>OZ024747.1:64210186-64267686 GCA_964016885.1 Eledone cirrhosa
ACAAATGTTATTGCATGATGATATTTGTTTTTGAAATGCGCATAATAAAATACATGGAACTCATTTAACCATCTTTTGATCTTATATATATATATATATATATATATATATATATATATATATATATATATGTATATATATATATATATATGTATATATATATATATATATATATATATATATATATATATATATATATATATATATATATGGGGATGGTATGTGTATCTGTGTAATATAATATAAACAATGGTTGAGTTAGGAGGTATAGTGAACATCTTTTATAAATCCGTGTGTATGTATATGTGTACCTTTTGAGGTATATTGGCAAAAGATGTAAACATTGGAGAGGAAGCACCAGAAAATCGGAGCATTTTTGTAAAATTTACCCTGTTTGTTATTTGTTTCATTGTCAGAAAAGCATGCCTCAATAATTGATCTATTGGAAACCTTTATCTATCGATAATATTTAGCAAAATGCGATATATAATAAAGAATATAATCGCTAACGAACAAGGCTCCTCTAATCGGTCACGTGACCGTAGCTTCTATGTTATCATCAATGTAATTTAATGGTCCCACGTACAGTGCTGCATGTAGGTACACACTGGATAAAGTGGCTAATTACTTAAGTAACGCCAGTATGATAAAATCGATGAGGGTTTTATTACTTCTTACTGTCGCGGTGATGACTGCCGGTACGAATGGTAAAGAGGTCCATTAACGTATTTGACCCTTTTATTTCAACTACCATACCTACATAATGCAATCTTGTTCAGCATGCTCTTCATCCACCGCTAATACCGGCATTGTAATATTGATTTAACTAAATATATAACAGTTTTGAAAGACATGCTTGGCTTCCATTGCACACTTTGCCAACTGTCTTCCTTAGAACACATATCAATTGTTCTCTCCTATAATTAGTTATGGCACAGTCTAATCCCTGATACATCTTTCAGCTAAACAAGATAAAGTAAACGTGACGTACTGAAGATGTCGGAAGGAGATTGACCTATGGCCTTGTAGCTAAATTAATATTTGTACACATACATAAGGTTGCTGATATGTAGGGGCGTATATAGTGAAGGGGAAGCGTAGTTGGGAAGCGGGACCAAACAAGAAGTCTTTAAATATGAAAAAGGAAGGGAGTTGGAAGCTAACCTCTACTTTAGCTAGAAAATGGCATGGAATGCTTATTGTGTCGGTGTTGGCATTAATTCAACATATTTGATTTCATCAAGCGTTGATTGTTGGTAGTTCAGGACCATCGCAGTGGAAATATCAAATCAGAACGCACAAGGTTAGAAAGCAGATATTGTAATATTTTATAATATACTTAATGCCAGCTACTGAGTTCCACACACACGCACACATACATATATAAGCACACAGATACATATATATATACAGACACATACATATATACACACATACACACACATATATACCCACACACATATATACACACACACATATATACCCACACCCATATATACACACACACATATATACCCACACACACACATATATATATATATATATATATATATATATATATATATACAAACATATACATATATACTCACACATATATACACACACAAACACACACACACACACACATATATATATATCACCATTGTTACATATTATAGATGCCGCAAGATATTAATCTCAAGTATGACTTTCTCATCGAATTAATATTTCCATTAATAGTTAGCAACATTTCATTTTATCTTATTTCCTTGATATGTGATATAGCTTAATTCCTCAGATGAATTCAATTATAGATGGTACCTTTATTATTTTGATTTCATTTCTATCTATAGCTTTTACTCTCTTGCGCTGTTGTTTATTTCTCTTCTGGCTGCGTAACGGAAGGTACACACACATACACACACACACACACACGGATACAGATAGGCACACATATACACACAAATACAGATAGGCACACACACACACACACGCACACATTATATATATATATATATATATATACACACATACATAAACACACACCCACCCATACATACATACACATATATACATACATACACATATATACATACATACACATATATATATACATACATAAATACACAGATATACATACATACAAACACACACACATATATATATATACATACATAAACACACACACATATATATACATACATACACACATATGTATATTCGCTCAAACATTTATATCTATATGCATCCAAGCATATATATGCAAAATTCATATGCGCATTCTCAGGGAGAGAGACAAAACCATATATATATATATATGCTTTTGTATATATATATATCCACAATGTTTCATACACATACATTTATAAACACCTCTAAGTGTATAACGTTAGTTAATGGGATGCATTAGAAATATTCCCGTTTATACTAGGTTCCCGGAGAAGGCTGCCTGACATGGCAGGAAATATTTCTTATTGAAATGTCGAACTGAATCAAATTTAGATATTTTCCCAAGAAGGCTAATTGCCTATGTCTTTATTTAAACATTTTTCAGAGCCTATATTTTCAAATATTTCATTAATTTATTGATTTTCTTGTTACAATTCGTTGAATATAATGAGAAATGAACTTAGATGCCATAAATCTTTCCCTCGCTTCTGCCTAGATTTCTTACAACTCGTATAATCTTGTGGATGTACACGTGTGTGTGCATTGAAAGAACATGCGACTTAGGAATAATCGTTTCTATCGGATCAGTGCAGTCAATCTCCTCCGCAAGATTGGAACGTCGGCGGCCCGCCTGAGGAAGGAGCCCCGCGAAGTGGGATGTTTGTTGCAGCGGGTTTCGCCGACCATTATGTGCGGGGAAGCTTTTGAAGTCTTGTCCGTGGGGACGCAGCTCCTTTACTACTGCGCCCTAGACCCAGAATCCAATCATCCTCCCCCACCACATTCTTCTGTGACATTAGAGTCATTGCCATTCCTTCCCTTTTCCGTATTCTTCTTTTTCTCTTTTGTAATATTTTCAGATTTTATAATACATACTCAGAAATAAATAAGTCATTTAGGTAAATTTGATGGGAGTGGAAAAGTGACGACGCCAGATTCGGTTAAATAAAAGGCAAAGTTAACCGTGGTGAAATCTGAACAAATAGCGTAAAGTCTCCAAATAAATGAAATGAAGAAATTTGTCCGACACTCATACAAATTTTATTGATCTTTACCAGAAATAGTAATGTTATCTAGATAGGGGAATACAATTGGCAACTCTTCTTCCCTGACAAATTATGAAATAACGAAATAATGTATGTAATTATCGTAGTAATGTATAATTGTGTGTGCGCACGCGCGTATATTGGATCTTTGACATCTTGGAAGATGATCTCTTCCAGTTTTTTGAACATCTTGTTCATGAAATTACCGTATAAGTGTTTAAATATTCTAACAAACACGTGCACCTTTAATATAGTTCTCTGAGTTGATGAGAACGGCGTTAGATATAGTATCATGCTCAAGGGCACACCAAACTGCCGAAAACTGAACCTACGATATTTAAATCGCGAACAACATCATCCTTTATATCTTGTTTAACTTTAGGTCGTCTTTCAAAAAGGGAAAGGTAAAAGCTGATAGCCCTTCGTACTAGTGTCACCATAACTCATTTTCTCCAGTTGAATGAAATGGAGCAACATGAAATAAAGTGTGTTGCTCAAGAACGCAATGGAACGCCGGGAATCGAACAAGCAACATTATGATATTGATCCGAGAATCCTAATCACTAAGCTACATGCCTTCGCAAAATGAATAATGAAATAGCAAATGTATTTATTTTATGAGAGATATATAGTCTCTCATTTAATAAGAAGCTATTGATTCATAGACACACAAAATAACTTGCTAACAAAAAGTGAATGTTCAGCTCTTACCATTAAATAATTAATTCTACATGCTGCACAAAACCAACAACGAGAAAGTCGTTTAAATTGACTCCAGTGCAATACTGGTCTATTATTTTATTGACCCCGTAAGGAAGAAAGGCAAAGCTAATATCGGCACGATTTAAACTCAGAACACAAAGGAACGTAACTATATGCCAAAAAGCATGTGCAACTCTCGACCGATACTACCAATGCCTCGCTCCAACTTATCACTAAATAATGACAGACTGTTGAGTTTGTTGACTTGTAGAGTTGAGTTAGCCCTCTTTGTAGAGATCTGACTCCAACATATGTCGAATCTCAATTGCTCCTTTCTTCAGTATCAAGAGTTCTGATAATCTATTGATCTTAAAGCCCCTATCGGCCACCAATAAGCATGGTTTTGCACCCAGAAAACTTCCCTCGGAGGCACAAGCTCGGGCAAGATTTGTTTGCCGGAGACAAGCAGTCGCACATGCATACTCCTCTTTCCCCTCCACACAACTGATGTTTTCCAAGAGACAGGGAAATGCAATGGTGGATACAGCTTGGCACTAGTGACGTCGCACCTCATTTCTACAGCTGAGTGAACTGGAGTAAAGTGAAATAAAATATCTTACTAAAGTACACAACGTATCTCCAGGTCCGAGAATTGAGCTCACAACCACTTAGTTGCAAGGTCCAACGCTTTAACCTCTACAATCTATTGATAGCTATCTCATATCGTCAAATATCAAATCAGTGATTTGACCAGATAGCAAGGAAAGTATCAGCTGTGCTATAAATGTATGGTAAATAAATATTTACCAATTGTATACATTGTTTTAACTGATGTGCTAAAATATTACTCAAAATTCCATTGGCACAGGGGCATAAATAAATGCATGAATGGTGCCATAATATTAGTAGAAATGGTATGATTTAATGTGTGCAGTGTAGATTGTATAAAACATTTTATGCGGCATTTAGATCAGAATATAGTTTAATCGTCATCACTAATACATTGACATGACTTTCAAAAACAGAGTGCACAGAGAACAATATACTAACAAATGATATAATACATATTAACATATTAATGGCTTACACGCTCTCACCCACAATATTAAAAGAACACACGAGGCTAAAATATCAACACAAAATATTTGCTATATTGCGTTACAGACGGAAAATATTTTCGCATATGTATGTATATGTATGTATGTATATATTTGTATTTATATGTATATATGTATGTATATATATATGCATATATGTATATATATATATATGCATATATGTATATGTGTGTGTGTGCGTATATATATGTGTGTATGTGTATGTGTATGTGTATGTGTTAAATAGAATTGACGTCAGTATTTCAACCTATGTGCAAACTTTATTAACATAATACAATTCTTTCGATATCAATACACACGCACACACACACACACACACACATACACGCACACACACACACACACACATATATATATATTTATATAGTGGAATCAAATAAAGCTTACAGGAATAGACACACTATAATGTCTAAATTCTATAATGATGAGAAGACAAAAGTTACGACGAAAAACGATTTAAAGAATTCCTGTGTGGACCCTCTAAAAATCATGGCGTATAATTATTAAAGTAAAGTATTTGGCACCTACCACTACCTGTATATTATATAAACACTTCGACTGAATAATATGACAGTATGTTCGTATGTCGAATGCATTGCTTTTAATAGACAATTATATAAAAATATACTGAAGCGAAAACCAAACAGTCAGTGTCTTTTTTTTACCATTCTTAGCAATATTAACACTTCCTAAATATAACAATAAGTAAAAGATTTTTGTAAGAGTGAAAAGAGCTCGATAATTAAAGCAATAAAAATAGGGCTTTTACCTGCAGATGACCTATCCCCACTGTTCTTGTGATTACTCTAGTACATTTAACAAATCCGTCGAACGAAATCACATATTTACACATATAGACAGACTCTTTATATACGCTATGGTGATGCAAAAACAAAAACAAAATTAATATCAAGAAAATTTATGAAATCAAAGCGGAACGTAAACATACAAAGGAACAAACGGAGAGAATTTCCCCATGGTCAGTATCCTGCAAGACTGATCAGAGAGGAAATGAACTAATATGAAAGGCAAAAATAACTCAAAAGTTTTCAACTAAAGATATTAACGGAAGATCTGATTTTAGATGTGCTATATCAATGCCAACAACAGATATACGAATATAGAGTTATTAAACAAAACTCTAATGTCCTCTGTTGACTATCTAATCGATATATAAAATATATTGGCCTCTTCATCATAGTTTACCACGTTCTTATAAAAACAGAATAAATACATAACAGTTTTTGGGTAAATAGGTATTACGTAATATCTGATATAATATACCAATAGATATGGATCGGAGCAGCACTGCGAATAGATAAATATTTTTGTCTCGAAATCCTGACGTTCCATGTTCAATAGCAATGTATCGTTTCCTTAGGATGTCAAACAGTACAATGGAATGAAGCATTGTGGCTATGATATTACCAAATCAAAATCCCGGACCAAGAATTAGTTTCTGCAATTCCAATCTGTTAAACAATAGTCAGATCAGAACCACTGTTCTCAGAAACTAGGTAATGTCAGGAGATATTAAGTAATTTGTCTCAAAATTTCTTCCTCAAAGGGTGTACAACAACAACACACGAATGGAGAGATCCATTTAGCCGGGTGGTACACAGCAGTAATATTCGTAACCAAGTGTCGTAGTAAATCTAGAGTTTTAATGACACGGGACTTTGCATCAAAGTGGAGGTAAGCCAGAGCCGACCATATTTGGGAACACGGCGACGGTAATTCAAAATTGTAAAATTGAACTCGCCATTATATATATATATATGTGTGTGTGTGTGGTGTGTGTGTGTGTGTGTGTGTGTCTGTGTGTGTGTGTGTGTGTGTGTGTGTCTGTGTGTGTGTACGCGCGCGTGCGTGCGGATATATGTTGAATGAGGAAATGGGACTGTCCGTCTTTCCGTTGATTTTCCCTTTATCTTTGTCCTATGTGCTCCCTAGTGTGTGTGTGTCTGTACTCACGAGAATAGTAAACGAAAATACAAGACAAGGGATACTGTACGATGCATATATGAGTTTAACGCTTGATATAGTAGGAAACGTGTCTTAACATTTCAAACGTTAGTCCTGCACCAAGAATGAGATATAAAAGAAGAAATAGAAAGACAGACGAGAGTAAGGACGAAGAAACGAAAAAAAAAAAATACCAAGAAGTCTTTATCTGAACCATGCACGGGCGTATTTTGTCAGCCCTATCTGCATGTCGTTAGAACAATTTATTAATATTTAAAAACGGAAAAGCCAGGCAAAGGCAAGGGCTCTAGGGTCATAGAAGAATGGTATGAGGAAAGGGCGAGGGCGATGGGCTCAGGGCATAGGGTCCGGCGGTGTTAGGGCTGCATATATATGTATGTGATTATGCTTATTTATGTGTGCTTGTACATGTGTGGTGTACATGCGTGCTCATAAAGATTAAAACTGTAGTTTCCAGTAGTAGAAGGAAACCAGAAATAATGGCAGCTAAATTGATGGTTGGGGCAGATGGGCAAATATTAAGTAGAATTCATAATACACACACATACACATATCACATATTTATATTTGAATCATTAAAAAAAATATACTTTGCTAAAAGAAGATTTATTCTTCAGACAATTGTGGCGAATGAATAACAACTTTTATTGAAGAGTTATTTCAATTAGGAAGTCAATTCATTTCTAAATAGCCATTGATTAGCAATAGATTTTCATGATTATGTTCTCCGTTCAAAGATGGCATCCATAAGATAAGAAGGAATACATTTACTTCTACTTAACACATTTACAATGGACAACAATACGTCTCATTGTACTGGACTTCGTTGCTTGTCTATTTATATTACACATATTGAACAGTGATGCTCATTTCCTATTTTATAAATTGATTGTGACGTGCAGCAATATAGCAACCATGCCACATCTTACAACTCATTTCACACATACAAGCACAAACACGCAGGCATACACACATACACCTCTGTCTCTCTCTCTCAATATATATATACATACATACATCTCACTCTTTCTTTCAATATGTATATATATATATATACAGAAATACACGCAACGGAGAAATGATTCAGTAGCTGGACATTGACCATGTTACTATCAACTCTAATGTGTGTAAATGTCTATGGATATAATTATGCATGGCTAATATAATTTTACATATGTGCAGACATACTAATATATATACACACACACAGATGACGACTCACTCGCACGCAACTATCTATCTATCTATAGTCCTGTCTGTCACTCTGTCACTCTCTCTCTCTCTCTCTCTCTCTCTCTCTCTCTCTCTCTCTCTCTCTCATATATATATATATATATATATATATATATATATATATATATATATATATATATATATGTATATATACTGACTCACAATAAAATAGTGCGGTAACCCGAACTACATGGCATATGTATTTATTGCAATCCGTTTATGAGGAGAAGAGATTCGTCATTCGATAAATATATATCGATTAATTAAGTATCAGACTGACATAGTGGATTGGATTAAATTGCATTAAGAAAGTGCACCAGCATGGCCTCAGTTGAATGCATGAATCCATTATAGGAATAAATAAAGAAGATTATAATAAGTTGATCACATGGCAAAGCTAATGATGATGACAATGATGTTAATGTTGATGATGATAATGATGATGGTGGTGATGATGTTAATGATGAGACGATGATGATGATGATGATGATGATGATGATGATGATGATGATGATCGGCTGTCAGTTGGCTCAATAAAATTAGCCATCTTCCTAATTGTATATCTCTGCTGTCATTCCATCAGATTCCTCCTCTAAATCCAAGCTACAGCGATTCTGAGAGACACACATCATCATGATCATCATCTAGTACACCCTTCTCATTGCTGTATGTGTATGTTTGTGAGTATCTATGGACGTCTACATGTGTGTGTATGTGCTTGTCTGTATAAGTCTATGTAATTCGGTTTGTCTGTGTGTCCATGTTTGTGTGCGCTTGTATCTGTGTGCCTGTGTGTGTGTGCGTACCACTGTATTCGCATATATAAATGTATGGTATGTAAGTGAATGTATGTGTGTGTTTGTGTGTATCTATGATCATATATACGTGTGTATGTGCTTGCCTGTATAAGTCTATATACATCAGTCTGTTTATGTGTGTGTCTATGTGTGTGCATGTGCCTTTGTGTGCGTGTGCGCATGTATCTGTGTGCTTCTGTGTGTGTGTGTGTCTATCTATATGTGCCCCTGTATTCGCACATATGTATGTATATATGTGTAAGTTTGTGTATCTACGTACGTACACATGAGATTATGTGCGTGTCTGTATAGGTCTATGTACATTATTATGTCAATGTGTGTGTCTAATTTTATATGTGCATCTAATTTTATAAGTATTTGTGTGCCTGTGTATCTGTGTGTGCCTGTGTGCCTCTGTATTTGCACATATGTATGTATGTGTATGTTTGTCTGTGTAATAATGGCAATTTCAGCTAAAGTTTGCTACCGGGAGATTGCTAGTGGAAATGAATGTGAAATAAAAGGATGAAATTACGATGCCAAATTTACAATTCAGCACTTATGACATGGCTTTAAACCTCTGACCTCTGGTTTTATTCGCCCATCCGAGCACTTCATTGATCATTAATAACCACCAAGATAATATAGATATTTGCTGTTTGACTTTACTAGCTTCTATGCATATGAAATGCTATCAGAATATTTATATATTTCGTCTACCCACAGCATACATATACATCTACACTTTAACTATTTACCCACCTGATTCTGTCTGTAACATACCATTATTCTCCTGACGTTCTAATGATGAATTTAATTTAATTAATTAACGCTCATGTTTAATAAATAATCTATCACTTTGTGTTTACTGTCATATACACACTGCCGTAGTCATGCTTCTCTATCTGAATATGTTCTCAGCATGATAAAATCTAAAGTTAATTGAATCTATATCCGATTAGCATTTCATATTTAATATGTGAAGACTCATCACATTTTAACCTCTTTACAGCTGCAGCTCTTATTTTCATTCCAAATACACCATGAAATCTTGTATCATAACCAATGGTGATTGATGTTTCTAATAGATATCACTAGATTTTAATGAACACCCACGTTTACTGAACAAATTTCTGCTGTGGAATTTCTGCTGACGGTTTCGGACAACCGTCACTCCTTTGTCAATACAGTGTGGAGCAATTTCCTCGGCATGTCGCCTTAGATGAGATCATCAGAATAAGCTCTAACACAGCCGGTTTCTTAGAACAACGAGAGCTCTCCTGCCACGATAGTTTTCATTGGAAGTGCCCAGACGGCATAACTCTTTTTCCTGTACAAGGTCAGTAACCCTCTAGCCAGGAACGCTACGTGCTGCAACACGTTTTTCACCGCCAACCTTGTCGATTCATTCAAAAGCTCGTACACTGCAACCCTTAACCCAAAATAATGGAAGTTAGCCAAATATTGAGACTTGACTTAATGTTTACTTTTCGTGCCGGTCGCCGTCAAGACCTTTTGCCGCCACGATCCACGATCTCTGAACTGCCGTTTCCCTTCGGACAACTGGAAGGAGTGCGTCCCGACTGAGGAAGAAACCCCGTGAAGTGGAATAATTGATGCAGTTGTTGGCGCTGGTCGTTCTAGGTGTCAATGCTTTTACCATCTTGTCCGCATGGAGCAACAGAGATATATCACCTAGAATGGCGTGTAGAATCTGCCGTTCTCTCTTTCTCTTTCACTATTTAATTCTTTTATTGCAAACATTACATAATTCAATTGAAATGTGTTGAAATCTTTAGATTGCTGCTCATCTAATTTGGAGCAATGACCAGGTGGATTGTAGTCTTTCCGTTTTCCGTTATTAGTGAGTGTCAATACGTAGATCCGGTACAAAAACGTGTTCGTATCTCGATTCTTTAAAACAATCCAGACTGGATCAAGGTAACTATATTTCCATTAGACTACCTTTCCTGCATATACTATGCTGGTCGCAAATCCTGGTAAAGGGTGATTAAATTTAAACGCGGACCTCATAAAGTCAGATCAGATAACGTCCACAGATTAATTGTGCCTATGGAAAGCACCTAAACAGGTAGTGTATTTGTCAACCTTAAAATAACGAAAGGAAAAGTTGACCTCGACGTCATTTGAATTCCGATCGAAAAGAGTCAGTAAACATATGCATTTAATCTGACAGTTACGGCTCTACCATACTCTTTACCACCTTTTTACAAAGCAATAACTCTTTACATTTCCTGATTATTGATAGTATATACGCTGTAATCATGGGATTTTTAACGTGGGCTTGACACCTAATAGCGGTGTAATTTGAATATTTTGAGAAGAGTTGGTTTTAAATTATATATTAGAATTTTAACTCATAATATTAATTGAATTAATTTGTGTTGGTAAGTTCATAAAATTTGAATGAAATCGTTTTAACATCTAAGATCTATTTTATATTAAGAGGGACATCAAATATTTTCAGATGTTGTGGTGGTGCATGTAGAAGAAAAAAATAATAATTGCTGACTAGAACTAACATGTAGCAATAGAAAATCAACATAATAATAATAATAATAATAATAATTGTTTCTACTTTTGGCACAAGGCCAGCAAATACCCAGTACATTACTGGTACTTTGTTTTATCGACCCCTCAATAATAATAATAATAATAATAATAATAATAATAATAATAATAATAATAATAATAAAGATACAGTAATGGACTACAAATTTCAGAAGTCCCATTTACTGCTGAAATGGAAAACACAGTAAAAGCAAAGCAGGTAAAAGTAACTGCAAAGAAAGAACTGCTACAGAAACTGGCTAAGAAATGGCAAGAAAAGCCTCTGTATGAAAAATACCCAGAACGAGCTAACAATCCTGATGTTGACAAAACTTTAACCCATCAGTGGTTGGCATCCTCTGGACTGAAATCGGAGACTGAAGGACTGATTATATCAGCACAAGATCAGTGTCTGCCAACAAAATATTACCAAGCCAACATAATAAAAAATGGATGCAACCCATTGATCATATAATTTCAATGTGCAGTCCTATAGCTCCAACCGAATACCTAAACAGGCATGACAGAGCTGCACAATACATACATTGGATAATGTGTAAGCATTTTGACCTGCCCCATCAAAAGAATTGGTGGGAGCATCAACCACCTCCCATACTTGAAAAAGATCACATCTCAATCTTGTGGAACTTTAGCATCCAAACAGACCGAAAAATAGATGCAAAAGACCTGATATAATACTGAAGGACTTTAAAAAGAGGGTATGCCTGCTAATTGATATGTCCGTTCCAATAGACAAGAATGTATCTATAAAAACATTTGAAAAATTGAGCAAGTATAAGGACCTGCAGATAGAAATTGGAAAAATGTGGAAATTGAGAACTAAAACAATACCAGTGGTTGTAGGCGCTCTAGGAATGATACCTAAGGGGTCTAATGATTACTTATCGCAAATCCCAGGAAACCCGCGTATAGGAGAAATACAAAAGATAGTACTAAGGGGAACTGCCCATATACTAAGGAAGATTCTGTCAATATAAGTACATCACAAGTCTAAACACCTAAAGATGCATGTGTGAGTATGTATGTTCTTTCTTGAACATGGCAGACCTTGTTGTCTCTTGAGGTCACTGGTTGTGACTTGGTGATAACTCGTATGAACATAAAGCAAGATAAATGCAGCTGTAATAATAATAATAATAATAATAATGATGGGGATGATGATGAGTGTGACTTGAAATCAGAAACTGAATCACTGATTTGTGCAGTACAGGAGCAAGCGCTTAGGAGAAACTATGTAAAGTGTAGCAGAGATCATTGGGCTGAGAGTGATAAGTGTGGTGAAAAGAGAGAAAAAGAGTGACATATTGTTAACTGGTGTACAGAGGTGGAACACAGCCAAAATATAAAAGGCGACACGGCAATGTCGCAAACATTATAGACTGGGAACTATCAGGTAAGCCCGAATTAGAGAGAGGAACCCCCGGAAGGGGTGCTTTAATATTACCGATTCAAAATCCCATGGAGCTTTATCATTCAGTGCGACCATGGAATTATCTAAAGGAATCTGGATATTTTGGAAATAAACAAGGAAGAAATATTTGTATAATTATACCTAATGTCTGTCCTGGAGACAAACGATATACCAGGAAAGAAGAAGAAAAGTTAATATATTATAATAATTTAAAATGGAAATTATACAAATTTTGGGAAATGAAGAATATGGATGGTATTCCAACTGTTGTATATGTACTGTAGATTAACGGGATTGGTAGTCAATCTGAAATGTCAAGACCTACAAAATACAACACTCCTTGGGATTGTCCAGGGTCTTAAAAACAAATGAAATGTTACTAACTTACACCTCCGAAATATTTATTGTTTTACAGCTATCAGTCATAATAAAATAATATAAATAATTGTTTCTACTTTAGGCACAAGGCCAGCAATTACCCAGTGCATTACTGGTACTTTATTTTATCGACCCCGTAAGGATGAAAGGCAAAGTCAACCTCGGCGGGATTTGAACTCAGAGCGTAAAGGGACGTAACTATGCTGGAAGGCATGGCGTCCGACCCTCTACCGATACTGCCAATCCACCGCCATAAAATAATATAAATAATGATTGTTATTAATAGTGACTGCTTCTTTTGAAATTTGACCCACGGTTGTGGCTTATCAAACAACGTAGTTGATAGGCTAACAAGGTTAGTGCAACCGCGAACTAAAGTCATCTTTAATAGGAAAGTATTGCAACAATCCATAGAATAAACCCACACACAAGCATCACACACACAGACACACGCACACACACACCCACACACACACACATATATATATATATATATATATATATATATATACACGTGTATATATATGTGTATGTGTGTGCCTGTCTGTCTGTATGTATATATGTACGTACGTATGTATGTATTTATGTATGTACACGTGTGTATATATGTATGTCTGAGTACAATAATCGTTATATTGAATCATAAGAAAGACTAACAATGTAACATGGCGCCATTTGAAATTTCCTTTAGAATAACATATATATACAAGCAAAACCAACAAAACCAAAATAACGAAAATTTCGCAACCAAAGACCCAAGAAAGAATTTTTACCAGTTAGTCTTCAAATTATAATTTCTTGTATTCTTGGTAACAGCATGACTTTCTCAGCAACAAGTTCTGGTTCTTTGCCATGGGATTTGCTCAATGTTGCTTGTTACCTCTCTGCTGGAGAGTTCCTCAATGCTGTTTTTCATGATAAACAATGGCATTCCTGAAATGAGAACATTCGAAAAGCATATAGCAAATAAACAAGAATATCCTGGAGTTTATTTAGCTTGAGGCTAGATACTAACCATTTTAATGTTCATATAACATTAATATAAATTTACAAAAAGCATATATTACATTTAAAATATTGCATATACGTTATAGGTTAAATATAATAGCAAAATCTAAATGAATGTGTCTTACCATACAGAAAGAAAGCACAGCCAAACACATACTTTCTCTCTCTCCCTTATATATATATATATATATATATATATATATATATATATATATATTACAAGAATAAGAAACAAAGAATCAGTGTTGCATCATAACATATTTAATACCATATTACATGTTTCACTATCAACCAGCTCGAGGACGACCTATTATTGACCGAACCCGACTCTAAACGAAAGATCATCAGATATGGTTTCGTATGTGAGCTCGTCTCCGATTAGTATATATATATATATATATATATATATATATATATATATATATATAAGTATGGAAGTTTCCGTTAAAAATTGAAAAAGTCATAGGAGTGAAGAGTGCTCTATGTAAGTACCAGAGCTAAATTTAATGTATAATAAACAATACAATATAATTACCTCATTACCAGAGGTTTCGCGAATAAGACGAATACAAAAGACGTCCTCATTCGTTCGTCGGACAAGGCAATTTTTGTCCGACGAACGAATGAGGACGTTTTTTGTATTCGTCTTATTTTGTATTCGTCTTATTCGGGAAACCTCTGGTAATGAGGTAATTATATTGTATTGTTTATTATACATTAAATATATATATATATATATATATATATATATATATATATATATATATATATATATATATATATATATACAGCGAAAGTAGGAGGAAAAGGTTAAAAAACGCTCTATAACGTGAAAGGGAGCATTATATTATTATTATTATTATGTTTTGAAGCATAGAGTTACCTCCCTGTATGATCTGAGTTCAAATCCCGCCGAGGTTAACTTTGCCTTTCATCCTTACGGGGTCGATAAAATAAAGTACCAGTAATGCACTGGGTAATTGCTGGCCTTGTGCCAAAAGTAGAAACAATTATATTATTATTATTATTATTATTATTATTATTAGGGTGGTGGACTGGCAGTATTGGTAGAGCATCAGAACCACGCTGTGCAACATCGAGTTATGGCCCTTTGCGTTCTGAGTTCAAATCCCACCGAGGTTAACTTTGCCTTTGGTTCTTACGAGGTCAATAAAATAGAGCACCCGTAATGCACTGGGGTCGATTTAATGGACTTTCCCCTCTCCCAAATCTGCTGTCATTGTGCCTACAGTAGAAATCATTTTACGAGGTCGATAAAATAAAGTACCGGTAATGCACTCGGATAATTACTGGCCTTCTGCCAAAAGTAGAAACAATTATTATAAACCCAACATGTACGATGTCGGTATCTACACAGCGTAAACCGTATCCTATTAATTAATACTGCAGCGGACGCTCATATGTGGCACCCCTGGTAACATTATGTAAAAAAGAGGCTGATATATTGACGCAGTCAATAACACGAACTGTTGATATTCCAACAAATTCTGCGTACAAACTTTGATGAGTTCCACCAGGTTAATAATACCCAAGATATGTCTCTACAGTACTTATGTGTTTTCATCCGGAGTTACAGATCCGTACATATATACAAGCGTACTGTACACTGGCTAAAAGCGAAGCCACCTAACTGCGAAGAACATTTTCACATCACTCAGCCATACAACAAACGTTCTTGCAATGCACGCGTTCTTGCTTTCCTCTGTAAAATAGACTTTTCCTTTTTAAGCAAATAACATTTGTGAGATTCAGCTCAGGTTAACTGTAGGAAAATATAGTGATATATTAATGGGAATCTTATACAGTGAATCTCTTTTTTTATTGTGTTTAAATCAAACATAAGCTGAAAATAAAAAGTGAGCAAAGACAGACAAAATAGATGAAGTGAATTTATGAATCAAAGGGATTCAGTAAATTGAAGATTTAACACTTCTTATGGAGAAAGATAAAGTATATCAGTATCATGTTTGGAAAAAATAATGAGTATCTAAGAGAAAAATATCAAAGAAAAACCCGAAAACCACTAGCGTTTGAAGTGTTCAAATGTTATATGTTGAAATATGTTATTAGGTATAGATTGAAGTAAAACATTTTAGAAATATTTATCATATATTGTGTTTTTACATTATTATGAAGTGTTGTAAATTTTTGAAGAATTTTTCTAGATGAGAATGAAAACAATTCTTAGCAAATGATTAAATACCATGAGAGACAAAAGTGAAAATCTCTCCCCCAGAAATAAACAGAGAGAGAGAGAGTGAGGGATGGGAGGGCGAGAGAGAGTGTTATATGTTTGTATGTATATATATATCTATATATATAGATAATTATTGACACAGTGCTGGGCCCATGGTACCATATGTCGACAGGTGTAGTGTTTGTACCAGAGTTTTCAAGTCGCTGGCTGGACAAGGGAGTCGCACTCGTTCAGCGCGTCGGTGGGGGTTCTCCTACATGGATGTAAAGTAGTGGCCGTACTCGAAAAACGAGTTGGCAGCCGCCATATATATAGATATATATATATATATATATATAACGAAGGTATTGTGGTAAGGAACCAGATGGACCATAACGCACCAGAGTATTCAATACCTAGGGTAGTAGAGTGGGTAATAGGAAAAGGTATGACCCCGACGGCAGAGCTCAAGCCCTTTCGACGGCTATTTCTGGACCAGAAATGGCCGTCGAAACGGCTTGAGCTCTGCCGTCGGGGTCATACCTTTTCCTATATATATATATATATATATATACAAATATATATATATATATATGTAGGAGGTGAGTTTTATTGTAGTACAATAAAGCAATGGAGATATCGGATAAGAAGCACTCTACAGTTTGTAGGACTGGAGTATACATAATATATAAGATCAAAAGATGGTTAAAGAGGTTCCATGTATTTTATTATGCGCATTTCAAAAACAAACATCATCATGCAATAATATTTGTGTTTTCATCAGATAAAACAGGAGGACATGATATGAAGGCTAAAAAACACTTGTGGATATGTTGATTTAAAACTGCACTATCCACAAGTGTTTTTTAGCCTTCATATCATGTCCTCCTGTTTTATCTGATGAAAACACAAATATTATTGCATGATGATGTTTGTTTTTGAAATGCGCATAATAAAATACACGGAACTCCTTTAACCATCTTTTGATCTTATATATTATATATATATATATATATATATATTTCGTTTCTGAATTTGTTTAGCAAGATTCTTTATCTGAAAACGTGTGTTGAAACCGATATCATATACTTTGGGATGGTCATGTTGCCAATAAGAAACACACGCACCAGTTGCTTTCACTTCAATTTATTATAATAAATTTATAAATTTAGGAATTTATAAATTTCCTGTTGTTTGGTTGGTTCCACAACCAGATGATTGTTTATATATTGTCAAAGTTCTTTCGTCACACATTCTGTGACGCTTCAGTGACTGGGGGTTCTTTTCTTTGGTTTTTTTAATAGAAAACATGAGTAGAACAGCAACATCACAACTTACAATTAAGGACAAAATGAAAACACACACGCACATAGAACAAACAACCAACCAGTAACATGTAAATAAACAAATAAATAAACGAATATAAACACACACAGACACCCGGATGTAACACATGCGCAAACTAAGCACACAACGCACACACAAAAACAAGATGGCGTAGGACAGAACAAAGGAGAGGCACAAAAAACAAAGAAAAGAACCCCCAGTCACTGAAGAGATCACATACTGTGTGACGAAAGAACTCCCAAAGTATCACCATATATATATAGATATATATATATATATATAGAGAGAGAGAGAGATATATATATATACATTGAGAAAGAGAGAGCAAAATCATATACAAATATAGAAATATATACTAGCAAATAACGGAGTTAATAGTAAAAAAAAATGTTTAAATTTCTTGATTACAACATTCTATGTAAAGAAAACTCAAGCCTGAATATTCCATGAATTTCCCCCTATTCGCACTCTTATGGGAAATGCAGATAAATATAAACATTTGAATTTCTCGAATGCTAGGTGAGAGCGTTTAACCATTACACCAAAACGCATCTGACCGCGAATTACCTTCGTTTTAGAAGCTATCATTTTTAAGCTAGATGTATCGGCAGCATTTGGTTAATCAATTACACCTTGAAGTGGAGGTATGTTGTAAGCCCTGTAAGAACTATTGATTCCAAAGTACAACACTGGTGATATAGTCAAAGATGTGCATCTGTGGTTGTATGAAAAATAAGTTAACATAGAAAGAAGCTAAATGAAATGAATCTGACTAAACTAACTTTGTATTGTATGTATGGTCCCGTAATTCAATACAACGTCCCTACGATAGAATCGTAGGGACACCGTATTGACATACGGCGGTGTTTCTTGGGAATTTTAAAGCCTGGCGGAGCCCATCCCTCTCCTGACCTGAGTACAGCAGATTTCTTCCAGAGAGAGGAAGAATCGGAACCAGTACAAGACTGGTACTTTTTTTATCGACCGCGAAAGGATGAGAGACAAAGTTGACCTCGGCGGGATTTGACCTAAGAGAGCAGAGAGTCGAACGAATGCCATAACGCATTCTATCCGACGTTCTAACGATTCGTTGCAAATATCCGCTAACAAAAATATTGCATGTACAGTATATAAAATGAAGCAAGACAATTGATCATTGCAGGAGGGGCTTTAATCGTTAACAGAGAATATTTACATAAACACACAAGAGAACAGTTACATTGTTTCACTAGTTAACACTAAATATATTCACATAGTTATATAACAAAACAGCTGGTTACTTTACATTGTATAATAAATTTGCTCAGAAATACTATCAATACAATGGTACAAGAGAACAGTTGGATATGTACACAGGATAATAGCTTACATAATAGACTCCATAGACAGAACAAGAAAGCTGGTTACCTATATTAGAGAATCGTTGACATTGGATAATTACATAGAGTATTGAACTGTTGGAGAATTATATCAGAGAATAAATGGTGTATTATCGTACAGCTAAAGAGAATGTTTATAATCTGCGTATGCGTGTGTGAGCGTTTGGGTCTGTGTGTGCTTGTGTGAGTGTCTGTGTGTGATAAGGAAAAGTTACCGATTTAGAACATAATTTGTTTCAGAGAAAGCAATAATTTTAAATTTTGGGCCTGGCCATTTGTTTGGGGGAGAAAATATGATTTTCCTCACATATACGGAGGGTCAACATCGAAACCCTCTCTTGCTCTTCTCACTATAATAAACAAATTTATTCAAATTTTACCGTGCGTGGATTGGCATGAATCCGTAGAGCATCGGACTAAATGCTTCGCGGCATAGAACTACGGCCTTTAACGTTCTGATTTCAAATCCCGCCGAAGTTAGCTTTGCCTTTCATCCTTACAGGGTCGATAAAATATAGTACCAGTATCCACCGAAGTTGATTTAATCGAATTACCCCTCTCCTTTCAAATTGCTGGTCTTGTGCCTAAAGTAGAAACAATTATTTTACGTGTTTTTTTAGGCCAGAATCCGTCTCTTCAGACACGGAATGATTGGTTACCTTTTATTACATAGCAGGTTCAATATATGTCTATCTCCTGATCTATGTAGAAACTAAATAACGTTATCTCCCAAAATTGTTTCTACTTTAGGCACAAGGCCAGCAATTACCCAGTACATTACTGGTACTTTATTTTATCGACCCCGTAAGGATGAAAGGCAAAGTTAACCTCGGTGGGATTTGAACTCAGACTGTAAAGGGATGTAACTATGCTAGAAAGCATGGCGTCCAACCCTCTACTGATACTGCCAATTCACCGCCCTATCACCCATAATGATTGTTGGATATCAGCTTCGAATAAATGCATCAACAGAGCTCGATGTATTGAGCTCATATTCTACTCTGTGTGTATGCATGTACGTACATAAATAGACATGCACACACACACACACATACATAAATACAGACACACACATAAATATACATGCACACTCACTCACATAAATATACATGCACACACACACACACAAGTAGACATACGCACACACACACACACACAAATATATATAAATATATATAATCGGTGACATGCATCTCTGGCATATCTAGCTACAACTGTTATTGACATAATGAGATAAGCAACGGACTGTCAATGACTGTCTCTTACTCTCCCCTTTATCTACTTTCCATATAATCACTCCTCCCTTCTCTACCTTTTTTCTCTATTATTCTTCATTTGCCTCTGGATTGAATTACATGGAACAGATGAAATATGAATACCACCTTATTTACTTCAGGAAAATAGAAAATCAGAGATGTACTATTGAACTTTCTCCCAGAGTCACATCAACTTGAGTAAACGAATACAGATAGGTATCATCAAATCAAACAATTGCAAAGATACCAACATATGTTCCGTTTGATATTTATACTCAATTCCATACATAACTATGGAATGATTGCACTAGATGAAAATATCAATTTCCTGGTAGGTTCCTGTGAAAAGGACCCATATCTTTTACAGGTTCAACAATATAAACGGAGCTGTAATATACCCAAGCTGAATCAATAGACTACACACTCTCTCGCACAAGAATTTCTATAGTAAATTATGAATGAAATAGAAAATGTATAAATGAGAATATGCATGTATGGGCCCATAACACTTTACTGAGTTACACGGGCGCCGTGAAAATAGTATTTATTGGGTATATTAAATCTTGCGTAACGCATCCCTTCCCTTGGGGTCTGAATACAGCCAAAATCGTCGAGAGAGGGAAAGAGAGATAGAATGAAAAAAAAAACGGTAAAGATAGAGTGTTAGTGAAGGGGGAAGTATCGACCTCAGTACTAGACAGGTAATTTCAATCGACATCAAAATGGTAGGCACGATTAAATTGAATTCTGAGAACAGAGAATTGGAAGGAATAACTCAAATCATTTTTCCCGACGTTCTAACGACCTTGCCAATTCATCGACTATAACGTTATTTAGATCTTTTCAGTCAACAACCCAGGTTGCATACATACATGATCGCGTAACACCTGATAAAGTCGTAGAGGCGCCGTATTGACATGCGGCGTTTCTTGGGCATTTTATGCCTGGTGGAGACCATCCATCTGCAGGCCCGAGTACAGCAGATTTCCTCCAAAGAAAGAGAGAGGAAATGAGAAATAAGTATATAGGAAGAACTGACCACCAGTACTGGACTGGTACATTTTGTTCGACCTCGAAAGGATGAAACCCGAAAAACAGAGAGCCAGAACACATACGATAAAGCATTGTATCCTACGTTCTAACGACTCTGCCAATTCGCCTCATATAGAGAAACCAGGTTATACCTAACTTAATAGCACTATTTGCTATAGGGCATAATTTGGAACACCACATCTAACTATAGCAAGGCGTCGCTGTTGGCTGAAACATCTTTGGCTGTTGGTGATTTGTTTTATATACTAATGAGGGATATACGCAGACACAATTTGAAGGATTTGGGACCAGACTTATCTTTTCGCACCAAGATCTATTCGAACAAGATTTGATGCGGTAAGGTTGTTGCGTTACAAAATGGGTATAAGCTGTGGGGTTGAATTTGATAAGGGTGTACATGACCCCAAGTGTAGATAGATTTGTAAACCTGATGATAACATGTTTTGGGCAACGTTGATTGCGTGTTTCACAAATTGTACACATATTTTAATTTAAGATTTCTAAAAATATGAACATATTTTTAGATCCTTTTTCCTTTAAAATTACGCAGAATTACGCATCGACCTTCTTTTTTACATTCTTTTAAGAATGCTTCTAAACAGTAAACCTTTGTCTACTTTATTCCCTTTCCAATGAAAACAATATCGTCTCTATTTCTAGCGTTGAAGATCCCACTTTACATTCTTCTCCATTTGTCAAAATATTAACTCTATTATATCCTTGGGAATAGCCTAGAAGCAACGGTCATATATCATAATAGAATAGTTCAAGCACAAAAAAAAAAAAAAAAAAAAACTAACATCAAATAACAAATATAACGTTGATTATTCGTTAACAGACGACAAGAATATTCTGAACCGAGTTATTATTTTGATGGATGATTGTAAAATTACCCTCGATAATCTAAGTACTGAAACATCTCAAATTTTCATTCATGCAATTTAAATGAAAGATATCTAATGAACATTTCCTTTCAATCTTGGATATTTTATTTTTGTATTTCTCGTTGCATACATAGTCCCCGAGGAATGTTCAAAGATGGCCATACAGTTAGTTTAACAGTTACTACCTAACGCAACGTTATCAACTAATTTTTATTCATGAGAATCTAGGGACTAATCTTTTTATAAATATTATTTCTAGAAGGTCATATGCTAGTTTGTTATTCCCGGAATATTGTACATAAATTATTCAAATTGTCTTTCAAATGAAATGAAATATTTTAAAATTATTCATACAAAAACAAAAGATGTTGTTTGTTTTGTTGCGTTTCCGATCCTGCTGTGAAAGGAAAGCCGTTTGTATTAATAAATTAACCAGTCAGTGAAGGGACGTGTTTACTATACACATTTTCTACTGCTCTGTGGTATTCATACAGTTACTTTCCACCCCATCCTTCTTTGTACATTCATACAAGTGTCCCATGAATTAGGTTTGATACAAAACACTCATGCATTTAATTAGTTGGAGGAAATTAAGATGAGTTGAATCTCTTGGGTAAAGCCCACACAAAACGCAGCAAATAGGAATCTTTCTAATTACATATTGACAGAATAAAGGGACTCATAATTACACTAGCTTTCTTATTTCAACAATAAGGGCAATGTAACTATCTCAATATAGTCATTATGATTAACAGCATCACGAGTATTTACCTTTCTTGGTTGTTTTAAATTCACTATCAATGGGAATGTATTGTGTAAGTCATAGAACTTGATCGCTTTAAGAGAACAGCACGATTTTATGTACATTGTTTCATATTCAAATATCAATTTAATACGTAGCGGTCGGCAATATTGAAAACATTGACTGTCAAAGAGAACATGGTGCTGTCACTCCTTTCAAGCAAAAGAGTTTGACATGGAACACGAAGCTATAGAAGAAAAATAATTAGTTTAAGAGATTAAAAATGCGAAACAACGTGGGAAACTCTATGCATTGGCTCAGACAACTAAGATATGAATGCCACATTAGGTTATATATATATATATATATATATATATATATATAATAATAATAATAATAATAATAAGGGTTGACGGACCCAGCATATTTATCAATGCCAGTACCGGTTGTATCTCAGCGCACTCAATGTGCAATGTAAGATACATTACCAGAGTATACACAGTTATTTGCCTCAACACAACACACGTAAAACGGGTGCCTATAAGGTTCCCGGACTCGAGTTTCTGCCGCACTAATGCAGCAGTAAGGTGCACTGCACCATCTGTCTGCATATATTATACAACAATGCACAATCGGCTTATGCAGCTTCATCAGCGGGTTTCACCTATATATATATATATATATATGGGCGTTTGATTCCAGAGTCGGACTCGATCAATAGAGATCGAACCTTGAGCTGATCAATCGCGAAACGGGTATTAAACCTGTATAAACATAATGGAGACTACGCATCACGTGCTTAGTTTGCTTAACCAAACTACGCACTCGATGCGTAGTCTCCTCACACACATACACACATATATATAATGATTCAATCGCGAAACGCGAGTCACACCTCAATAAAGGTAATGAAAATGTAACACTTCGTCCATATATATATGGACGAAGTGTTACATTTTCATTACCTTTATTGGGGTGTGACGCACGTTTCACGATTGAATCATTATATATATATATGTGTGTATGTGTGTGAGGAAACTACGCATCGAGTGCGTAGTTTGGTTAACAGAACTATATATATATATATTCTGATGAAGTGTAACAAATTAAGTATTGCATATGATTGAACAATATATATTGTAGTCAGCATATGTAGACAATTCATAATAGACACAGAAACATATGTCGAATAAATTCATAATCTCTCCACACCAACGTTTTATTTTTCTTGGTGCAATACTTGCTTATATATATATATATATATATATATATATATATATATATATATATATATATATATATATATCTAAGGCGGGTCAAATTCCCGAGATCCATGGACGAGTTCTCTCCAGCGGTCTCTGTCCCTCATTATCGCTGCCATGTCCTGCGTCTCCAACAGACCAGTGTCTGTCCTTAGGGCATCAACATACGTTAACCTTGGTCTTCCTCTTCTAGTGTGTCCATGTAGTGGAGTCTGTGCTGATGTATGGGTCTGAGACTTGGACACTGACCAAGAAACTCACTCAAATGGTGGATGGGTGCTACACGAGAATGTTGAGGATGGCTCTGAACATTAATCAGTATACACTGAGGATGAAAAACTCAGAGGTGTATGGGAGCATCCCAAAAGTCAGCTCAAAAGTGATATATATATATATATATATATATATATGCATATGTATATATATGCTGAGAGAAAGGAGTACTCAATACCGAAGTAGAATTTTAACATTCATTTTATTAAGGCTAAATAGTGAGTCTTGTTTCTTTGGAGTTTCGCAGGGTCATCAGACTAGATGTAACATTTCCATATCAGATAGTGTATAAATAAAAACTCGATATAGGGGAGGGGGGATTTCAAACAGCCCTATCCTCTCCCATTGCCACTAACACCCTGTCTACCATATCTTAATTACTCTTCCACAATTAAATCCTCCCCTCCCATCTCGTGTTTTCCTTTATTTATACTGTCTGCTATCGAAACGCTAGTTGCTGTCTGCCGTCACTGTGATAAACAGACAAAACTCCAGAGTAACAGGACTCAGTATTTTGCCGTAATTAAATGAATATATATATATATATAAAATTAGAATTTTATACACACACACACACACACACACACACACACACACACACACACACACACACACACACACACACACACACACACACACACATATATATACACACACACACTCACACACACACACACACATATATATATATATATATATATATATATATATATTAAAATTTTGATTAATACGTGAAATTAATATTGTCTGACAAATGCACAGGTAAACCAGAATGCTAAAAACACTTACTCTGTGTGCGTGTGTGTGTGTGTGTGTACGCGCGCACGCAGGTAAATAATTACGAGGGCAATCCCAATATTGCAACTTCCGATATTACAACTGTTCTGTTAAAATCCTGTGGATGGTGCTTTTGGAAACCTCAGGAACCAAAATGCAGAGAGCTTCCAGAGTGATCCGCCGAGCTTTACGCATGTTTTCATCGGAAAGAGACCTTACTTTTGGGATTGCCCTCGTTTATAATAACTGCGCGAAATTCGCACTTGGCGGTAGCGTTCAACGGGTGCTCCATTCTCAACGGCTGCCAAGCCCAGATTGAGCATCCCAGCGAAGCACGCGCATGCTTGTTTGGGAGTGAAGGAAGTACCAATCGCAACAGTGTTGCCAATAGCCGTACGAAGAGTTTCTCTGCGTCCCCATCGCTTTGGAGACCTTAATTTTGGGATTACCCTCGTACATAGCTAGATACATAGAGTTAGATATTCAGACAAAGTTAAAATTGTTTAAGCGTGTAAGAATACGTTGCTGTGAGAAGCGGATTAATAGGAACAAATTCTAGAGAGTGGAATTGACAACTTCGAAAGTAAGTTATCAAAGATAATAAACAGAAATATGCAATATATGTTTCTATTAACAAATAGTTTATAGATCACAATTTTACATGAAATATTATATGTTATGTTGACGTGGTAAATGACTTCCTTTTGAAAAATGTTGAGAAGACACTCCAACACCCATAAAAAATGTTTCTCCTATCGTATGTATCTATCGTATGTGTGTGTTAGCAGTAATAGAACTGATAAAATGCATTCCATTAATGTCCACAAGAATTTTGTGTCCATCAGGCATAGTGTACTATTTAATATGTCCTATTTCTATAGCTTAGGAACGTTTTTGCAAAGCCAGGATAATGCAAGTTAGAAATAAAGAATGAAA
The DNA here is from genome assembly GCA_964016885.1 of Eledone cirrhosa. Lineage (NCBI taxonomy): Eukaryota > Metazoa > Mollusca > Cephalopoda > Octopoda > Eledonidae > Eledone > Eledone cirrhosa. The sequence continues at coordinate 64,236,712 of OZ024747.1, forward strand.
CTATAGTATAACACGTACAAAGGAAAATAGTTGTATCTTATCTTACCTGAAATATATCTTGCATTTTAGCAGCTTTCAACAAATCGTACCCATATATTCCACAATGCTTAATATAAAATCTATTACTTTATATACGTAGTTTCAAAATATACAGTACACCACACCACATCTTTATCTTTGTTATAAAGAACAAAAAACGTTTATAATTTATCTTATATTCCCTTATAATAATTCATCTTTTATTAGCTTACTTTTTTGCGGCTTTTCCTAAACTCGTAGCCATATATTCCACAATGCTTAATATAAAAGATATTATTTTGTATGTGTTGTTTCAAAATATACAGTACACCACATCCTTTTCAATGTCATCAAAATCTATTTTATAAAGGTAGGAATTCTATTTTGTAACTTCATAAATGTTTTGTATGTATACATTTAATTCAAGTTACTACAAAGTCATTTAATGAGTAAGAGAAAAATAATTGAGGATAGCTTTATCATTCTAATTGGCTCTCAGCACAGCTTCCTGCCTTTTGTTCTACAATGGTCTTAAAATCATAATAGAAGATACAAAATGACAAATAATACTCAGTGTTTTCTCATTTTCCTTCTCTCTAAGTGTTTGTCAATATTTACTACATTATTACTACCGTCGATTGTTATTGTAGAGTTTTTAACATGATAACGACAGCAACTTGATAACACTAATTATGTCTAGCAACATGCTTATATTTGTTTTTAGAATTTAATCTTAACGTCGTGGCATTGTTTTCAATTTTGAAATTAGTTATCTCTTTCTTCTACAAAAACAACGAATGAAGAATAGAAAAATTCAATCTGTGAATGCCTGTCACATGTTTACAGATTACTGAATAAAACAAAGAATAAACATTGTAAAATAATAAGAACGGGAACATAATCGTTTACCATAAGAAAATCTAATTCAATTTATATTTTCAATCAAGTAGAAGAGTTAATTGCTTTAAGAATAGTTTTGTTTTGCTGAACAATAGACACAAACTATTCTGGATTCAATTTCAATACTGAAAATTTCTTAAAGAAACAATAAAACATAGAATGAGGAATAATGACAATAAAATGAACATATTGGAAACATATTTTTATGATAGTATCTTTTGCTTTTGAAATGAATCAAAGAAATAAACGAAAAAAAAAAAAAAGAAAAAACTTGCAAGTCATATATATTTTATTCTGTAATATATTCCTCATGAAATAGAATATAAACATTGACATTTAATTCTGTCTCCCCCCTAAAGCAGTTTTGTTGTATTTGTTTTACCCTATGTGCGCTAAAATTTATATCGTATAGATGAGGATAATAACCTGAGCCATAGCATTCAGAAACCAGTCTGGTCGTTCTGCTTGAACAGGCAAAAGCTGATAGCTACACGAAAAATTGTGAAAAGCAGCGGTGGAATATTTGACGCTAAAATTATGGGTATATTTATTAAAGATTTGGTAGTCACAATATGAGAAACGGAAGTAAATATGTAGGCTCGCACTCAACGCTGGTAATATGCACAAACTACATGTGAAATGCATGCATTGACAATGTCGATCTGAAATGTCTGTTCCTTATGGTGCATATGTATATGATATAATTCATTTGATAAAAACAATCTATGTGTAATACTTGCCCAATGTATAATACTTGCTCATATCGCGACCTAATGATTGCAAAAGGAATTTCTTAACAATTAGTTCATACTGCGTTCAGTGTATATATGTATATATGTCTGTTTGTGAGGGATTTTGTGCTAGTGTACACCATATAAATTTTCATAAGCACGTCTCACTACATCTCCATCACAATTGTTTATGCTTTTAAATCTATGTCCGAACAGTTACTATTTACGATCTGGACTAACAGCTGTATTTCACAATTTTGAAATTATAAAGGAAAGATATTGAAATGATATACACTTTCTACCGATAAAAGTATAAAGTATGGCGCGAGATGGGGAGATTTCACTGCTCTTTCATGCACAGTCACTGTTAATGGTTTATATATTCATATAATTTCATTATCTCTTTCTATATATATATACATTCGCATGCACATATATATATATATATATATATATATATATATATATATATATATATATATATATATATATGTATAATAAAGAGGGTCTGGTAAGATACCAGATGGACCATAACGCACCAGAGTAGAGTACTCAATACTTACGGTGGTAGAGTGGGTCATAGGAAAAGAGTCAGGACCCCGACGGCAGAGCTCTGGCCGTTTCGACAGCTAAATCCGAAACGGCCGGAGCTCAGCTGTCGGGGTCTTAACTATTTTCCTATATATATATATATATATATATATATATATATATATATATATATATATATATATATATAACATCAAAAATTCATTGCATCATTGATTGGAGAGATGGAAAAAACCAGTAGCCGGCGATGGTGGTTTTGAAGGAAGTGTGATATAAATCAGAGATATTTCTCCATAATGTGAAATTTCAATTATTCTAGTCTAACACAGTATATTTATACATACAACGACCATAGATGCTCTACTGTTCTAAATATGATAGCATTATCTGGATAATATTCTACCTTCTCGACATTCAGACGAGCATAATGAACTGACTGCGCAGTTTTTAAATTTCTTAAGATCTCAATTAAATCATCGCTTTGATCTTGATAGGAAAGAGTTTTATGCATGTGCAGTTATTTATATATGTATGTGTGTATGCGTCTATGTGCGTCGGTGTGTGTGTGTGTGTGTGTATGCATGTGTGAATGTAAGTATGAGTGTATGTATACATGTATACATGTATGCATATATATATATATATATATATATATATATATACAAATATATGTATAGGAATATATATTTGTGGGTATAGGTATATTATAATATATAAACATATATACACTATATATGTATTTGTGATGGATGTGTGTATATAGTTGTATATATATATATATATATATATATATATATATATATATATATATATATATATATATATATAGGAAAAAGTTTAACCCCGACGGCAGAGCTCAAGCTGTTTCGACGGTAATTTCAGAAATAGCCGTCGAAACTGCTTGAGCTCTGCCGTCGGTTAAACCTTTTCCGATTACCCACTCTACTACCCTAAGTATTGAGTACTCTGGTGCGTTATGGTCCATCTGGTTCCTTACCACAATTCCTTCGTTATATATATATATATATATGTATATATATATACACACACAATACATAATATATATGCAAATAATAAATCTACACACGCACCTAGCGCCACTCAGATATATGTATAGAATTATATATTTGGCAGTATTGGTAGAGGGTCGGACGCCATCTTTCGAGCATTAGTTACATCCCTTTACGGTCTGAGTTCAAATCCTGCCGAGGTTAACTTTGTCTTTCATCCTTACGGGGTCGATAAAATAAAGTACCAGTAATACACTGTGTAATTGCTGGCCTTGTGCCAAAAGTAGAAACAATTATATATCTACATAAACATATATATAATACATAATGGATATATTATAGAAATAATAATTCTGCATTCACATGTAGGTATGTGTGAATGAGTGTATGGCAGTGTATGCAAGTGTGTGTGTGTTTGAGTGTGTGTGTGTGTATGATTGTGTGTGTGTGTGTGTTTCCATGACTGTTTGCGTGTGTATTGATCACAAATGAATGTAAATGTACATGTATAATGAGCTTGTTGACATAGGTGCACGTAGAAGAATATCATATATTCGTGGAAATACATAGAAGAATTTGGCTGATTGTACAATTCGAAGCAGTCTGCAACCTAATATGGAAGCTTGTCTGGGTAATATCTTCAAGTTCCAGATTAAAAGATACATCAAAGAGACCTCTCACAGACTTAATACTAATGGAGTAGACATATATGATGAAGAACTTGTATAGAATTGGTGGAGGAATAACGAGTGTCTGATTTTACTATCCTATAACGTATATAATGTCCAACGAGTAAATTTTATAAATATTCCCCTACACACACACACATATATGTGTGTATTTATGTGTGTATAGTTATGATACAATATATATATATATGTGTGTGTATTATATCATAACTATATACAGATAAATACGCACACACATATATATATATAAGTGTATTTATATATATATATATATATATATATATATATATATATATATATATATATGTATGTGTGTGTGTATGTATATATATATATATATTATAACTATATACAGATGAATACACACACACACATATATATATATATATGTGTATTTATCTGTATATAGTTATAATATATATACATAGACACACACACTCAAACACACACACGTATATATATATATGTATATAATTATGATATAATACACACAGACACTCACACACACACACATATATATATTTGTGTGTGTGTGTATGTGTGTGCATATATGTTATATCATAGCTATATACACATAAATACTTATATCTATCCTTCCTCCTGTATGTTTGTATGTACAAGCAAACACACGCCCTGGTGTGTGTTTGCGTTTGTGCATGCGTGTAGATAAATATTTTCTCTCTCTCTCTCTTATATATATATATATATATATATACACACACACACACACACATGTGTGTATGTAAAAAGACGCATACACATACATTTGTATAACTGTGGTTGTTATTTGCATGAACATATCCATTTATTAAATTAAAGCTGCCGTATATTCCGGGTATAATTTCGGTCACGCCGCAAAATGGATGGAAATGGGAGAGAGAGAAAGAGAGAGAGAGAAAGAGAGAGAGAGAAAGAGAGAGACAGAGAGAGAACGGGAGAGAAAGAAAGAGAGAAACAAAAGAGAGAGAGAGAGAGAGAGAGGGGGGAGATAGATAGCGAGAGAGAGAATTATGTCGGGAGTTGATTTTTAATCCTTGGCTTTAAAAGTCTTGATGAAAATAATATGGTAAAATGTGGTTGCGAATTACGTTTTAATCCGCGCCGATTATATTTATTTTTATATATAAAACTTATAAATATAATATTTAAAATATGATGTTGAACTTTAACACATGGTCAGCTAATATACCATGATTAGCCTATGATTTCATGTGACTATCTTGACACTAGTAGACATAGACAACAGCTTGTCCAAGTGCCCCATAATCCAGTCGAACAGCCAAAAACAGAGAGGGCTACAACAGCACTGAGCTGAACATTTTCATTAGTGATCTCGTAAATATTTAATGAAAAATGAGTTTCCGACAGGGTTGGATTTAGACTTTAGGGGACCCGGGGCACTTCAGGTTTGGCGAGCCTCTCATACAGACAAAAATAGAATACACCCCACCCCACTAATTTTACATATCAAAGTTAGCTGATGCAAGTAACTGGAATTGAAACGATATAGACACAGGTGAACAATTCAAAAATTTCCAACCATCTTAAAACTAACAAGCCCAGCTGAGGGAAAAAATAAATTGCTACGACCTTCGCTGGTGGGGGCCCCATTGCAGAGGGCCCGGGACAAATGCCCTCTTTGCCCTCCATTAAATCCAGCCAGGGGTGGCTAACGCGTGAGCCGCCATTTGCTTATGATAGTGAAAGAGGGAGAGAGCAAGAGAGACGGAGGCAGTGACTATGGGAGTACGTGTCATTTAATGTTTCATTCTACCTTTATTAACATTCGTTCCTAATGTGAATAAGCGGTCTAACCCTATCGAGCCATACGAGCAGTCACCACCATGACCGTCTTAGAAAGACCTAATAGCCACGTTCAACAAGTTATGACTTAAGATGACCGTAACCACAATCTGTCTAGCGGAGATTCGGTAGAGGGTTGGACGCCATGCTTTCCAGCATAGTTACGTCCCTTTACAGTCTGAGTTCAAATCCCGTCGAGGTTAACTTTGCCTCTCATCCTTACGGGGTCGATAAAATAAAGTACCAGTAATGTACTGGGTAATTGCTGGCCTTGTGCCTAAAGTAGAAACAATTATTTAGACATTTAGACAAGGGGGGGGGGGGGGGGGGGGGCAGTATCGATAGTGCATCAGACGCCATGCTTTGCAGCATAGAGTGATGACTATATACGGTCTGCGTTCCCGCCGAGGTTAGCTTTGCCTTTCATCCTTACGGTGTCGATAAAATAAAGCAGCAGTAATATACTGAGGGTAATTGCTGGCCTTGTGCCAAATGTAAAAACAATTATTTAGACATCCATTTAGTCCTCCGTACACATCCAGACATTTCCACAAAATTAATGAAAAGTGTTTGCACTGTTGTAACTGTCAGGTGTCGGTTTTCATGTCTCTAAGCGTAATGCTATGGTTGCTAAGGTTTTGGATTAAAAATCTTTGTTACTTTTCCTATACATATATACACGCAACCACACACACACACACACACACACACACACACACACACACACACACACATATATATATATATATATATAATAAAGAATCGGGGCCTCGACGGCATAGGTCTTGCCGTTTCAACATCTAGTTCCAGAGACTGTCTGGAACTAATTGTTGAAACGGCAAGAGCTCAGCCGTCGGCATCTCGACTCTTTATAATATAATCATACTCTACTACACCAATTATCGAGAACTCTGTTGAGTAATTTGTCTAACCAGTTTCAAACTGAATCCATCCTCATTAAAATACATACATACTTTATATATATATATATATATATATATATATATATATATATATATATATAGTAATAATAATAAAATTGAAGACTAAAATCCAAAGAGGGCTCGATAAGGAAAATATATATCAAATATATAAGAACCGTAGAGCAAATATATATATATATATAGTAATAATAATACATTTGAAGACTAAAATCCAAAGAGGGCTCGATAAGGATAAATATATATCAAATATATAAGAACCGTAGAGCAAATATTTATTAAAATTAGTTAGTTTCAGAACATCCCGTTAAGGGTGAGAGCAGCGATACTTTGCTTAAACTTTAATCTGTTATTTTAATATATATATATATATATATATATATATTGGTTTTTATATATCTGATATATATTTATCCTTATCAAGCCCTCTTTGGATTTTAGTCTTCAAATTTATTATTATTACTATATATATATATATATAAATATATATATATATATATAAATATATATATATATATAAATATATATATATATATATATATAGATTTTTATATATCTGATATATATTTATCCTTATCGAGCCCTCTTTGGATTTTAGTCTTCAAATTTATTATTATTACTATATATATATATATATTAAACATTTGCTCTACGGTTCTTATATATCTGATATATATTTATCCTTATCGAGCCCTCTTTGGATTTTAGTCTTCAAATTTATTATTATTACTATATATATATATATATACCTCATACATAATCCTATGTATTATTATAATAAATATAAATGTCATGATATTAATTTTAGTCGGGTAAATCGAATATGAATGTGTCTCCAGTTTATAGAAATTTATAAGCTATTCTATTCTCCATTTTGTTTATATTAAGTGCATTGTTGAAATTGTTTACATCCACTCAGTGCTTTGAATAAATATTTGTACATTCATTATAATCAAAAGCCAAAAAAAAAAACAAGATTATAATGCCTTACATAAAATTATCTATTCATATGTTTTGTATTCGTTTCATTCGTTTGGATTATTTCATAATATAGTCTCATATATGTATTCATATATATACACATACATATATACTAGATATATATATTTACACATACATACATACTATATATACATACATACTTACATACAAGATATATATCCAAATACATACATACGATATATATATATATATATATATATATATATATATATATATATATATATATATATACATACATACAAGATATATATACACATCACATACGTACATACGAGATATATATATACATACACATACATACGAGATATATATACACATACATACTATATATATATACACATACATACATACGAGATATATATACACATACATACTATATATATATATATATATATATATATATATATATATATATATATATACTACATACATACTACATACACACTATATATATACATGATGGCTGCAAACTCGTGTTCGAACATTGCTATCGCCCGATAAAATGCTAAACATTGTGAGGTATGAATGTGGTTCTTTAAACCAGCCAAAGTCTTGCACACTCTGGTACATACATGGCGACTATAGGCTTTTCTGGGACTTTCCATTGCTTTGTTCTGGCTGTGTTTTCTCATGTCATTTAAGATCTCCCATGCTTGCACATTCCTTGCCACATTCCTTACACCTTTTCAGATCATAATCTACATGAGGTCTACTGATAGGACTTTGTTCATGTCTAGTCAAACCACCTTTGCTCAGGCAGACTCGAGCTACAGTGCTGGCAAACCAAATGATGCTCAAAGGCAGGCAGTTCAGAACAGTCTCTTTTCCCCACCTTACTTTTCAGTGTTAGGTGTTCTCTTCGACGAATTTCAAACTGTTCACTATCTGACTTAATCATACATCTCCCCTTCACAAGTTCCTCAGCCATTTTCTCCCATATACATATATACGTACATGATATATATATATATATATATATATATATATATATATATATATATATATATATATATATATATATATATATATATATAGATATACATGATATATATATATATATGTATATATATATATATATATATGTATATATATATATATATATATATATATACATACATACATAATATATATACATACACAATACATATATGAACATATATACATAATACAACAACCACGTCTCGAGCTACCTGCCTGAGAAACAATTGTAACACTCAATAAATTAAGTCCAGATGCATCACTGATTTTTCGTTTTCTTTATAATATATATATATATATAGATTTGACTGCTATTTCTAGCAGTTCAAGTTTATACATATATATATATATATATATATAAATATATATTTATTAAAATAACAGATTAAAGTTTAAGCAAAGAATCGCTGTTAATAAATATTTGCTCTACGGTTCTTATATATTTGATATATATTTTCCTTATCGAGCCCTCTTTGGATTTTAGTCTTCAATTTTATTATTATTACTATATATAAATATATATATATATATATATATATATATATATATATATATATATATATATATATATATATATAAACTTGAACTGCTAGAAATAGCAGTCAAATCTCAGCAAAATAATTCAATGCAATTTTATATAAAGTAGGATACATTAAAGTTGGATAAAAGACACCGTATCACGTATTCTCGATCGGGGATGAAAATAACATTTTTGTTCAGCTTTCTAAATTTATTAGTAATATTATAAAATGGTTTCTTTCTTACTTATATTCATAATTTCATTTCTCATTGTAAATTTATATAATTGTTTCTACTTTAGGCACAAGGCCAGCACATTACCCAGTGTATTACTGGTACTTTATCTTATCGACCCCGTAAGGATGAAAGGCAAAGTCAACCTCGGCGGGATTTGAAGTCAGATCGTAAAGGGACGTAACTATGCTGGAAAGCATGGCGTCCGACCCTCTACCGATACTGCCAATCCACCGCCTATTGTAAATTTATATAATAGTATTAAATATTATACTCATTTTTCAACAATGCCAGGCTTAAACATTAAATCTATAACAATTACAAACGATTATATATTACTATGCTCTTTTAAATCCAATATTCCTTACACAAAACTTCACAGAAACAGATACACAAACATTCACACACACACACATACATACGTGTGTGTGTGTGTGTTGCATCATCTTAATTTTACGAGTCAAAATCACTATACTGTAAATGTGGAAATTTTACAATATAGAAAATTCTAATGCTTACAATGTTTGGTAAACAAACGACTTATCTTTTTACTACCCCACTGTCTATCTCTATCTCTCTTTCTCTCACTCTCTCTCTCTCACACTCTCTCCCTCTACATACATTAATATATATATATAACGGAGGAAATGTGGTAAGGAACCAGGTGGACCATAACGCACTAAAATACTCAATACTTAGGGTAGTAGAGTGGGTAATAGGAACGAGTAGGAACCCGACGGCTGAGCTCAAGCCGTTTCGACGGCTAATTCTCGTCGAAACGGCTTGAACTCAGCCGTCGGGGTCCTACTCGTTCCTATATATATATATATATATATATATATATATATATATATATATATATATATATATATACATATTATGTATGTTTATTTATATATCTGTCACTCTAACATCTATTTTATTCGACGTGTTTCGTGTTTTGTCTTGACCTATTTCCAAACATTCCTTATTTAAGACAATAAATCAGTTGTTTGGCAGATGTCTTAGATATGCTTTACAATATTTGCTTCGAATATACTTAAGAAAATTGCCTCGGAATATAGGTAATATAATTATAGAAAACAACCGTTATTAGAGTAGACAGGTATAGCAGAATTATATAAGCTAATCATTTCTTTCTAAATTATACAGTGAAAACGGTATAAACCACTACCATTCCTTCAAAAGGAGTTAAGTCAGTTATGTTAACACATGTCTAACATCTCCTGAAAAAACTAATGGGGAAGATGTACTTCAAAATAAAATATTAAATTACACATAAATAAATTAATAAATAGTTAAATAGACAAATACAAACAAGTGATATTATGATAAAAAACAATTTCTGTCTGACGAAATGCAACATAATTTGTTTTAGGAAAAGCGAATGTCTAAGACGTAGCCAAAGTTTTCTAATAAGAAAATAAGACATGCCAGTATTAATTTATGTTCTGAGTTATTCTGTTTCTATAGTGATTACCGTCGAGTTGATAGGGTGTCTGATTAGAACTTTTCAATTTAATACATGTATCTATAAATTTTCAATTCCAATTACTTGCGCCAATCTAACTTTTATATGTAAAATTGGAGTGGCGCGGTTGCAGCGTATTCTATATATTTGTTGTTTTTTGTTGTTGCGCATGTGGACCTTTCCCCCATGCCTGAAGTGCTCCGGGCACTACAAGGTCTAAATCAAGCCCTGGTTCCATAGTTAATGTTCTGAAAAGTACCATTTCTATAAATTAGATATAGGTATGAAGTTAACAATAAGATATTATTCTTAATTATATGAATTAAATGATAAATTCTTTGACATGTGGTTCGAATGTCTCAGGAAAGAATCGCTGGACAGATTTTGCGGGTAAAACCATCCATTAGAAGACCCTTGGGTAGACCTTGGTTAGAAAACATCCATGAGCTTAGCTGGTCTCGCTTGGCGATCCAGCCAGATCAGTTGGAGACAGTTGCTTCTGACAGGACCCGCTGGAAGGAGTGTTTGAGGATTCTGCCCCCACAGCACTCTCAGGAATAAGTGGGCGAAGGCGACGACAAAGACGAAGAAATGATAAATGCTTCCCGAAATGGGATAAAAGATATTCTGGCAGTACGTTTAATAACATTTAATGAGGAATTATTAAATGTTTAATTCGTGCTTAATATGAATACATATTCTCCCTATAGCAATTTTTGTTTTATTAATATTAAAATTTGTCTCATCAAAATTATAGTGATGTGAATTATCCTTACATTTTACGCCATGTGACCAGATAAATTTTGAATCCACGCTCTTTTATTTTTTAATCAGAGGGACAGCACCCATTAACTTGCTCAGGGTCTCCGAGACTGGAGGAAATAACTATGCCTGACTTGGAATGAAGGTGCATTCAAAGGAGCCTTTCCTCCAAATCTAAGTGGACAATAGTTACCGGTAAGTTAAATATGTCACTAGCATGAACGTTCTAGTTGATGATTGCATAAACATACATAATATACATACATATTTATGTAAAATGGACAATACACGCACGCACACACACATACACACACACACACACACACACACACATATATATATATATATATATATATACACAGTTCGGGTCTAGTTTTTGAAACAGCAGGATCTCAAACGTCGGGGTCCCGACTTTTTCAAACACACACACACACATATTATATATATATATATATATATATATATATATATATATATATATATATATATATATATAAAATATTAAAAATTAGAAACTATATTTATATAACCATATTTATTTTATTATATATATATTTCAAGGGTACAAAGACACATTGGTACGCTTTCATCAGATAAAATATAAACTTTGTTTTATAAATAGAGAGATACCCAAGAAAATCATACCTTATAGGTTCATTATTTAGCAACCAGTTATAATTTAAAGTACTCAACATTAAAGGATCTATTTATAAGTAGAAGGGGTATTTGATTTGTTAGAAGTCCAACACATATAAATGTTTATAACTGATTTAGAGCACTCAACAGTTTACTAGAGTAAATATTCAATGGTATTAAATAAATGGAAACTATATTTATAAAACCCTATTTATGTTATTATATATATTTTAAGGGTACCAAGACACATTGGTACGCTTTCATCAGATAAAATATAAAGTTTGTTTTATAAATACCCATGAAAATCATACCTTATCGGTTACTTATATATATATATATATATATATATATATATATATAATAAAATATTTTAGTATCGTGAGAGAGTAGAAGGTTTATAGGGAGAGGCGATACATATAGTCATTTGCCATAAGCTGGTGCGTTTCGGGCGAAACGTACGTAGGAGCTTATTTTATAAACGTTCTAACATTCTGTATTCTCTTTCGTAATATTTTCATTTATATATATAATATGCTTACTTATACATACATACATACAGACAGACACATATATATATATATAATAGAGTTGTACGTTTCATTAATAACAGATTGTCTGGCAATAAAGTTACTGAGGAAATAAGAAGGTAAGAGAAAGAGAAAAAAAAACGTATACATGTTTCAGAAGATATGTCAAATAGATAACTGTACTACTGGGACTAAGTCTGTGACAAAGTAAAAGAATTCACTGTTGCATGAAATTTCCTGCTTCAATTCTGATAAAGTATGTAATCTTCTTTGATGTTTTTAGATCTCCAAGGAAATTTAGTGTCAGACCTAAGTATACTAAATGCAATGATATCCTATGAACAAATGAAAGATCTTTTCTGGAACTTGCTGGGTATGTTTTCTATGTAACAGATGAAATATCTATCAATATTTCTCATATCAGTTTTAGTAAAAATGTTTCATCAGCATAGAGAACAGAAGAGCTGTATGGCTGAGAGATGAATTATTGGGGCTCGACGTAGCATAGAAACTAACAGTAATAGAAGGTTTTTTTCTATCGCAGAGTGTGAATGTTGGTTGTGGGAAATGCCGGGTACACTTGCCGGCTCTTTGCTCTCGGAGTTCAAATTCTACCGAGGTCAATTTTGTCTTTCATCCTTTCCAGGTCGATAAAACAAAGAACCAGTTTAGTACTGGGATTGATTCTTCCTCTCTCTCTGGAAAAAATCTGCTGGACTCAGGCCTGGAGAGAGATGGGCTCCGCCAGGCTTAAGATGGCCCGAAATCGCTGTATATCTATACAGCGCCTCTACATCTAACAGGAGTTACGAGACCATACAATACAAATATAAATATCAGCAATTATACGTAAACATCATTATTGTGCTGTTAACGACTAGGTTATAATTAGGATTTGACAGCTAGTTTGGTGTGAATATTTACCAATCCTCACTCATTTCTTCAAGGTTTAAGTAGATTCATACAATAACCATATTACAGGATACTTTATTTGACAGTTTTAATTGATCCAATTTGAAATATTTAGATCTTCCGGAGAAAGAAAGAAAAAGAGCGAGATAGAATCGAAAGACAGTAAATAGGCACAGAGAGAGAGGAGAGAGAGAGAGAGAGAGAGAGAGGGGAGAGAGAGAGAGAGAGAGAGAGAGAGAGAGAGAGAGAGAGAGAGAGAGAGAGACATAGAGAGACAGACAGGGAGATAGAGAGATAGACATAGAGAAAGAGAGAGAGGGAGAGAAAGCGAGAGCGAGAAAGTGAGCGAGAGAGAGTGAGAGAAAGAGAACGAGAGAGAGTGAGAGAAAGAGAGTGAGAAAAGGCGGGAGCGAGAAAGAGCGAGAGCGAGAAAAAGCGAGAGCGAGAAAAAGCGGGAGCGAGAAAGAGCGAGAAAGAGCGAGAGCGAGAGAGAAAAAAGCGAGAGAGAGAGAGCGATAAAGAACGAGAGCGAAAAAGAGAGCGAGAAAGAACGAGGGCGAGAAAGAGAGCGCAAAAGAGAGAGAGAACGAGAGAGAGCGAGCGAAAGGGAATTCCTTGAATTGTTGCTAATTGTATGAAATCTAATTAGAGAGAGCTATAAGTAATTTATATTCAATCAACGAATGCCCTAATAAACAACCTGAAATAGAAATTAATTCCACATTCCATGTTAAATGTATGACACATGAAACCTGCAATAGAAACAGTATGTAGGAGGTTTGGAAATAGGGAAATAGAAGAAATAAATTTTTAAATGTACAGTAACTATAATGATGGTGGTGGTGGTGGTGGTGGTGGGTGAATGGTGTGGGTGTTGGTGGTGGTGGTGGTGGTGGCGGTGATGCGGGTGAGTGGTGGTGGTGGGTGTTGGTGGTAGTGGTGGTGGTGGTGGTGCCGGTGATGCGGGTGAGTGGTGGTGGTGGTGGTGGTGGTGGTGGTGGGTGAATGGTGTGGGTGTTGGTGGTGGTGGTGGTGGCGGTGATGCGGGTGAGTGGTCGTGGTGGTGGTGGTGTGTGTGATGGTGCTGCGGTGGGGTGGAGTGGTGATGATGGTGGTGGGTGAATGGTGGTTGTGGTGTTTGTGAGTGAATGGTGATGGTGTGGGTGAGTGGTGGGTGAGTGGTGGTAGTGGTGGAGGCGGTGGTGTGGGTGAGTGGTGGGTGCGTGGTGGTAGTGGTGTGGGTGATGGCGGTGGTGGTGATGGTGGTGGTGGTGGTGGAGGTGGTGGTGTGGGTGAGTGGTGGGTGCGTGATGGTAGTGGTGTGAGTGATGGTGGTGGTGGTGATGGTGGTGATGGTATGGGTGAGTGTTGTGATGGTGGTAGTGGTAGTGGTGATCGTGATGTTGGTGGCGATGTTGAGGATGATGATTGTGATTGTGATGATGATGGTAATGGCGATGATGTGTATGATGATTGTGATTGTAATGGCGATGTTGAGGATTGTGATGGTGATGTGATGGTGACGGTAATGGTGATAGTGATGGTGACGGTAATGGTGATGGTAATGGTGATGGTGATGGTGATGGTAATGGTGATGGTGATGGTGATGGTGATGGTAATGGTGATGGTGATGGTGACGGTAATGGTGATGGTAATGGTGATGGTGATGGTGATGGTAATGGTGATGGTGATGGTGATGGTGATGGTAATGGTGATGACGGTAATGGTGATGGTGATGGTAATGGTGATGTTGATTGTGATGGGTAATGATGATGGTGATGGTGATGGTGATGTTGAAAGCGATGTTGAAGGCATTGTTGAAGGCGATGCTGATGTTGAGAATGATAATGGTGATGATGATGATGATGATAACATTGTTGATTTCTTGGCAATTCATGTTGGCTGTGGTTGTGATGGGGATAAGAGGAAGGTGGGGGCAGATTGAAACAATGTTATGACAAGCTGAGGAAACTTACACCAACATCTGTGATCGTTTTCTTTGCAATCTTAGAAACTGATTTATTTAAACGTTACTGAAGAGACTATATAATGTACAAGACACAAAGTGATAAAAGTGATTAATCTTTTAAGGGTATAATAGATTTAGTGACGTTAGAGATGGAGAAAGAAAACGAAATGAATCAGGTGTTGTTTATAATTGTAAACAAAGTTTATAAAATATGGCTATATATTGATAATAAATAATGACAAGTGCCTAACATAACATTTAGTCATTGTAAAAGATAAATCCTTCTCAAAATATCTTTCTTTCGTTAATATATTAAAGTAGAATTTAAAGTGCCACGCAGCACAGCTCTGGTGCTGTATTCCTTTATTCTTTTAGTGATTAGAATCCGGTCATGCTGGCCACCTCCTTAAAATAATTTAGTTGATCGTATCACCCCAGTACTTATTTATCGACTTTTGTTTTATTCCGCCTCGTTAGGGGCTATAAACCCACCCATCCACACATAAAATATATAAATATATATATCTCTGTATATATATATATATATATAGGAATATATATGAATATATATATATATGAGAGACGTAAAATAAGAAAATTAAAAAATTAACTTACTTACTTAAATTTCACTCCCAACTAATTAGTTTCTGAAAGGGATTAAACGTACTATCCGAAGAGAGCACAGAGAAGCCTTTCGTCATCAGGGAAGTCTATTCTCAGCTAAGTTTCCAGGCAATACGTGGACACAGGGAACTTATACAAAAATAATTCAGTGGATGGAAAAAGCAAAGCGAGGACTAATTCCAAGCCATTGATAAAATCACTGCCTACTGTGTCGGTGGCAAATTCAAAAGAATCAATCACGTGACATCGAGGTTAATCAGTGGATAGTGGTTTGTTCGTAAGACAGCAGCCGTATTGTTACTATAGCAGCAGTTTTGGCCATTTTTGCTCGACAAATAATTTTGGAGATAATTATAAAGAATTAGTATATCTAGTAACATTATATATATATATATATATATATATAAAGAATGAATAATAAAACAGGTAGACATCATATAAAGGTAATTTATTCCGAGTGCTTTAAAATGTTTCAACAGTAGTTACACAGCCTAGTCATGTTATGTGCAAATTGGTAGTTATTTATTTGCAGATATTCAATTAAATAACCAAAATCTTGAAAGGCTACGTAAAAACATTAAGACATTTTTTAGTGAACTGGGTCTAAAAATAACATACGAATGCAATCATAAAGTAGTAACGTTTCTAGACGTAACTCTTAATTTGAATACAGGACTGATACGACCATTCCACAAGATAAATGAGACCTTACCTATATTAATTTTAACTCGAATCCCCCACTTTCCATGATCAAATCGGTTCCTCGTAGTATTTCTCTCATAATCTCTCGCCCATCGTCTAACTCTGAGATTTTCAGTGAACATGCTGAATACTATAATAACGCATTAAGGAATGCAGACCACCGGGATAAAATAGAATACATTGATAAGAATCTCCATAGCAAACATAGCTACATACGAAATCAAGGAATATATAACCGGGGTACAGAAATACAAGCCCACACACGCAGTACCACCAGACATACTAATAATAGAAAATCATCACCAAACTCAACTAAATACGTTGTAGAAAGTATACCTGGTATAATCCCATTGTTAATGCTTCGATTAGTACAAAACTATCTCTTTCATTCTTTAAGTTAATTAACAAGCATTTCCCTAATTCCCATAAATACAGTAACATTCTAAACTCTAAGACTGTTAAGCTATCATACTCCACTGCACCAAACCTTGAAGCATACATAAAAAAAACTTAACTTAAAGCAATTATTAAACAACACTACAAAACAAAATATTTTAGAAACAGATGGACATAACGTAATATCAGCCTCCCAACCACCAAATGGGAGACGGGTATTACACAACCCACCTGAACTGTTATCCCAACCTATCCATGGTACACCTGCTATCCACAACAAAAACTGCAACTGCCACCTACCCGAAATATGCCCATTGAAGAATAAATGCCTAGAGTCCAACATTGTTTATGAATGTACTGTCGAATCGAACGACCAGAAATGGTATTGCATCGGGTCTACCACTAGCTCCTTTAAATATCGCTGGTATCGTCATCGATTTTCGATTAAACATCCTGAACACCGTCTTGAAACCACGCTCGCCAATGATACCTGGCAACTCCGTGAATGCAACCGGCAGTTCACTTTGAAATGGGATAAATTATGCAGCGCTAGTGCATATCGGAGTGGATTGAAGCACTGCAGATTATGCAACCTTGAACTCTTTTATATCTTGAAATCCCAAAACAACATACTAAATGACAGAATCGAAGGATCGTTATACTGCAACCACAAACTGAAGGCTAAATTTTCTCACTATAAAATAACTTAACATTCGAACTTGAGACTAGAGCACCACTTTCTCGCTAACTAATTTCACTCAATAACTACTTCCTAACTATACCCCCCCCCCATCCCCCATACACACACTGCAAGCCAGTACCATGCTTATCATTATAAATTGATACTTGAGTGCGATCAGCAGACTACAACTATGAACTCGATGTATACCGCCTTTCCTTCCCCTTCTCGTAGCTTTTCTCTGTCCCCCTCTTTCTCTCTCTCTTTCTTTCTCTCTCTTCCTTCCTCTCTCTCTAGTCTTCTGTCTACCCCCCTCCCTCTCCACATCTATCAACCTGCTCTCTGTGGCAATAAATAATTCCAAACTTGACAATACAAACACAATGCCTCAGTTGTCACATTGAGAGTAAGTAGTATAATAAAACCACTTGTTGGACCCCCATCACAACATTTAGTTTAAGCTATCTGTATTCTTCAAACCACTCTCTCCCATTTATCCGACCTCTACATCTCTCTCTCTCTCCCTCTCCCCTTCTTTCTCTCTTCATTTTTCTACTCTATCTTCCCCAATAACGTCCTTTAAGAAATACAAGCGAATTTACACTTTAACCATTCTGCTCTGAAGACACGGTAGGAGAAGCAGCATTTGACAATTCAATATCTGCAAATAAATAACTACCAATTTGCACATAGCATGATTAGGCTGTGTCACTACTGTTGAAACATTTGTAAGCACTCGGAATAAATTACCTTTTTATGATGTCTACCTGTTTTATTATTCATTCTTTATATACACTCCGGAATATAGAAGAATCAGAAACTGAGTTTCTTTAACTATTCTTCCATAACTCGTTGAGTAACTCCTCACCGTACGCCGACTCTATCTAGTGTAGTAACTAACCATTACTGCATTCAGGATAATCCTAAGCATTTCTTGCATTATATATATATATATATATAATTGGTGTTGGATGCTTAAAGCGTCCGTTAGCGGTAGGCCGTTTGAGCACTCGCTGATCTTCACCTCAGTCTGAGTGAAGTTGTACGGAAAAGGAAAAACAACCGTACAACTTCAGTCAGACCGAGCTGAAGATCCGTATAAGGTGAAACAATTGTTCTCGGTATGGTGAAGTAACTATTGTGGAACTACTTCTACCAAACTCGTTCCATGGACAGAGTTCTCTACTACTACGGATATAACCCTCCAGTGTTCTACTATTATATATATATATATTAGAAAAAAAGAGAATCAGTGTTGCGACGAATGGAATTTATTGCACATATTGCAATCGTTTCTTTGGCGACCAGCTCGAGGCACGATCGATGTGATGATCGAACCTGACTCTGAAAATCGCAAGGTCCTCAGATACGCTTTGATTCTACGAAGCAGATTTTCCTAATGAGACGTATCTGAGGACCTTGCGATTTTCAGAGACAGATTCGATCATCACATCGATCGTGCCTCGAACTGGTCGCCAAAGAAACGATTGCAATATGTCCAATAAATTCAATTCGTCGCAACACTGATTCTCCTTTTTTTCTGATATATATATATATAATAGTAGAACACTGGAGGGTTATATCCGTAGTAGTAGAGAACTCTGTCCATGGAACGAGTTTGGTAGAAGTAGTTCCACAATAGTTACTTCACCATACCGAGAACAATTATTTCACCTTATACGGATCTTCAGCTCGGTCTGACTGAAGTTGTACGGTTGTGCTTTCCTTTTCTGTACAACTTCACTCAGACTGAGGTGAAGATCAGTATATGGTGAAACATTTGTTCTCGATATGGTGAACTAACTGTTGTGGAACTACTGATATATATATATTATATATATATATATATATATATATATATATATATATATATATATATATATATATATATATATATATAGTGACGAAACATAAGTCAATTGCATGAACTCATAATCCTTTATTTACTGCTATATATATTTCGTTGATAGCTATTGAATGGCTTCATGCAATTATGAGTTCATGCAATTGACTTATGTTTCGTCACTATTATAACTCCGGAACTTATAACTTCGATGAGTGCTCCCTATCCGCATACTGAAGTACTGGATGTTACCAACACTTTCTTACTTATATATATATATATATATATATATATATATATATATATATATATATATATATATCAGGAGGGATTCAGTTTGAAAATGATTGGGGTAGTAGAGAATTATTATATAAAGTATCGAGACCCAACGGCTGAGCTCTTGTCGTCCGTTTCAACAGCTAGTTGCAGACAGTCTGCAACTAGCTGTTGAAACGGTAAGAGCTCAACCCGTCGGATCCTGATAATTCATAATACATATATACGCGTATATATATATATATATATATATATATATATATATATATATATATATATTATAGTAAAAATCTTGGTATAAATATCCAAGGGTTTAGAACAAGAATTATTCCAAGTTTAGGACAAGTTAAGTATAATTAGTTACAATAGTGAAACATGTACAGGTCTTTAGGTTTCGTTGAGTTGTTTACACCAACTCATTTAGTCTGTTATAATGTTGATTGTTTCAAATTTAGAAATCTGCGAGACCATGGCTCCTTTGTTAAAACATGAAGATTATAAATTATTATAATTAGTACTATCAATAGTTGGAGTACCAGTAATAATAATAATAATAATAATAATAATAATAATAATAATAATAATTGTTTCTACTTTTGGCACAAGGCCAGCAATTAACCAGTGCATTACTGGTACTTTATTCTATCGACCCCGGAAGGATGAAAGGCAAAGTTATAATAATAATAATAATAATAATAATAATAATAATAATAATAATAATAATTTCTTTATTGGCCACAAGGGCTGACATCAAGAAAACATTACATACAGCACAGGACGATACAGGACGGTACGATGTGGGTTTTGTGCGTCTAAAGATTTTTATTATTTATATAAGAAACGAAAAAGTAAAAAAGACATAGAAACATATATATAAACAATAAAAATGAAAATTCAAACAATGAAAAATTCCTCAATAGGGGGGAAACCTCCGAGGGTTACTCGTGGCGAAAACCACACAAAAGACTACGGCCACCCTAGCCACCAGGGCAAGCGCCCTCTCTCAATTTTTTTCCCATTCCTCAAACAACAAGCGTATATTCACAGCGGTCACGTTCACTTGGACTACTCTCGCTACATTCACCCACCTTTCAACAAACTTGCTATAATAATAATAATAATAATAATAATAATAATAATAATAATAATGATAATGATATTGGTATTCCTAGAATGTGTAGAAGGTGTTGCTTGTGTTTCAGATATATTTCCCCAATGACACACCTAAGTGGTATCACCAACCATCCATGTAAACTTCACTAATACATCATTATAAACACACACATACTCTCACACATTACTAAATTCAGTTCACTACTCTTCTCTATTTTTTTTTTCGTTTCTATATTGGCTTGGAGAAGAAATCTCATCCTTGATTGATTGTGTAGCGTTTGAGATGTCTCACTGATCTTTGATTAAATTTGCTTTTATCTAAAAATTCTTCGTACACGTTTTTCGACTTTTCCACGCTTTTTGCCTTCATACTTTTCTTTTCTTATTTATATATTTTTTGGTTTCTTGTGCAAATATACTTAACTTAGTTTTGTCTGTCTTTTGCTCTTTGACGCGTTGAATCGAAATAAATATTATTGATTACAATAAAGATATCAAGCGAATTATTATTAATCCCTGAATGTAGAATAGTGACTAAGATAGTAATTATATTCGTCTCGGTTTAAGGATTGCAAGGTTGATAGATCGTTTTTTGTCAGTGATAGTGCACTACGTTTGACTATGAAGCAATATTTAACTATTATTTACTTAGTTCACTCAACAGAAAATACTTTTGACATTTTTCATCGGCATATTTTCTTAATAATTCACTCATGGAAACGGGCGGTATGGAGGAACTATAGGAACGGGATACTCAACATCTTTCAACAGATGAAACTATTTCGAGTTCAAATCTCGCCTTAAGTCAACAGTAATGAAAATATTATGAGTTCAAATTTCGCCGTAAACCAATACTAATGAAAATATTTCGAGTTCAAATCTCGCCGTAAGTCAATGGTAGTTTTAGTAAGTTAGAAGAGATCGATAAAATTAGTCCTAGTTATGTATATATTTCAATATATTTCTCCAGACCACAGCAGACGTTTATAGAACTTCCTGGCAAATATATATGTTGCGTGGCTGGTTCCAATATAGAGATCGATAAATCATAGAACCGCTAATGACATAGTTCAGTAATGGTTGGACAGCTTGTTGGCAGTTAAACAGTTTGTACATGATTCTTCTCTTGCACATTGTCTATAGCGAAGGACAAGTCTGTCGTTCTCTCTGTCTGTATATGATATATATATATATTAAGGCTAAAATGTGAGTCTTGTTATTCTGGGGTCTAGCCTGTTTCTCACAGGGTCATCAGACAAGGGTTCATGTCTGATGACCCTGTGTGATAAACAGGTGAAACTCCAGAGTAAAAAGATTCACTTTTTAGCCTTAATAATAATAGAACTCTACTTCGATATTGGGTACTCCTTTCTCTAAGACGTCAACCCCATACGGATATATATATATATATATATATATATATATATATATATATATATATATATATATATATATATATATATATATATATATATATATATAGGCTACAGTTTATATTTATTTATATATATATATATATATATACATATATATATATAGGCTTCAGTTTTGAGAGTGTATTCGAGTAGCAGAGATGGTTAAACAAATAAAAGTATTTAACAATACCCTAGTTCACTACTTCAAGGTCTGCGTAAAGATAGAACCATGGTTTGGTGGTGAATGAAAGACCTATGCTGCCGAAACATGGTTGGCTAAGAAGGTTCTATCTAGTGAAGGTATTCCATGTGTAGCAAGGCTGCAGTGGATTTTAGCATTTTCAAATAACCAGAGACGTAAGTAATATGACCTTCCTTCAAAACCTCTATATGGTATCTATAATTGAAAACCACTATTAACGTTACAATATATAACATCGCGTTTGTTCTAAACATCTGCAAACCGACTCGTTGAAATATACACGACCTATAAACTCTATTAAATAACATAAAATGAGTTGAACATTTTCCCTTTTTTTTCCTTTTACTGATTTCAGTCGTTGGATAGCTTCTATTCTGGAACAACCCTCTAAAGTGTTTAGTCGATGTTACTCCACACCAGAATACAATTTCCAGTCAGGAATGTTTTTCATGGTTTTGTATTTGTTAACCGACTATGTAACCGAGCATAAACCTCAGCGTTTTAAACATAAGCACGGACAAGGATATATAAACACGCTCCCGGATATATATATAAATATACATACATATGATGGGTTTCTGTATAATATATGCCCACCAAATTTCAGTCAGTAGGCCTTAGTCAACACATTTTCACAAGGGGTCACACAGTGGTATTGGACCCGAAGTTACATTTTTCTGAAATTATTAACCCCCGTGCCTATATATATATATATATATATATGTGTATGTGTGTGTGTGTGTGTGTGTGTGTGTGTGTGTGTGTGTGTGTGTGTGTGTGTGTGTGTGTGTGTGTGTGTGTGTGTGTGTGTGTGTGTGTGTGCGTGTGTGTGTGTGTATGTATATATAAATATATTATTCAAAATGTTAATAAATGAAAAATATTCTCATAATCAAAATATATATTTTATTATACATATTTCAAAGGTACAATGGTGTTTAAGTACGGTTTCATCAGACAAAATATATGATTTGATAGGTGACATACCGCTACGGTTTTGATTATTCAATTCCAGTATTGGCAGTACTGGAATTGAATAATCAAAACCGTAGTGGTATGTCACATATCACATCATATATTTTGTCTGATGAAAACGTACTTAAATCAAATCATATATTTTGTCTGATGAAACGTACCTTTGAAATATGTATAATAAAATATATATTTTGATTATGATAATATTTTTCATTTATTAATATTTTGAATAATATTAAAATCTCCAGGAATATCTCCAGTTGACAGTTTCTAATCTATTGTAATATTGTATTCATTGAGCAATCAACGAACCATATTAATCTTTGGTTATATATATATATTTCATATATGTTAACATTTCTGGTAAGGACATCTCATTTAAAATATAATCTTTTAAAACGTGTGTGTGTGTGTGTGTGCTTTAAAAGATTATATTTTAAAAGAGTTGTCCTTACCAGAAATGTTAACATATATGAAATACGTTAACTATAAAAAATATGTGTTAGAAAGATAATCAAATCCAAACAACCGTAGGGATGCTTATATTGATTCCATATTCTATTTACATCCATATGTAACTTAAAATTAGAAAAAGTTTACAATTCTGTCTGGTTTTTCTAATTGGTATTCTAAATAGCTTATAGTCACAAAAGCATATGTTGTTAATATTTGAATGTTCGGAAGTTTAACAAAACATAGTTATTTCGATATCAATACATGATAATAATTGTTTCTACTTTAGGCACAAAGCCAGCAATTACCCAGTGCATTACTGGTACTTTATTTTATCGACCCTGTAAGGATGAAAGGCAAAGTCAACCTCGGCGGGATTTGAACTCAGATCATAAAGGGACGTAACTATGATAATAATAATGATTAAATTAGTCTGGAAAATATTGGAATACTAATTTGGTATTTATTGGTATTCCATTAGAGGTATTACTCTATGCTGTTCCTTTAGTTATATACATTTCATTTTCCTTTCTTCTGTGTATATACTATGTAGTTTTACTTTCCGTGTGTTTACAGGAAGGGGAAATATCACTGGCATTTCTAAACTCCAGAGACCTCAGGTATCCATGCCATTTTCATAACATATTTTGAATGAAAGACTGCCTAATATTGTCAATTAATTTGGAAAATATTCAAGAATGTTGACAACGTTAGTAATATTACTTTCGCTTTTATTTTTAAGTTGGTTTTTGGAGCTTAAAGAAGCGATGACTCTTACATAAAACTATTGTGAAAAATTTACATTTGAATATAAACAGGTGGTTTTATATTATATAGCCATACAGATGAGGATGTGGTTTTGATGGTTTCCTATTAAAAGAGATATTGCTCCTTTTAAACTCTTGGATTTTCATTACTTCTGAAACGACATGGAAGGTGTTTGAAAAGGCAGTGGTTCCGGGCGGAATGATTAATACGGGTTCTGTGGTTCGGACTTTAGCACAATATGAATTGATGAGAGGAGAGGAGATAATGAAGACGGTAGTACCGTAATAGAGGTAGCATATGACCAACAATTTCTGTAAAGAAGAGACCATTTTAGAAGCGGTAAAAGTGTTTGTCTTAAGTTAGCGAACTACAGAGGGGATACTGTTTAGTTAAATCAATTTGTTAACTGCCAATGCTACGCTTAATTTAAATTTATCTATAGGAATTGAGCGTGTTATTCTCTGTACTATCAGGAACTCACACTTCTTCAGCTACGGTGTTTACTGATATAATTAATACTGAATCAATGGATAATATTACTAAATATGATTTATATTCAAAGCATATTATTATATCTCAGAAATAGATATTCAAATATCGTTACTATATCTTAGAAATAAATGTAGTTTCTATTGATTTCAGCACTGCAGAATGAAAAATCTAAATGTAATTTATTTTACACACATTAAGCAGATAATAATTATAGATATGCACTTTTTCATAGATATAGTATTGTGCTGGGCTGGTTGTGTAATTTTATATATAAAGTATATGATTAACGAAGATATCATTTTCATCTGTGTTATATACATACAGGCAGAGAAGCGGTCTAAAATGTACTGATATTTGTTAAAATCCATTAATCTTGAAGAAATTGAAGAGTATTAGAATGCCCGAATCGACATACCTAATGCATTAGTGTTTTTAGCGTTGAGCAAACTACATTGATATCCTAACCGTGTTGGCTTGATCTATCATTCCTCCTGACGTGTATATTGTCTATCTGACCTTGATAAATTATTACCTATCATGCATAGGATATATCTGAACTTGATAAATAGTTACATATCATGTATATATTTGACCTTGATTAATAAATGCATATCATGTATATTGTATATTTGACTTGATAAATAGATACTGGTCTTGATTAATAATTATCTATCCGGTATCTAAATGACCTTAATAAATAATTACGAGGCAAACTATTTCCGACCTTGTAATAATTAATGATTTAAGATAGGATTTATGTATGGAATTACGAGATACTAGAATTAAAGGCATATTTACGTAGGTGGAGTAAAATACAATGTGCTTTCCTGTTTGATTCTTGCCTACTAGTTAATATGGTGGTATATATATTTGAATATATACCACCATATATAATGTCACAGAGCAGGTATACGAGTAATCAGAACGTAATGGTTTAATATTCTATTAAAATTTAATCTAACAAATATAATATTGGTTGCGAGGATTATCTAATCTTTTAAGTATATATATTAATGCTTTTAAAAACATTAGTGGAAACATGCAGGATTTAAAGCTTTCTTCTTTTGACGATAACTAGTTATCTAATGAAGTTCTATATTTATGTACGAATTGATTGCATTTTGATATCGTATCTCATATACAGTAAAACCTTTCTTATAGACAGAATCATTGATATATGAATGTATTTAAATTGGTACTTTGTCATGACTATGCCTTTGGAAAGAAATAATATAGTTGGCTGAATCGTGTAGGTGTATATATATATATATATATATATATATATATATATAAACCTCATACAGGAAGCCAAACGACACCCTTCACTACATCCATCGCCGCTCTATCCATCCTAGAGGCATCACCAATAACCTGGTTAAAAACAACTCCCTCCGCATATCTCGTTTGTCCGCTATTGAGCAGTTAATCGATAAACATGCGCCTTATTACAACCAAGCCCTCAAGCGAAGTGGCTTTCGGGAGGAAATCTCCTTTTATCCAGCTTACCTTAGCAGAACCACCAGGCGACGCCGCCGCTCACGCCACGTAACGTGGTTCAACCCTCCCTAAAATGCCGAGGTTGCAACACCAATCGGGAAAATCTTTAGGCTGCTCGAAAATCACTTCCCACCACAACACTGCTACCACAACATAATCAACAAAAACACTATCAAACTCTCCTACAGCACCACACCCAACTTCGTACAAAACATCAAACAACAAGAAACTCAACTCTTACGGAAGAAACAACCTAGACATTAGTGGAGAGCTGACCAGGAGGTGTAACTGCCCTGATAGATCTACGTGCCCCCCTCAACAACAGATGCCGAGAACGTAACGTGATCTACCAATGCAACGTGAGGAAATTCCAACAAAGCCTATATAGAATTAACCGCTTGTGACTTTAATACCCGGCTCTACCAACATCGACATACGTCCATAAACCCGGCCCGCCGACAAGCCACTATACTTTCGGGCCACATCTGGGACCTCCAAAATAATAACAAAACATACCATTTTACTTGAAGCTTACTGTCCAGGGCTAACTCCTACACGGGAGGACGCTGTCCGAGTAACCTATGCTCGGAGGAAACAATACAAATGCTGTTTACGAAGGACCAACTCCTAAACAAAAAAGACGAACTTGTAACTGCATGTAAACACCGATTGCATAGGACTTTCCTCGCCCTCAAATCCCCTCATGACCCGGGTGGGTAAACAATGGCTGCAACAACCTTCTTTTCCCCATTTGCCGAACAAGATAGGCGAAACCCCAGCATACATAGGTAGATGTACTTCTTTCCGTTTTTTGTTTTCCTTTATCACTTCTTCTCATTTCCTTCCACTCCCTCTTCTCTTCCTTTTCCTTTTTCCTCATTCGCCTTCTCTGAGGCAGCCCATAGGGCTTTTGTAGTCTCAGTACCACCACCCCAGTAAATTCTATATAGTATTGGCCGAAAACGCAATACCAGCTAAAAATATAACAGCTGCTTTAGACTCTAGTTTTTATTATTTTTTATTATTTCATTTTTAAATATTATTATTATTTTTATTTATTATTTTTTTTTTAATGTCAATTTATTAACCTTTTAATTTTATAAATTCCCACTCTCAGATTCCTCCAGAATTCTTTTTTCGCTTTCAAGCTAGCCTAATTTCATACACACTCCTTAGAATTTGCTGTATAGAATTCACTTTCAATGCTTGACCGGCTCCACACCTCTCTGTTCTACAGGCAAGTTCAGCCACCCCACCACAATGAAAGATTTAATTGTGTTTACAAGAAATTTGGGCAAATTCTTTTGACAACTACAATCTTTCCATATAAGGAATTACCCCTTGAAAAGTTCAGCTATTTATAACCACGCTAAAAATTCTGATTTAGGCCAGAAATAGTCTTCGAAACGGCTTGAGCTCTGCCGTCTGGGTCTTGACCATTTTCATATATATATATATATATATATATATATATATATATATATATATATATATATTGTTATACTTGGAGAGGGTCATATTGTTGTAATACTATTGCCAGAAATACTATTATCATGTTTCTTCCTATTGTATTGTAATGGCGTAGACATTACAATACAATAGGAGGAAACATGATAATAGAACCACTGATGATGTTGCAGATGTGCAACGAAAGAACTTTGGAGATATAAAATATACCGAAGCGAAAACAATCCAAACAGTGAGTGTGTTCTGTTATTATTTCTGGCAATAGTATTAAAACAATATGACCCTCCCCAAGTATAACAATATCTGTTTCGACACACGATTTGATATAAAAAACCTCACAGAACAAATTTATCGCCGTTATATATATATATATATATATATATACGTATATATATATATATATATATATATATATATATATATATATATATATATATATATATATATATATATATATATATATATATATATATATATATATATATATATATATATATACGTATATATATATACATATATATATATATATATATATATATATATATAGAGAGAGAGAGAGAGAGAGAGAGAGAGAGAGAGAGAGACAGAGATATAGATATATATATATACGTATATATATATATATATATATATATATATATATATATATATATATATATATATATATATATATATATATAACAGACCTTTCAACACTCCCTGCCCGACCGTGAGATATCTTCTCTTTTAAGAATTGGTACAGCTTTCATTATGTAAAATCTCCCCATTTTGCCTAATTTCTCCCCGTTTTGAGGCATTTTTTTTTTCATGATTAGGTTTTTAGAGATTTGCAATTCTGATATAATATCCTAACTGGATATGATTCCTGCGTTGTGTCGTGGGTTCACCACAGTCAATGGTACCCAATCCATTGTTAGATATAGGCATATTTATTATATACATATATATATAGAGAAATGAACTTTACATGTATAAAATCATCAGGAATGTCAGATAATGGAGAAGTCGTTGAAGGAGGGAAGAAAACAGGAAGAGAATAAGCCGGGACAGAAGAGTGCTAGTGGCATGTCTGTGGGGAGGGGGATGCCAGGTGTTCCATGGGTAGGCAATGAAAGGGATTCAAATGAGAATACAGTGAAATTCCTTTATAAGGATATTCATGGTGGGTATAAAAGAATTAGTTGTTACGAAAAATTCTTTATAACGAGCTCGACCGAAACAAATCGAGCGTTTGTGTGTTAACTCGTAATTACAAATTAAACAATAAATGAATGAAAGCATACCTGCAATATGAATATCATTCAATAAAATATAAATTTATATTTGAAATATCTTCGAATATCGCAGCCCTTAGGCGCTTTCGTTGGGGGCTAAAATTTGCCTCTATAGATTTTTCTTTAACTTTAGGCTGATTCTTAACAATCGTGGACAATATCGACTGAGTTCAACTGTAACACAATGTCTTTCTTTTCCCAGAATCAACAGCTCTCAGTGAAACTAAAACTGTCACCTTTTTTTTCGCTTTGTATTCCATAAATTATATAAAACCACAAATAGGTATCCTTTACATTGGGGTCCAAAATAGAATTTTTCGCAAAGCCAAAACAAAACTACAAATTACTTTGTTCTTTTTGTGCCCCAAATTATCCAAATTTCAATGGTAGGTCGATAAAGAATCAAATAAGTAAGAACGAATCAGCTTTTTTTTCAAATAGATATTTTATCCTAAATGTATAAATTTACTAGCTTATGGCAAAAATGTTATTTAGTAAATAATTGGGCAGAAAAATAAAATTCTTTGTGCTGAATTGTATGTGTTAGGCCACCCTCCTAGGATTGACCCTGACATGATGATTAAAACTAAGATGTAAATCTAGTTGAAATTAATAACTATATTTTTCTACTTTTGGGACAAGGCTAGCAATTTTGGTGGGTGGAAAAGTCGATTAAATCGACACCAGTACATTACTGGTGCTTATTGTATCGACCCCTTAAGGATGAAAGGCAAAGCTACCCTCAGTGGGATGTGAACTCAGACCGTATAGGGCATGGAGTCCGACCCTTTACCGATAGTGCCAAATAATAAGAATATTGTTTTCTATATTAGCTACAAAGGGCGCACATTAAGGAGACATTAAAGGCGGTACAGTACGATACAGTGCGGGTATGTTTGTGTAGAATAAGATTTATAACTGAGATTAAGAAAATAAACATTTTAAAAATAACAAATTGCCCAAAGGTGAGGAGACTCCAAGTGTTACTTGCAGAGAAAGACCACAAAAGCAACGGTCACAAGAGCAAGCGCTCTCTTCCAGTTGTCCTCCTTCAATACTACAGACACACGCTCAGGGCAGGCCCATTTACACAGGCCATTCTTGCCTCTCCCACCCCCCTGTCAACAAACTGGTTGGAAAGTAGCAAT
>OZ024747.1:64275186-64277686 GCA_964016885.1 Eledone cirrhosa
ATGCACGGAGATCGATTTAATTGACTTTCCTCATCCCCCCAAAATTGCTGGCCTTGTGCCTATATAAGAAACCGTTATGTAAAATCTCCCCATTTTGCCCCATTTTTCCCCGTTTGGGATTTTTAGAGGTTGGAAGATCTGTGATTGTATATAAGTTTGTATAATTAAATTAAAAACATGGTAATTCCTTGTGATCAATAAATAAATCAGTAAACATCATTGCCGTATAGCAGCATTGCGGAAATATCCAAAGTAGAGGAGAGGTTAGTATATTTTTATGATGTCATATGGTCTGATGTAAGCGAGTGTCGACTGTGAAGTGTAAAATGCAGGGTCAGTACTTTTTGTTGTCTTATCAGATTAAGAAATGTCAACATAAATGTTCATTATATATATTCAAGATAAAGGGTCTACATTCTAATGCAATTCTACGACACTAAATATACAGGCGCAAGCTCTGTGTTCATAACATTTATTTTATTACTTCAGTGGATTTTCTACATTTCTGACAATATCATTTAATATAATATATTTACTAACTAAAACTTATTCATTGATCTTTACTCTTTATTGGGTGAACATCATTAAAGTAGATTTTCAAAGGATTTGGACACTTTCACACTTAGTTTCATTAAAATATATATCGTTAACAATTAAGAAGCGAAACTTTGACAAAAGGAAATACAACGCATACGTCCATACAATCGAAGTTTATTTTGAACTCCATCCCTATAGGAATCGATAAGGTAAATATAAATATCCCATACGATCTCCTCATCATCTCTGCGCCATTGTTCTCATGAAAGAACATAAAACATTTCTAAAGCAGAAACTGTTTACAGTAAGTGGAATGGAACCATCTAGGCACACAATTATGGTGTTATATTCATTCTTTAATCAATCATTCTCGCTTTTTCCATTAGCGTATATTATGTAATGCTACACAAACGTTTCTATGTGTGCTTGTACAGGAATGAAGGACATTATATTATTAATTTTTATATACTATAGTAAATGTTGTCGGCGTGGCTGTGTTGCAAATTGTATTAACATTAATCAAATCAGTTAAATTATTTCATCAATGTTACTTGGTTGGACCTAGAAGGGATATTGACCAGTAACCCCCTTCCCCCGAGACCAGAGAGAGAGAGAGAGAGAGAAGTAGAGGAGTACCATTAATGTACCACTTAAACTGTTCCAAATCTCCTTATTTTGGAAAAACAGGTGCATGAGGTGGGAAGATTACGAGGAAGGAGGTATATTTTGTACAAGAAGGACTTGGCATAGTAGTTCTTAGTGTGGAGAGTGACTGGTGTGAACAAAGCAAGAAGAATTTAAAATAAACTTTGGTGAAATATTTAACCTAGGACTAAGAAAGCCAGGGCTAAATATTCAAATGTGTTTAGCCTTGTGATAGCTCGGATATTTTAAAACTCCGTTATATATATTATGGGAAACGAAAGGCGGTGGATCGGTAGTATCAATTGAGCTTTGGACAACACGCTTTGCTTCTTATAATTACGGCCCGTCACGTTCTGATTTCAAGCCCACTAAGGTTAGCTTTGCTTTTTATCCTTACGGTGTCACTAAAACGTAATACCAGTAACACACTGGGTCGATTTAATCGACTTTTCCCCTTCCTTCCAATTGTTTGCCTTATGCCAAAATCAGAAGCCATTACATATATTATGCATATATGGTCCCGTAACTCCTGATAGAGTTGTAGGGTCACCGTATTGACATACATCATTCCTTGGGCATTTTAAGCCTGAGGGAGATCATTCCTCTCCAGGCCTGAGTACAACTGATTTCTTGCACAGCAATATAGAGAGTGAGAGAGAGGAAATGAGAAAGAGATATCGAGAAAGAATCGTCCCCAGTACTAGACTGGTACTTTTTTATCGACCCCGAAATGATGAAATGCAAAGTTGACCTTGGTGGGATTTGAACTCAGAGAGCAGAGAGCCGGTATGAATACCAGAAAGCATTCTATCCGACGTTCTAACGATTCTGACAATTTGCCGCCTTATATATTATATGAAATGTTATATATGGTACTTACTTACTTGGTGCTATCCCAGGAAACATCATGGCTGTAAGTCCATAGATCGTGCATTGTAGAGAAAACTAGAAAATAAAAATTAAAGAGGATACGTTACAAAAGTTATAAACATCATCAAGTGACATACATATCTATCGCTAACAGTATCACTAGATCAAGTTCGGTGTAAGGTAAAGTACCTTCTCTATTCTGTGTGTCGGGCAGCAAGGCGGTCAGTGCGTGGGCTCCCATTTAGTGATATTAGTAAGAGATGGGGAGAGCGGGAGAGATGGATGCAGTGGGAATGTGATTATATTGTGTTCAGTCCTTGTTAGGAATTTCCTGTAATCATATCTTATCCTTGGTTAATGGTTTGGAGGCAAAAAACAAATTGATTATTTTGAATTGTTACTATTTAATATGTTAAATGTTGTGATTAACCTACAGGTAGAGTGAGTA
>OZ024747.1:64280186-64287686 GCA_964016885.1 Eledone cirrhosa
TTCTCAGATTTCAGGTAAATTGTTCCTGTGTTTAAGGACTCTAGTCATCTTAATACTGATCTCTCATAAACCACTCTATGATATCTTTGTCATGAATCTCGTTTTGTTTCCATCTAGTTTTCAATATCTCGTGTTCAATATTAATTTAATGTTCCGTCTTCACCAATTTAGTCGCATGTAATCTTAACATCGATCCATCCCGGTTCCCCCACTTCCTTCTTACACCAGCTTTCTCCTACATCTACGATATAGTGTTGAGCAAGCATCTTATTTATCTATAGGATCTCTGCGATTTAATTATAACGTACAAGCAGAGTGGATTTTATTAATGGACTACCAGTGAATACTTCTATATTCACAAATCTTAT
The DNA here is from genome assembly GCA_964016885.1 of Eledone cirrhosa. NCBI lineage: Eukaryota > Metazoa > Mollusca > Cephalopoda > Octopoda > Eledonidae > Eledone > Eledone cirrhosa. The sequence goes on from OZ024747.1 coordinate 64,280,555, forward strand.
GCAGCAGGTGTTTTAGTGTGTACTTTCATTGATACTGTTTGACAAGATGCGAAGTGGCAGGGTCATTGGAGCGTTTGTATTTCTTCCGACTATCTGCACTCCAAGATCACATTCACCTTTTATCCTTTCACTCATGTTAAATATAATACAAGTCAAAGGGTAAAGGTAGATCAAGTGTTAAAAGTCGGTAAAGATGATGTGGGTTATCTGATTAGACACTGTGCCCTCTGAGTTCAAACTGTACCTCCTACTGCCACTGATTGCGACCAGGAGATAATATCAACAATGCAAACATATCTTCCCATGTCTAATCTGATGATTCACTTCTTTTCCCTCCTATTGACACGACATTTAACAGGTGTTTGTATCGGGAGGGAGGTTCTTTTAATTTCTGCAGACTATTCCCATATATTTTATCCAACGCAAACACTGCAACGTGATCTCATCTCCAAAGAAAGAAAACCTTTCCTTCAGAGGTTAATAGATAATTGCATCAAAGTCCATCCAATGACCTGTATTCTCCAAGCTTCACCAATTTTGTAACTCTCTGTCAACATTCAACTTAATATTCAACTTAATGTTCTCAACTTTCCCTCCTTAACAAAAGTTTAGTCACTGGAGTTCCCCAACACTCTGATTTCCATTATAACAGTTCCATATCAACTGATAGAATCTCACCATCTTTGTATGTTCAGCAAAAAGTGACAGACAAGCTTTTTATATACTGATTACAGTCATGGAAATAAAAGAATGAATCGCACTAGTTATAATATTGAGACACACCTTATCTACCTTCCCTCCTCCCGAAAATAGGCAACAGTCAGTAGAAATGTAATAAAATAAAGGTATTTACTCACAACAGAAGGCTAATAAAACTTATATTTCATATGATTAACAGGCAATTTCTGTCGTGATTTTCGCACATAATTAGATCTTCTTTATTTTAATATTATATTATATTAGAAATCCCGCCGAGGTTAACTTTGCCTTTCATCTTTACGGGGTCGATAAAATACAGTACCAGTAATGTACTGGAAAATTGCTGTCCTTGTGCCAGTAGTAGAAACAATTATATTAGAATGGGAATGGCAATATCTGTGACATTTTTCTAGAGCTTGCTAGGCTCATGGAATGTAAGAGGAAAGGATTTGTAAACTGGCGCCCCAACTCGAATGTTTGTAACAGTTTCAACACCAAGACAGGCACCTACCGGCCAGATTGTGGTAATTAAAAGGAAGACGATTTAAGTCTACCAGACAAGTAGTCCCCAATGGGATTTGAAATAAGAACGAATATGCCAGTGATGATGATGATGATGATGATAATAACGAGGGAATATATTAAGAATATTTATTAGAATACGAGGACGAGAAGTAAAATAAAATAAAAACGAATATGACGCAAGCAAATATGAGAAATAAACACAATACATTGGAAAGTAGACTGAACATATTACTGCAGAAGTTGCAATAAACATTACATTTCACCATTAACTTGAGGAGGATTGGGAGAGAGAAAGTAAAAAAGAAAATAGAAATTGTTTAATAAGATAAGGCAAAATGCCTAATAATCCCATAAGATGTTTGGCAACTATATTACTTTTAGGCGTTGAAATAAATGTACAAGGAAATATTAAAGAAATGCATGTAATAATAAAATTATCAATACATGTTGTGTCCAAAATATTAATCATATTATCAATTTGTACTGAGAACTGGAAATATGAATGTAGAAACTATGGGAAAAGCTATTAAAAAGTTCGCAGTGCAAACTCCCTAGTGATTTATTCAATTCATCTGTACGACAAAACGTGTAAATTACTTCGATCGGAAACTCAGATGTGTTGATTAATACCTTATGATTGAAATATAAATGACTGTGTTGAATCCTCGAATAGTAGGTATAATTCCCCCCTCACCTTTTAAATCATCAACTGAGCTTTGGGTACCATTATTGAGGTTCATACTAATGTACATATCTATTCAGACTCAGAGGGCCTGAAAAAGGTTCTAAGCACTGTTCTATCCCTCAATAATTAAACATTAAATCTTTCCTCTCCTTCTCTGTGACATATACCTGTAAATCTCAGTGTAGCGATGCCAATTCATGCCGCAGATTCTGTCTGAGAATTGCGTTATGCGTATACATATCGGTAAAACTTTCAGCCCCTTACACGTTAGTTTTATGATTATCAATCCAGTGTGTGGAGAAACAATATTATTTGTCAAGACTGACCAAAAAGCCACCACAATTTATCATTTGTATAAACGTCTAGCTACTATGATAGGACAAATCTTTGGTGAGCTATTGTTCCATGACCTCGATTGCATCAAGATTATTTCAAATTCGTCTACAATGCTACTGCAGGTGTATTTGGAATGAGCAAATCTTAAACGTTAGCACTTGATTTTAATTAAATGGGCAAACTTCCTTTTAAAACTACCTAATCTTTCTAAAGTATAAATCATAGTAGCCAAGAATAGATCAATTGGTTGAGTATGGAATGCTTCCCTCGAATTGATCTAATAACAAACAATGTGACATTGTATTCATGTACATTGAGTTCTAACATTGTATTCTAACATTGAAATAATTAGTGGAAAAGTACCATGTTTTAAAAGATTTTATTTGTACATATGCCCATATATTTACATGTGTACGCCCAAATGTAAACATCTGTGAGTATGTTTGTGTCAGGAGGATATTTTTGTTGACTCGACTTATCTTTCCCCCCTCTCAATATATTTTTATTTATATAATTTCTTATATGTCATCCAAATATTAGCTACCTGTGTACACCACCAACACACACACACATACACACACACATATATGAGGATCCGCTAAGGGTAAACAATTGTTCTCGGTATGGTGAACTAACTGTTGTGTAACCACTTCTACCCAACTCGTCCCATGGACTGAGTGCTCTACCACTACGGATATTACCTTCCACTGTTCTACCACTATATTTATATATATATACATGAGCGTGTGTGTGTGTTTATGTATGTGAGTGGATATATATATAAAGAATTAGTATATCTACCAACATATATATACATATGCATACCTATGCTAGCAAATATATAGGTTTTGTCTTAGTAACTCTGTGGTTCAATGCAAGGGGATGCAGAACAATTATATGAAAGACGTAAAGTAGTGGAGTGAAATTTTAGTAAGTAAGTTAATTTTTATAATTTTCTTATTTTACGTCTTTCATATATATATATAGTTTTGAAATAATCCCTTTTCTTTAAATCCATCAACTAATGACCTCCACCCATCTCAATCACCAACCTCTCCTACCACCAGAAAATGTATAAATACCACCATATTACACTGGCAGTCGGCTTTCGTGATGATTTCACCCGAATGAAAACACACACACCAACACTCCCAACAATTTCATTTAGGGAAAACAGTGGTGACTCGCTCGGCATCTCACTATACGTCTGAGATATAAACAAAATAATAGTATATTGCGCTTGTACACACAAGCAAACACATAAGCAAAAACCTAGACTGCATATCACTATTTAGATGTAGAGGATATAGAACGTATATGAGTGTGTGTGTATATATATTCTTTTAGGTTTAATGGTTCAGCACTGGTTAGAACTGGTCATTCTGTATAGTTAACCATGATTTAATAGTAGGAAAAGCACTCAGCGTTACACAGCTCATCCATCGTTGATGTTGAATCTTGTGGGTGGTGCGGGAACGAAGTTAAATATTAGTTTGGTGGTCCAGCCTCTTGTTATTTTCTAATCAAACTAAATATTTTAATTAAACTTATAAATATAAATTATATATGTATAAGTAAAATGATTAAATGGAGAAGTTGCAGTTCGTTTAAAACAAAATTTTACTTCTTACATGATCTTTCACCTTTGTTATTACTATATCTAGGAAAGGAGTCAGGATCCGACGGCTGAGCTCCGGCCGTTTCGACAGCTAGTTCTGAACTAGCTCTCGAAAGTTATATATATATATATATATATATATATATGTGTGTGTGTGTGTGTCTGTGTATGTAAGTGTGTATGTATGTATGTGTGTGTATATATATATATATATGGGTATAAGAGTGTGTGTATACGCATTATATATATATATATATATATATATGGGTATAAGAGTGTGTGAGAGTGAGGGCTTCATATGTGTGCATGTGGGAAAGTGGTTGTAGATACCTGACCAAAGGCATTGTTAACAGCTTAAGTGAACCTTAAAAATTAGGGGTGGCACCCCCAGAATGAACCTATCTATAGAATTGTTTCTGCCCTTGGTATTCTAAATATAGTTTTTAAAGAATTCCCTTTTCTTTAAACCCATTAACAAATAACCTCCACCCATCCCAATCACCACCCTCTGCTACCACCAGAAAATATATAAATACCACCATATTACTTGGACAGCCGGCTTCCCGATGATTTCTCCGGAAAGAAACACTTCTAGTCCTGTAGAAGCCTTTCTACATTAAATATTTATAATCTGCTTTGTACTGAGTACCTTACTCACTGTGGCTACTCCCGATTGAACCCGGGATAAACTTTATATATATATATATATATATATATATATATATATATATATATTAGCGAGAATCGCATTTCGGCTATTGGAAATTAGCGAAAAACAACTTCCGAGATGTGTGGCAAGCGCTCCCTAGAAACTAGTGAACTAGAGCAACAACGTAAGTTAAAAGGCCAAACACACTGAGACGATGGTTAAACCATTATCCACAAAGCCATAGAAACGACCAAGCTATACGGGTCAAACACATAATAATAATAAAATATGATTGATAATTATACCCGGACCTTTGGAAACGGTGGTAAGATCAAACATGGGGTTTCTGCAACTCCTAAATCTGGTACTGTCTGCTTAAACAAATAATGTTAAGCTTTTGGTATGATGATCGAATAAGGTAGTTACTTTTTCACCGAGCATTTAGTTCTATGCAAAGCTAAGGACTGACCGTTATCAAAACCAACGCGGGGTGTTGTAAGGAAGACAACCCCTAGTCTTGGCGGCTAAATTCAGTATGTGTGGCTATTGAAAATTGCAAAATATCACAAAACGAATTAAGCTCTCAACAGATATATATATAAAATCCCATAGATAAAATATTTGTTATTTGTACGGAATCGCTGCTTTCACCCTTTAACTGGATCTTAAATAGCGAGATCCAGGCTGCGCTTTTACTTATTTGTGCGCGGGTGTGTACACGTAGAATATAAAAGTACTAGTTATATCTCAGACGTATAGTGAGATGCCGAGTGATTCAACCACTGTTTTTCCCAAATGAAATCGTTTTTACTAAATTCAGACGTACAATATCATTGTAAAGCAGGATTTTAATTTTCTTCTAAAAACATACAAATGAAAAAGGAATTAAAACTTCTTATTTTATTGCATTTTACTGAGGAAGTAAAATATATTTAATCTCAATTTTATTCTTAAACTTATTCCATTTCTTTAGTTTTATTATTTTAGATACATTTTTATCAGTCTCTTTGATCATTTTGTTTTGCTACTGAAACACAGGAAAATGACTCTTTAATGCATTGCAACACTTCGCTATCTTACATTGATTAGTTTTCATTAAATGAAACAGTTTTCTTAATTAGCTCTCAGTTTCTCAAGAAACACATATTATTACATACACATGCATGCACATACACATGCATGTATATACATACATATCCATACATGAATATGCATATATATATATATATATGTTTATATAATTCTGAGTACACCACACACACATATATATATATTTATACATGTATATATACACACATAGTCATATGTTTATATATATATATATATATATATATATATATATATATATATATATTACATATCCATTCACATTAATCACGAAATCGTTATTCTATTATGATATATTTTTTGGTACATTGAAATCAGCTGTATCCAGTTTTAAATTTAAATTGTTCAGCAGCTGAAAATAAATCAAATTAACTTTAATCCTAACTGTTTTGTGTTTTTAACGTAAAAGTATTTCTTTATTTTTTGTCTTGAACAAACCTCATATATTTTCATTTGATAAATTAAATTAAGTTTTTGCTTAAATTATCGTTTCTTTCTACGTTCATTAATTAATGTCTTCAACCATGTTTGGGTATTTTTGGCACCAGTGCAAAGTTTTATCTAGCGATTATCTACGAGAGCAACAGTTAGTCTTTTCCATATTGTGTTGATATTATGTATGCAAATGTTCTATAACATTCCGTAATTAAGATAATTTTATATTTTATTTTCTCGTTCCTTAAATTCAAAATATGTAAACCTGTCATCATTATCATCAGCCTCATTTTTAGATTCATCATCATGATATTCAAAGTCATCATTAAATTTCCGAAGTCATCATCCTCACTTACACAATTATCATCCTAGTCTACACATAATTTTCACATTCACCATCAACATTTTTACCAGTCATTGTTACGATTACCTATCACCGCCATTACGATTACCAATCATCATCAGCAGCAGCAGCACCATCCTCTCCTATAATTATCTTTGTAGTCATCATTCCCGTTGACTTCCCCCTCTTCTCCCTCGCAACATTATCCACATCCACAAACAGCACTACCATTATCTTCAACATCATCTACCGCAACATCACACTATTATGATCATCATCATCAGCATCAACATCAACTTCCACATCATCATCAGATGCAATATTTCCAGAAACAGCAACAACAGCTGTTGTTTATTTTGACAAGTATTTCATGCCTCCTTGAAAGACAGGAAATAAAAAAATTAAAAAATACTGAAGTCCTGCGGCAATCCTCTTTGCAAGATATAATTCCACAAAAGGCATTGAATAGAATGAAGAAATAAATCTATTTTTGTTTATTGCCTAGCTACAATATCACAGACGAACAAATATAAGGTGACGTTAGTGCATAATATAAGACAAAGTAAAAAATAATCTAAAAATAAAATGGAAAAGAACAATACAACAAATAACTGAACAAGAATATTCTTTATTTTACGTATTCCAATCATCAGAATGAGACCTAGATGGAGCATCATATTGATTTATTCAATCATAACAACCCAGCGTTTTACGTTTATAAACCTGCTACTTTAT
>OZ024747.1:64292686-64302686 GCA_964016885.1 Eledone cirrhosa
TTGCACCCCCTTCTCTCATTTTATATATATATATATACATGTATGATTATATGGAATGCTTATGTGTAGCTACAGAGATCATTTAAAACTATTGTCAGTATTTATATAATGGAAATATATTTTGATTAAATTAAGCTGATTAAATTAACTGAAAACATAGGAAAACTGAATAGTAGTAAATCCAAAATAATATAGCCTAATAGAATCAGCGAAAGAATTTGGAATTTCAAAAATAGTTTTTGAAAACATTTATTTCAGTAATACCTTGAGTAACGTTGCCTATGCTAATGCAATATTAAACAGAAAAAGAACATACTGTAAACTAAAAACAACTAAAAACAGAGAGAAATATAAGTGACGAATTGTTATTATTTCATTTTATTGTATAATAAATGTGGATAACAAATTCAAAAACAATAACTTTCATGTCGGAAAAATAAGGTTTTTGAACAGAACTATTTCCATATATTTGTTTAATCAGCTAGAAATAGCAGCCATTTCTAAATATAGGGCGAGGAAGTCACAACCGGATCCCCTCTTAGTATATGCCAGACCAACGGGAGCTAAGTTAGCTGGGCGTAGACGCCAACGTGGGCAAAGGACGGAATATACAACAGCAAACTATATTGGTAAATTGGTTTCTGATTTAAGCAAAAGGCCACCGATTTGATGAAGGAGAAATTCAATTAAATCGACCCCATTACGTTACTGGTACAATATTTTATCGAGCTCGTAAGTATGAAAGGCAAAGCAAACCCCGGAAGAATGAATTTAAACGCAGAAAAGGGGCCGTAAATCGTATATGTCGCAAAGCATATTGTCTGACGCTCTACTGTTGTTATGTAGCTGTAATGGAGAGCTAGTTTTTGAGTAGGCCTGTCGATGACTAGGGAAAGCCTGTATGAGGTTACATAAAACGAATGCACAACAAGTGGAAGTAGAGACAACAGTTGAAAGTGACGGATCAAAGAATATATAACCAGATACGAATGATTTGAAAAAAAGGTTGGCTAAGAAAGGCCGACTTTAAAGAAATTAGTAGGAAAGATATGACTATAGGGGTCACAGTCGAGGATGAAGATTATGAGGCTTGTGAAATTCTGAAAGAGTCCATGGAGAGTCTCCTAGAGAAGGGTGAAAGGATTGAAAAGAAAAAGATGTTTAATGGGTAATGTGAACCAAATATAGGAACTGAAGAATGTGGAGAGGACATCTTTGAAAAATTCGTCAAAAAGGGCAAACGAGGTACTGAAAGATATTAAAACAGAAAATATATTTCATACAAAATAATTCATTAGTGCTACAGTTTTGTTTGTTGCAATGAAAGTAGGAGTGCAAATCTATTGATTAGGAAATCAGATAAAGAACCATCGTAGAAGAGAAGAATTTGAAAATCAAGTAACGAATTCTGAAGGCATATTAACATTTTGTAACGTAAAAAAGCAAAAGGAAATAAAGAAGTATAAATGTCTTGAAATAGAAAAGGAGTATAATGTATAGAAGACAGGTATATAGTCATATTTGAGAAGTTGAAACTTATTGAAGGAGAGAAATATTTCTCTAAGCTTAATTTCGTTTTGAAAAGGAAAATGAAATGTCAATGAAGGCTTGATCGAAAAATAAAGTTTTTGGCTTCTCGGCTTTCAAGTGCTTTCCCGTTACCACAATTTTGTTCTAGGCTCCAGGCAGGAAATCTGCCAACAATAACACATTACATGAGAGACTCATAGTTTTTCTGTGCAGTCTGGCATATCTAATAACAGCGATTAACACATCAAAAAGTAATAAAGGTTTGGAAGGATAACTGAGTTGGTAATGCTTGGGTAAATTATTAATTATTGCAGATACAATTGATGTATTATAAACGTCTATAGTAGTCGTTGTTATCATACCACGTTCAAACGAACAATAACAACAATGGCTATATCAATAATAAACTGATTTTCGCCACCCATTATAGACTCCATCCTAGCCACTACACTCAATATAACGAAATATAGAATTAACATCAGAACATACAATCTAAAGTTACTAACGATTGAATGTATACTTAGAATCTGATACAAAATATGGCGCATAAAAAACTCGACATAAAACTAGTAACTAGAATATATACCTATACTCGCCGAAAACGAGGACAATCGTAATAATAACAGTTTCGTATATCCAACTGAAAAGATATAAGTGAACATGAAACATGTTCCTAATGTATTTTTATATTTTACAATTATATTCTAGAAAGGAAACGAAACTAGGCTAATAAACAGGTATAAGGGCTGGTGGGAAAATAGCCCGGATCTAAATGTACCGCTTGACTTTAAAGACGTGCTAACGTAAGAAAGGAAGGCGTGAAATGTCAAGCATAGAAAGAGATCAGGAAAAGGAAGGATACATCACGACATCATATGTAATGAAAGCAAAACACGAAAATATAAATCAAGAGTAATGAACGAAACCTAACAAATAATATATATATATATATAAATATATATATATATATATACAACTATGTCAGAGCCAAATTTCAGTTATATATATAAAATTGGAATTTGGCTCTGACATAGCTGTATACATACAAGTATGTGAATTTCATAATTTCATATGGTATTTTTTATAAATAAAAATGTTGTTGAAAGCCGAGCTATGAATATTGAGAGGCTGACGGCTTGCGTCGTCTACCGATTTCCAGCAGAAGCTGACACCCGCTCAGCCAATATTCATAGCTAAACATACCGTATATCTTTAGATATACGAGAGAGAGAGAGAAAGAAAAAAAAAAGAGAGAGAGAGAGAGAGAGAGAGAGAGAGAGAGAGAGAGAGAGAGAGAGAGAGAGAGAGAGAGAGAGAGAGAGAAGATTTAAGTAGAGAGAGATCTAAAGGAGAACATCATTAAAACATTACGAAATTTAGATGATACAATGTATTTTCTAAGGAAAAAGCTTTATCGATAAAATAGAACAAGAATGAAAATATACTTATTTATCAAAAGTACCTAAAGCAGCCAGAAATATCAATATCACCAGGCTAAAGGAAATAATATATACAACAATCAGCATCTGTGTTTACAACACAATCTGTGTATTTACTCAGATTTTCTAATAAAAGAATATGAAACATAAACAAACAACATTAAACATATACACAGTTAAACACAAATCAAAACCCAAAACTATAATGTTGGTTTAAATAGTTCGTTCTTCAGAAGGGTTTGTTTGGTTACTTTAATCTACTACTTCCCTCAATACAACGACTTTATAATATACCTGTTTGACCCATACTCCTAAAACACTACATGTAACGCAGCCGCTTTCAATTCCTTCTCTCTCTAATATATTTGGTTTGTAACTACTTTCTGTCTCTATTCAATATTTGTTTTTCTAACTGAATATACAAAGTGACCACAAAAACACTTCTTGATTTCACATACATATAATATGAAAACTCAATTGAATATTCTTACAATATTGGTGGCTACAGTTGCATATACTAACAAGTTTCATGTGGTATTGGTTGCTATCATAGACATTCGATGAAAGAATATTCATTTATTTAAGAATATTGTAATAATATTCATTTAAGTTTTGATATTATAAGTATTTGAAATCAAGGAGTGTTTTTGTGGTCACCCTGTATTTTAGGTTTCCATAAGAACTTTTTTTATAAGGATTCAGTTACCATGATTAGAACCCACTTAATACTTCCAGTAGGTATCTGATTTCAATTTTCGACTCAGTATTTATCGCCTATGAACACCTCTTCGTGCCTTTTGCATTGCTGCATTGTAAACAGCTTTCAGATGTGTCAAGCTGTTTCACCCTTTACATCTTTCATGTCCAGAAGAAACATATAACAGATTATCATGATAATGTTATTACTGACGTGTTGAACCATTAATTTTGATTCTCAGATCTTCAATCGCCACATTGCCTTGTTATCTGTAATGATGAATCCCTCTCTTCCAATTTTATCTCTTATATGCATCTGTTTCTTTCCTAAGCTGGAAATACGCCCAAATATATTCTTCGATCTTTAGTTGTATTTTTCCTCCTCGATGTTGGCGGCGGTGTTTAACTTCAAATCATTGACAATTGATCAACCGTTTAAAGATTGTATTTTTCTTTAGGTCGGAATATTTCATTATCTAAAGTAGCTTTTCAAAGGAGGAATGGTTTGATTTGAGGGAGTTCGGAGTGATTTTTCTGACAGATCGAATAACCAAGTCGAGATTTCTTTAGATCGATATCGCTTTTTTATCTGATATAGGGATTCATTCAAACTTTATACTTTTTCCGATCTTTCAAAATACAAAGGTAAACCTTTTTCAGAATAAATAAGATACTCGATGAATAATTCTACTTTTGAGTGACATTTGAGGTGATGCATGAATATTCGACGGTTGATTCCGTCAGTTGATTTAGCTAAATTTTATTTTGATTAGCAGTATTTAATACATGGGATCAACTCAATAACACACACACACTCTCCCTCTCTCTCTCTCTCTATTATATATATATCTAGAATGAGAGAGAGAAAGAGAGAGCGTGTGTGTGTGTGTGTTATTGAGTTGATCCCATGTATATATATATATATATATATATATATATATATATATATATATATATATATATTAAAATAACAGATTAAAGTTTAAGCAAAGGATTCTTTGCTTAAACTTTCATCTGTTATTTTAATAAATATTTGGTCTATGGTTTTTATATACTTTTATATATATATTATCCTTATCGAGCCCTCTTCTGATTTTAGCTATTATATATATATATATATATATATATATATATATATATATTGTGGCTATCACCGAAATATATATAACGGTAAGGAAATAAATTAATTATGAAATGTTGACTAATACCTCTTGTTTATAAATTTACTCCGGAGTTGACAGACCTTCTTGTGGCCTTCGTCTACCAGATTTCACTACGGTAACAGTAAACCGGAAATTGGATTAGAATATACTCTTCCTTGAGGCTACGCAGCGAGATTCAACTATGAACCAAGCAAACACCTTAATCCATAAGCCACCCTGTCATTATTTATCTAATTTTAGTCATAAATTCTCTGATACGATATACATTTTCTAAATGTTACTCCGGTTATAATTGCCGTCATGAGAATTTCAATAGTTCAGATTTCTGTCGCACCAACAAATGCACCGCTGTGCTCTCGAGATACGTATGTAGAATCGGCATTTGGGAGTGTAGGGTTATGTTTGTATGCGAAATATGTTTTGCTTGCTTTTGTTTGTTTGTTTGCTCGGTTCTTTGTTGTTTACTACAGTATTAAAAATGTGTGTCGTATAGAGAGTAACCTATTTGTGATGTGTAATTTTGGTAAATGCTGTTTGAGTTTTGTGTGAGTTGGCGAGTTTCACTATGTATAGAGAGAATTGCAGGCAATCAATTTATAGTTTGTATACTGTGTGTGCAGACTTAGAGAGAGACAGAGAGAGACGAGTTTCATGGGATTATAAAGGTCAAAGACACGCCGAATATCTCGATGAGGCCCTTACGACTCATCAGGAGTTAATGGCTTAGGAAAAGTAGTAATAAGACAAATCGACACTAGTTTCTGCCAAAAGAAACTAAATCAAGCAACACTATTTGCTAAGGATATTAAATTGATTCAAGTGAATCACTGTTGTCATATCAATGCATACATCAATATATCCCGCTTCATTTTCGTAGTTGATGTCTTTGTAGAATGCATAAAGATCACAAACAATTATTTTGTCTCTCCTAAATATATTCTCAGTGTATTTTATTTCTATCAGAACACATTACTTTCATGTTTACAATTTTTGTATGGGTTAATTATACTTTTCATCGTTCTTGAATTAAGCTGAAACTATACCAATAATTTACAGTATAGGATGTAAATAAAAATAAGCTGCGTAACTAGAAAATCAGTATTGCGCTTTGGAAAAAGTTTCATTATATAATTTATTATTATATCTTTACTAACAGTTGATGTTATTGAATATATCATGACCATAGAATGTTTTTAAATGGAATGCACATGAAATGTTCTAGCTATTGAGAAATAAACACTTTGTAAAGAAGGTTATGTCAGAATTTTCGCATGATTCAATTGGATGATACGAGGATTATAGATACGGCTTTAATAGTTGTTCTCTGGACATAGGAAAATAGTTGGGAATCGGCCAGTAAAGTAGAGAAAAGCAGAAAAGAGATATATCACGGTATCATACGAGAAACTTCTGTTAATTCCCCCTCAAAGCACAGCATTAGTAGCTAAATGGTTTCTGCCTCTTTATATACAGGGAATCAATACATTATTTAATGCTCATCTTCACTGATGTAGAAAAGGGATTTTGTGAGAGAACGAATGTAGTTATTTTAGAACACTTCAGATGGCGAGAGGATCAAAGTAAATACCCTGCTCTAAACACATAAGTTTTCGTTTTCTATATTGTTCGTTTACTTTGAACTGAGGAATACATTGCTAGTATCGCTTGCCGGTCAGCTAATATGGTAACGTTAACTATAAAGGGACAAAGACATGGAACTGGTGAAATATATAACAGTGTGAAAGACAGACGGACTGACAGGGAAATATGAGATATAGATAAATAGAGAGAGAGACTGGGTGAAATATAGAGGAGAGAGATAAATAGAGATTTAGACTGAGTGAAATGTAGAGGAAAGAAAGAGGGAGAGAGAGCACGAATGAGAGACAGAGGGTAGTTGCAAGAAGAGAGAGATGAGGGTTTAAAAGAGAGAGAAACCGACATGGGTATAGGAGAGAGATAGAGATAGAGAGAGAGAGAGAGAGAGAGAGAGAGAGAGAGAGAGAGAGAGAGAGAGAGAGAGATAGATAGATAGAGAGAGAGAGAGAGAGAGAGAGAGAGAGAGAGAGAGAGAGAGATTTAGTTAGGTTGTGAAAGTTAACTAATGATCGGTAATTTACTATCAATACTAGCAGATTCAATAAAAGTAACAGACTGAGTGAGAGATAGGGTGTATTTGAGAGAGGGGAGATATGAAGAGATTGAGTGAGGGATAGGCGTAGTTGAGAACGAAGAGAGAGAGAGAGAGAGAGGGAGAGAGAGAGAGAGAGAGAGGGAGAGAGAGAGAGACGTGGTAATAAAATATATAGAAAGCTGCAGATATTTAGGAGAAAGAGAAAATTTAGTTTGATTGAAAAAATTGTTAATTAATGATCGATCATTTATTAGCAATACTAACAGATTCAATCAGAGTGTTAAACTACATATTTTCATTATAGATGCAATATCGCTGAATAGTTCAGAGGTTCGTTTCACAATCAATACCTTCGATGCCAATTGTGTCACATTCTAGGAATGTGCCATATACTATAACTCTCAGTTCGTGTGAGTGTAACAGAGTTAGGGATGGATTTAGACCGTGGCGGACCCATGGCACTTCAGGTTTGTGGGTCCCCTCAAACTCAGAAAATTAGAATGCACAACAAACCCCTAATTTTATATATCAAAGTTAGATTGACAGAAGTAATTTAACAGGTATTAAATTTGAAAATTCTAATCATCCTAAAACTAAAAAGCCCATCTTAGAGCATAAATTAATTGCTACGGCCGTCACTGGTAGGGCCCCCTACTGCAGGACCTGAGGTAATTGCTCCGTTTGTCCCACATTAAATTCTGCCCTGAACAGAGTAGACAGAAACTGTTTAGAACGTTAGCTTGACTGTGACTAATTCAAAAAGGTCAGCCTTGCTACACACTGTGACTCACAGAGTCTTCCTGAGAACAGCGTTATATGTACATATGTCCGTGAAATTACCACTTAGACGGTAATCTTTGAACAGACTGATTCGTATATAGACAGACTGACGGATGTCCATATCCCTGTGATGGTCGTCGACCATCACAGGGGTATCTGACAGTATCCACCTAGTATCCATACTAGTAGTGTCTGACAGTATCCACTTCATTCTGCTCTTTTAACGAGTAAAACAAATACACCCTCAATTCCTTGTAGAATAGCTTCCTACTGACTGAAAAGGAGCAGCTGAATTAGCTGTGAGGTTAAGAAGTTCGATTCGCAGGTTCAATTAATCAGGGCGGTACTTTCAGCATGTGTAGTCTACTATAGCCAGTGGTTAACGTATACTTTGTGAGAAAATCAGCCAATATTCACTGTTTCGCTGTTTCTGTCTGAAAATTAATTTAAGTTAACACATATCTCTGGAACAACACTCTCATCTACCCACATTTTATTCGGTTTACTGGCAATTCTGTTAACACTTTAACTGAAATATTCATCTTCGAAACGTAAAAGGGTAAATACTCCCTTCAGTGACGAATGGCCATGGAATTTGCACCTAGAAAGTTCCCCTCCGAGGCACCATGTCCGGGCAAGTAAGACCAGCACTCTCCCATGCATACCGGTCTCTCCTTTCCATAACACCAGTGTTGTCCAAGGAAAAGGCCCAGGCCGATACATCTTGGCACTAGTGACGCCGCAACTCATTTCTACAGCTGTGTGAACTGGAACAACGTGAAATAAAGTGTCTTGCTCAAGAACGCTACGGAAAACCCGGTCCAAGAATCGAATTCATAACTTTACGATTGTAAGCCCGACGCTTTAACCACTAAGCCATGCATATACGAATATGCATTCATATACGAATATCCAATTACTTTATGTATATTTCTCCTTATGCACATTTGACACATACACTCTTAAAATGATAGGTATTCACATCTACATTACACACATTTTATAGACACATTTATAAGTATATACATCCAATTAAGACACTTGATATTAAAGATTTCCTGTCTTACATTTCTACAATCATCATTCAACTTGATATTGTGACACAAGTAATTGTGGTATGAAGGAGACTCTTATAAAGTTTGACATCATAGAATTCATATGAATGAATGGGAAATATACTAAAGAGCATTGATATTAATACAGTAGATCTATATCTTTTATATACTGAAGCAGGAGTGGTAGATTGGAAGAAAACGTCTAGTACCATATACGATCTAGTTATATCTCTTTACAGTCTAAGTTCAAATTCAAACAAGATCGATTTTAAGTGTATTCTTCTAAGCGGAAATAAAACATATCACGTAACTGGGATTAATTTAATTCAGTTTGTCCATAATCAAGAATGTGTGGCTTTTCTACCGATATAGATATTTAATTGAGGCACATGATGGATAAATTTGAGATGAGGGGGCTGGTGGTGACAAAGGTAATTAAACCAACCTCATTATTTAACTGGTGCTTTATTTTATCGAAACAGGAAAGATGAAACGCAAAGTTGATCACTGCAGGATTTGAATTCACAATCTGAAAGCCACAACATCTACTGCATTGGCATTTTATCTGAGGCTCAAACAATTCCGGTAATCTACCACATTTTATACTAAACAGTAAACTTAGCATCGCTATATCATATACTGATATATCATATACTGAATCATGGGCAGTAAATTGGGAGAATGGGCCTAATGCATTGTGATATCAAGTCTTTATTATCCTAGTTCAAATTCTACTCAGGTCGACTTTACCGTTTATCTTTCTAAGGTTGATAAAATAGCAATGGGGTTTATTTTGTGCACAGCGCCCATACACCCAATATGTGTGGCCTTTTTCTTACCAATAATAAAATGAACATTGTGTATTGACGTTAGATATAGGATTAAAAGATTAATAAAAGACACTAAATATTCTAATTTTAAATCTCACCTTATATAATAGAGTAAATCTCCAAAGCATATATGACTGTGTTAAAGATATTCGGCGGTCTCTAAGCAATACATAATACTGCAAATGACGCCTTAATCTGGCTTAGCAATCTCAATCTGTTTCTTTAACCATTGTGCATATGTCATACGACAAAGAAGATGTGTCAAAGATCAGGACCTGAATACTGAAATGTGTTGAACATAATATATGCATTGTTTGCCAGGAAATAAGACAATAACTAACACACTGAAGTTCAAGTGTAAGATAAACTCATT
>OZ024747.1:64307686-64312686 GCA_964016885.1 Eledone cirrhosa
ACACACACATACGCACATATAAATATACACATACAAATATACATACATACATGATGGCTGCCCCCTCATTATAGAGTATAGCCATTGAACGATATTACATTAGTAATGATTGTTTCTACTTTTGTCACAAGGCCAACAATTATCTCAGTGCATTACTGGTACTTTATTTTATCGACCCCATAAGGATGAAAGGCAAAATTAACCTCGGCGGGATGTGAACACAGTCCGTAAAGGCTAGTGTGCAATGCCTGTGCGTGAAGATTTTTTTTTTAATTGAGGAAAGACAGACTGTGCACTGAACCAATCACATACATACATACATGGTGGCTGCCAACTCGTTTTCGAGTACGGCCACCACTTTATATCCATGTAAGAGAACCCCTACCGATGCGCTGAACCGGTGTGACTTTTTAGTTCAGCCAGCGACTTGAAAACTCTGGTACAAACACTACACTTGTGACAATTATTGACACATAGTGCTGGGCCCATGGTACCATGTGACGACAAGTGCAGAGTGATCTCCAGATATAAAGCAATGCCTGTGCCCTGAAGCTTTTATAGTGAGCAAAGGTACTGCACAAAGCCAGTCCCACTCTCTTAACCAAGATGATATTTACCAAAAAGAATTACAAGTGAACATCATTGGATCTCATCAGGGTTGCATGTGTTATATCAGAGTTTTCCTTCTCCTAGAATTCTGCCTTGACAAAGGCTAAGGGGTCATCTCTCCCGGTGAGATACATACATACATAGATACATACATACATACATATATACATACATACATACATATAAAACTGATGAAAAATCTGGAGATAATCCACCCTGATTACACTTTCCGATTTATTCCTGTGATTATTGGGGCAGTGGGGGTATGTTAGTAACTGCCTCAATACAAATCTCGAGAAGCTAGGCTGCACAAGAATAGAAAGAACACAACTAGTTAGGAAATTACAGGTACAATCCATTGGAACAGTAAAAATATGTAAAACATTCCAAAAATGTTGCATCTAATAACTGCATATATACATGTACAGATACAAAGCATACACACATACAACTCAAAACATACACAGCCACACATACAATAACATCCATATCTACACATGCATGCAAGCATGCATACATAATCTACCTATGAGAGAGTCTTGTGTCTATGTTAGAAACCGACTCTCTCTCTATTGGTAAATATTTGTGAAATTATAAAACCAGAAGAACATACATACATATATACATAGACATACATACATACATACATACATACAGTAGACATCCTGACAAAACCGGCTTCGCTGAACCAGAGAGGGGCATTGCGAGTTAGGAAGTTGCAAGTACAGTCCATTTACAGAACTGTAAAATTACGTAATATATTTGAGAAATTCAGCATGTAATAACTACATATACACAAGTATAGATACATATAACTCAAAGCATAAGGATTTTCACATTCAATAACGTCCATAAATATACACACACGCAAACACAGACATTCATATGCATTTACCTAGTTCGTGGAGTCTAAATTTTATTGAGTCTTGTTTCTGTGTCAGGAGCCGACACTCTATTGGTAAAAATGTATAAAATGATAAACCCAGAAGGACACACACACATACACACACACACACACACACACAAACAAACAAACAAAGCTCCGGTATACGTTCGGTTCTCTACAAACATTGTGTTTATGCGTATTAAATATATTTATACATTTTAGGCTATCTGTGTGTGCCTACACGGGAATTAATAATTGTGTTGCATATTTCGATATATTTATGTTTTCCCGGTCGTTTCACCTGAAGGACGTTGTGGCTTTAGTCTTGATAATTCCGTTATTTGTAGAGCACAGCTTCTCTATGTTTACGTTACCGAATAAAACTGTCCATTTTGAATATGCATGTTATAATTTTAGTAAGACTTGGCAGATAATTTGACCAGTTCAGTGTGGCACATTCATATACTATTGTCAGCTCTGTTTTGATGTTGATGGTGTGTAGCTGAGCGGGTTGTATTAACTATAATGCTTGTATTGTGTTTAAATATATATATTACCATTAACTACAAACAAATGAACGTGAGTTTAGGAACGATGAGTGGAATTTCAATTTTGTGAGAAGATTAAAAGTTTCATAGATTGTTTGTTTACTATATAAACCCCCTTAACGGAATAAAATTGGACATTACCAAGTGCATATGAAGTGGCAAATGGACATTAGGACATGCTAATGGCCATTTTCTTCCATTAAGGGTGTTTATAAACTTTTTATAAAAGTTGTTTCTACTTGTGGCACAAGGCCAGCAATTATTCCAGTGTATTACTGGTACTTTATTTTATCGACGATTTTAAGGATGAAAGGCAAAGTTAACCTCGGTGGGATTTGAAATCAGATCATAAAGGGCCGTAACTCCACCGGCCTATTAATGGTAAAATAAATTCGATGGAGCTTCTAAATAAAACTTTTCTGCAGTGCCCGTAAACGAACCTAACCAATGTTTGTTACCGTTGAGCGCCGTTTCTTTGATAACTTATAGACTGAGATATAAAACTAATATATTAATTAATATTTTACTATTTAGTTTCGTTCTGTGAGGTATACAATAACGGTTTGAGGAGGGATAAAGGGTAAAGACCCACTTGGGTTACAAATTAGACCAAGGAATCTCCGTCCGAGGCACAAGTCCGGGCAATTTTATTTGTTGAAAACCAGCAGTCGCTCATGCATACCAGCCTCCGCTATCCACACCAACGGCATTGTCCAAGGGAAAAGGCAATGATCAATACAGGTCGGCACCAGTGACGTCGCAACATATTTGTACAGTTGTGTAAACTGGAGCAACGTGAAATAACGTGTCTTGCTGAAGGACACAATGCATCACCCTGTCCGAGAATTGAACTTGCAACCTTCCAATTGCAAGCCCAATTCTCTAACCTCTAAGCCATACGCCTTCATGCTTTGAGGTTATACTCTGCTATAATTGCATAGTCAGTGTTATAAAAATGCTATACTAAGTATGGCATATGTTAGATGTGGAGTCACATAGATTCATACTTTCTTATTAACATAGACATTTGAAATTACAGTATTTGTCTGAAGATGTTCGCTGGCATTCAGTTTTTTCATTGATGGGGAGATACTGCAACTTCTTTTATTTTGTCCTTCATTTAATATATGATAAATGATTAATTAATATTTTGATATTTACAGAACGACAAAATATATGTTTCCCGAAAATAAAAGAAAGATTATAATTAATGATAGTTTATGATTAGGTGTATTAACTTTGTCTAATGAGTAACTTTTATATTGCGTATATATATTTAATTGAAAAGGTATATGTGATTCATGTGATATATTTTATGTATAGTTCGTCTGCGTTTATTGAATTTAATTTCTGTTGTGTTGACTTTATATCGGAATTGTTTTATAGTTTTAATTATTAATTAGGTTCTGTGCATGTTATTGATGAGTGTATATAAAACTCTATGACTTTTCTTGTGTGGGATTGTCATGGAGTTCAAAACACTCTACTGTCGAAGAGAAACTACGAATTAGAAATAAGAACACACGTAAGGCCCCCAATAGACAACACACATATTTATGATCTTACATAACATTCTCGCATTCATACCTTAGCAAACGCGGCACGCAAAGACAAGCCATTTTCCTCATACCCGGAAAATATTTCATTCCTTAGTAATCGGTAAATTTACAACTCTCCGAGATACAGAGTAGAATCCTGTACAGAAAATAGATACATATTCAGAAATACATGTGTCTTGTGTTTTCACGCTCTGATATTATCACTGCGTATATCACACTTATATATGTTTATCATACATGCAGAAATTGTGCATGCTTACCAATGTTATGTATACCGTTATGTTAGTGCCACTAAAAAAATAATACGTGTACGTCAAGCCGGCACTATATGTGAATGAACATCATTGCAGATGTACTATACGCAATACATATATATACACACATACATATATATACATAATCTGTAGCTTATTTTGACCTCAGAACAGCATGAGTAAACATTTAATTTGATTTTAAAAGCCTGAAATCCTGGTGTCTAGCATTCACAATATGCTACTAAGGTAGCGAAAGTTACGTATGTTTATTACACGTAAACATATTGAATATGCTTACATATACATCATTTATATATATATATATATATGATTACATTTACTATAGAAATTGCTTCTACAGGACTACAACTGTTCCATCTGTATGGAATCATCAGAAAGCCATTTCTATTTTAAATTTCGTTGCTATCACTCTACTAATGGATTGCGTACCTTATTAACTGTGCTTAGCCCCCTATTTCCCTCAAGATCTACAGATACACACACATATACATACATATATATATATATATATATATATATATATATATACATTCATTCATATATATATACATAAATGGGGATATGTGGGCGTGTCTTATTGTGTGTGAGAGCTTGTTCAGAAAAATAGAAAATGAAGGTGAATGGAGATTTATTTTATATCTCTAAACCAATTAAGATAATGAAATCAAATTTAATTAGATACATTCAATGATGATGTCGATGATTATGATGTTGTTGATTGTGATGATGATCATGATTATGATATTGCTATGACGCTGATGATGACGTCTACGTCTATCGTATATGATGGATGGTGGTAATAATGAAAGTGAATGTGCAGATGGCTATAGAAATGTTGTTGATTTTCATCACGAAAATTTAATAATTTATTAACTAGACTGATTACATCTCCCTAATTAATAAAATTTACACTTCCATTTCACAAGATAATACTGAAAAAAAAAATGAAATAGGTTAAATCTGTATCAATTTTCTCAAAATTATTTTTGACAATTATTTAGAGTTTCTGTTGAACCTAATATAATCTAAATTTTCTCATGGGTATAAAAGTTATAACAGTTAACTACTAAATGAATGTAATAATTTAGAGAACATATATAAATATAAATATGACGGATCGTCT
>OZ024747.1:64317686-64322686 GCA_964016885.1 Eledone cirrhosa
TTCCGATGAGCAGCTTTAAAGTAGACTTATTATTTTCTCATATAAGTTGACATTGATTAACGAAATGGAGATGACATATTGTCGCTTATATAATTAATGTTACATTAACTAAAGTTAATCTAAAGTTAAGTGTTGATTGATACTTCATTGACTAAAAAAGGACAACAGCCAAAAAAGTGAAGAAAACCTATGTAACGAACAAAGACACCAATACACATATTACATCGATTTTGTTAATAATTATCGCTATCCATATTATCATCATCATTATTATCCTCGTTCAAATCCCGCCAAGGTTAGCTTTGACTTTCATCCTTGTGGGGTCAATAAAATAAAGTACCAGTAATGTACTGGGATAATTGCTGGCCTTATGCCCAAAATAAAAACAATTATTATCCTCCAACTTATAGTCACCATTATCGTTATGATCATTACCCTCTCGATCATGCTGTTCAGTACGATGCATGTATGTATGTACGTACGTATGTAAGTATGTATCTATCTATGTATGTTCTTCTGGTTTTATAATTTTACAAATGTTTACCAATAGAGAGAGTCGGTTTCTAACCTAACATAGTTACACGACTCTCTCATTGGAATTTACACAACATCAACTAGGTAGATATGAATGCATGTCTGCCTGCATGTGTGTGCAGTTATGGATGTTATTGTATGCGTGGATGTGGATGTTTTGAGTTCTATGTGTGCTTGTGCATATATTTTGTATCTTCTAGAAGAAGGCAACTCAGGAAACATTGATAGCTGCGATATAAAACCTGCGGCTCAGTTCCGATCATGTTGATATTTTCTTCTTTTCGAGTTATAGCTACTGTCGCTCAGAGAGTGGGATTGGCTCAGTGCACAGTCTTTCCTCACTTTAAAAAATATCTTATCTCACAGGCATTGCACGATAGAATTAATTAATAATTATTAATAATGGTATATCTTGCAATGGCCATACTCGATAAGAGGGCAGCCATCATGTATGTATGTACCTACGTAGGAACATATATATCATCGTTACGTGCAGAGCGGCCATAAAATCACGAAACCATTTAAAAATACAATAACTCTTTTTACAATTCATTTTTAATAAATAAAAGTGTTATATTTTTAAATGTTCTATTGACCTTTGGGTCACTCTGTATACATGTGCGTATGTATCTATGTTTTTTAATAACTCGCTTATAGACCATTATTTCCTCTCGAAAATTATAGGCTTTGGCAATATATCCAGTTATAACCTGAAGTTTACACCCGTACCACCGATGGAAAAAAGTACTTCGTCGAATTAGGCATCTAACATGTCTTAACTGTGGATAGAAATCATCTTGTTGCAAGGTTTTCTGGTAGATTGTCAATATTATACTGCGAAGTATTTAGTAATTATGAAAAAAACATTCATGTCTTTATTGATAAAATTAAAAAGTAGAGAAAAGTCTCATGAGTATAATTGTGATATTTTCCTTAAGAAGTCTAACGTTGTATGATTTTAAAACATTGAATTAATCACGTTATTGAGGGGGAGGGTGTTTTACTTCGTTTTTGTTATTGATGTAGTAGCTAATATATGTATGAACATGCGTGTTCGTGTGGATATTTGTAAATATTGCGTATCAAATGTTTAACCTATAATTAATTTTGGATAAGTTTTATACATTGTATAATTTAATCGTAGATGAACTAAGTCTGAATAAAACATGACAATATCACGATCGTCAGGCACCTGATCATAGATCTGTGTTAAATGGTCAGAGTGGAGGTTAATGAAAAAAACGTTGAAAGTATAACGTGTTTATATTAATTTAGAAACGTTGTGATGGAGGACTGTACGAGTTGGTAAAACCTTAGAGCAAATTTTCTCTGTGTTTTTTGTCACGTTCGTTTACGTCCCCATTTTTCTCGTCAATTTTAATAAAGGTGGTGGATTAACTAAGTTTTTAGGACTTCGGATATATACTTAATAATGTTTGTTCTGTTTTTGTTTTATATTGTGAGTTCAAATTCTGCCGGGGTCAAATTGGCCTTTCATCCTTCCGTGATCTATGAAATACAATAATATTCAAGTAGTAGGCTGGATGAAATCGATTTTCCCTAAAATTATCCTCTAAAATAACATTCAGAAACGTAAGCAGTGAGATTTTTAAATTATCAACTGCGATTTCGTTCTATACCACTGAGATCTGACAGATTATTATTAGATGTATGTTCAATGCGAGTGTATGTGTGATGTCCGTTAGAAATAGCAGCCAAGAACCCTCAAATCACACACACACACACACACACACACACACACACACACACACACACACACACACACACACACACGGCAAAACGATGTCCTAGATATGCAAACATGTGTGATGGTAGATATGCAAATATGCGTTCATGGTAGGGGTGTCCTTAAAGGTTTTCTTTATCGGACATGAATGGGTTGCTAAAATAATTATTTGTTCTTGACATTCTCTTCTTCTTCATTCGAATAATGATGATGATGATGTTGACGGACATATAATGGTTTCTTATATAGGCACAAGTCCAGCAATGTTTTTTTTTTGGGGGGGGGGGGAGTCGATTAAATCGACCCCAGTTTGTGACTGGTACTTTGTTTTATCGACCCCGTAAGGATGAAAGACAAAGTTTACCTGAGCGGGATTTGAACTCAGATCATAAAGGGCCGTAACTCTATGTTGCAAAGCATGGCATTCGACCCTCTACTGATACTACCAATCACCAATCCACCGCCCTGTTGATAGTCAAAATAATAACTATTGTTCACCATGGTTTATCGTTCAGAGACTTACAGACCAGGTAGAAGGGAGTGCAGAGATACAAAAATTCAATCCTCTTACGACAAAGTTATATTATCCTATTTGTGAGGCTTTATATTCTAGAATACAATAACAATATTCCTACAAATGTTTCTCTATCAAACGTATACTTTCATATATACTTGAAATGTCAATCAGGACATTTTCTGAAGCTAAGAAGTATTATCTGTTTGTGCTTCATGTTTAAACAAGTTTAGCCAACTTTGATGCAGAAATGCCCCAATCCTTTTGATGCTGATCAAATTTCCTAGTTCAGATAAACTCAAGATTACACCAACCTAAACTACTATTCCAAATTATACCAATGATTCTGCTCAAGCTGGTAAATATCTTAGTATAAGCCCAAACGATATTTCTGTTCTATAGAATATTACAATTCATATATATTTACATATGTAGTAATGTGCATTTGTATTTAAGTCCTTATATTTTATCATTTTCCAATCTATCTGGTTACTTCAACCATGCAGCTAGATAACGTCCGGATAAGAGAGAATTGAGTTAAACAACTTTTCAATTCTCAGTGGTAAACATTCTAGATATAATAATTGTTTCTACTTTTGGCACAAGGCCAGCAATTACCCAGTTCATTACTGGTACTTTATTTTATCGACCCCGTAAGGATGAAAGGCAAAGTTAACCTCGGCGGGATTTGAACTCAGACCATAAAGGACCGTAACTCTATGCTGCAAAGCATGGTGTCCGACTCTCTACCGATACTGTCAATCCACCGCCAATCCACCATTTTAGATATAATAATGTAAGTTCTAATGTGCGAAGTCTATGATTAATAAATGGTAATATCGTGTCTGCGATGTAATGGAAGCTTTGTGCATATGTTATCTGTATATAAAGAAACCGAAGGAAAGCCGTTTGAAGAGACATACAATAAGAAAATGAGAATTGCGAAGCAAAAGTCCCACATGATAACGTCAAGGACAACTAATGTCATAGTTAGTAACGAAATATTAGCTGAATAATGGATATTAATAAGAATATTATAACATAGATTAGACGTCTTAGAAATATGGTTATATCGATGAATTCTGAGAATATCATAGACAGAAAAGCAACATAGGAATTAACATACACATTATCACATATTTCAGTGGCCTTGCATATAAGGGCATGTATAGGACGTTTGAGAATATTGTGGATAGAACAGAGAATCAGTAATGAAATACAAAAATACTAAAAACTGAGAAAATCTTATTAAATAGCAAGAGAAACAGAAACAAGATATATGGGACACTAAATTAAAAATGAATGGTTTCATACTGACTCTTAATAGGAGGTAAAGAGAATGGGATAAGAGAAAGAAGAAAATCATGAATAATGTGAATAAATAATTGTTTCAAGATGTGGCACAAGGCCAGCAATTTGAAGGGAAGTGGAAATTAGACTTAATCAACCCCAATGCGTTACTCGTACTTTATTTTATCGACCGCGTCAGGATGAAAAGCAAAGCTAACCTCGAAGGGATTTGAACTTAGAAGTACAGGGCTATAGCTTAATGCTGTAGAGCATTTTGTACGACGCTCTACCGATTCTGCCAATCCACCGCCCTCTATATGTATTAATAATATCAAAGACAGAACAGTCTTAAAATAAAGCGAAAGTATATGAGGATAGCAAAAGAAAGGTGAGGTGAAAGTGTCATATTCAACTCGGTGAAGAAAAATGATGTATCTGTTGTGTTGTATGATTATCACACGTATGTCTACATTGATGTACAAGTCTAATGATGGCGTCGTATTCATGTTATCCCGCTAAAAGAAAGTGACTTACAACTCGGTAATATATATATATATATATTTATATATATGTATATATATAAACATACATGTATATACGCACATATATATAATCAAATATATATATATATATAAACATATATATATATAAACATATATATATACATTTATATACATACATATATATGCATACACACACACATATATACAGTATACATATATATATACATATATAAACACACACACACATATATATATATATATATATATATATACACACACATATACACACACATATGTGGGTGTGTGTATATATATAGAGAGAGATAGATATAGGTATATAGATAGATATATAGATAGATAGATAGATTGGTAGACAATTCGTACCAAAATTAGGAAAACAAAATTTTTATCG
>OZ024747.1:64325186-64347686 GCA_964016885.1 Eledone cirrhosa
AGTGCCTTTGCTCACTATAAAAGCTTCACGGCACAGGCATTGCTTTATATCTGGAGATCTCTCTGCACTTGTCATCACATGGTACCATGGGCCCAGCACTATGTGTCAATAATTGTCACAAGTGTAGTGTTTGTACCAGAGTTTTCAAGTCGCTGGCTGGACTAAAAAGTCACACTCGTTCAGCGCATCGGTAGGGGTTCTCCTACATGGATATAAAGTAGTGGCCGTACTCGAAAACGAGTTGGCAGCCACCATATATATATGTGTGTGTGTGTGTGTGTGTGTGTGCATATATGTACTTATACATATATGCACACACATATATATATACATATATGTACACACACACACATATATATATACATATATGTGTATATATATGTGCACATAAATATATGCATATATATGTATATATATATGCATATATATATATAAAGAACGAGAGGTGGGATGAAACATAAACAACTATATATATAAGTATTCAGAGATATGCATTTTTCATAGAAATACATCAAACGGAAGATATTAAAAGCGAAGCAGACGATATATATGTCTTGAATATGTGAAAACAGACAGAATACTTACATTGTAATAGAATAAAATAAACACTCTAGAAAACGGCGTAGCTTTATTCAAAAGCCATAAAATATAAACCTCATTCATATTCAGCAATATACTATTATTATCAATTTTTTGAAGATTATGATAATTTTGTAATTATATTGGTTAACACCACTGTATCGTACAAATAACTTGTTCAATCATGCATGGTTGTTCGGTTCTGATGTTTGTAGAACGGTGCAGATACAAGTGTACTTCTTTGTTTTATTTTACTATTTAGACCCGGCTGGCTGGCTCTTAATTAAGTAGATCTATGACAGATATTTTGCTACTGTCTTCAGATGTTGAACAGTTGTTTCATAAATTTTTCGCTTGCAAGGACAATTTTTATTAAAATGAATATTCACAAAGACAATCGCTAGAAATATCGTTCTCCTAGATTATTAAATATCAAAGTATGCGTTTATAAGTGCTCATCATGTCGTAGAAGAACCATAGTGATATACGACGTTTCTTGGGCATTTTTAAATGTAACGGAGGCCTTCTCGTCCCCAGGTCTGTATAAAGCCGATTTCTTCCAGAAAAGAAAGTGTGTGAGGGAAAAGATGAGAGAGAGAGAGAGAGATGTATATAAATGAGGAATTAACCCTAGCATTGCACAGGTAGTTTTGTATCGACCTCGAAACGCAACGTTAGTCTTGGCGTATTTTGAACTCAGATCGCAGAGAACAGAAACGAATTCCACAAAGCATTTTCTCTGACTTTCTTAAAGATTCTGCCTATTCGTCAGCTTTCATATTATTATATAGTGAAGGGAGAATAACTAATGAAAGAGAGAGAAGTCCCTAATGGATACTCAATTCAGTATTTGTAGATCCACATTTGGCACTGATTGTTCAAAAGTACATTGCTCTCTGATATACATTTCGCTATATTTTCCCATTGCAAAAGGAGGAAACAGCACGGATACAATAAACAAATAATTGTAAATTACCAAGTGTGGACCCATGAAGTGGAAAACGTATGTAAATAGCCACAACACGTTTAATTAGTCTATTAGAAATAACAGTGAAATAGCCCATAAATCACACTTTAGTTTAAATAATATCATAGTAGATATTGTAG
Source organism: Eledone cirrhosa (assembly GCA_964016885.1). Classification (NCBI taxonomy): domain Eukaryota; kingdom Metazoa; phylum Mollusca; class Cephalopoda; order Octopoda; family Eledonidae; genus Eledone; species Eledone cirrhosa. The sequence goes on from OZ024747.1 coordinate 64,326,873, forward strand.
TTCTCAATTATACTACGTCTGAAAATATTGAACCAAGAGCATGGAATCACAGAAAAAGGATATTATAGCCCAGAATTCGACATAGAAGCCAGCGATCAGCAAATCTAGGACAAATAACTCAAAGGCTATACTTACAAATAGTATAACCATAAAATCTTGCATGGCTGGAATGCAAATGACGATTTAATCGACTTTCTCCTTCCCTTCAAATTACAATATTTGTGCCAAAGTAAGAAGCAATTATTATTACCATCACCATCAACATCAACATCATCATCATCAACAAAAGTCTCACTAATTGAACACTTGGATTTGAGATACGTGTGCGGCTCATTTACAGTATTAACTATTATTCTCTCCAGACTTTCATATAAATGTAGTTAGATTAAAACCATTGATTAAAAGCCAGAGATTTTCCTTTGCTCTAGGAGCCCTCATCTGAGTGGCAGATACCATCCGTCTTATTCATTTACGGTTTGAAAGAATGTTTACAATGTTGAAAGTGTTCTGATCTAAGCGTTTATTTCGATATATAGGAATCAATTTTTACTCGCGCTACTTTGAAAATATATGAAGAATCTCATTCACTTCATTTTGGGTCTTCTGTCTTCCATTTCATTTCGATTCTCAATTCCAATTACTGCACCAACACAAGCAATTTAACAAATATGTTTTAGATGAAAAGTTAACATGTCTAGTAATTTGGTTTTAAAGAATTGGTTTTTCTTTGAACTCGCACTGATATCTCTGTATGATTTATTGATCGGTCCAATTTATGTTTTCATAAATTGATCCATATGTCTAATGAGTAAAAATATTCACACAACGTATTACACTGATAATTACAGGATCCACTATTTTCTCATTTCTTTTCAAAAAATCATATATATATATATATATATATATCACAGAAAAAAGAGAATCAGTGTTGCGACGAAAGGACTTTATTGGACATATTACAATTGTTTCTCAGGCGACCAGCGCGAGGCACGATCGATATGGTGATCAAACCTGAATCTGAAATCGCGCGGTCCTCGGATGCGTCGAAAATCTGCTTCGTAGAATCGAGACGTATCCGAGGACCGCGCGATTTCAGAGTCAGGTTTGATCACCATATTGATCGTGCCTCGAGCTGGTCGCCCGAGAAAGAATTGTAATATGTCAAATAAATTCCTTTCGTCGCAACACTGATTCTCTTTTTTTCTGTGATATCATACTCTGTTCTACGAGGGCATTGAGTGTTCATACGGCCTACCGCATACGGTCGCTTTAAGCATCCAACACCAATTATATATATATATTTGAATTCAATTTAGCTTTAATCGATTGGTAGTTGGATATCACATAAATATAATTTGGGTTCAAATCTTATGCGTTAGGATTGTCATATTTCAAAGCAGAACTAATATTTCAACTTTTCTTCATTCCCTCTCACTCTTCTAGGTATGTTAAACATTTGGTAGAATTGAATTAACACTGTAGAAACTCGAATGAAAGTATCACCATCTATGTATATAAGGAATTCTTGAAACGTTTACCTGCATGTTTACTTCAATTAATTCTAAAACAGTGAAGAAGATATTTAGCATGGTATCCAGCATTGGTTACCCTGAGCAGGTTTGGATTTAAACCTTAGGGGCACTTCAGATTTGGGACGCCCGACATACACAAAAGATTAGAATTCGCGGCAAAGATCCCTATATTACATATCAAAGGTAGCTTGGCGCAAATAAATGGTAATTAAAAGTTATACATACAGGTATTAAATTTAAACAAATTCTAACTATCCTAAATTTATTTGATGTCACAAATAAATTGCTAACTATCCGAAATTCTAACTCTCCTATTTTGTTTGATGTGACAAATAAATGGCTACGGTTGTCACTGGTAGTACAAAAATATAAATGAAGGAAACATCATTCTATACGCGGATTAACCTAAACTATTTCCTCTCAGTAGAGATTAGTTTCAAATGCTATATACTATGCTATGAATACTGTCATCCATATATAAATATTTAAAAGGAAGCAGCAAATATGCTGATTGAAAGATGGTTGAATTATTTAAAGTCACAGCTGTGTTAGCTAAATTGAAAATCCTCTATCATTTCGTGAGATTTCATAGCAGCAATCATATACCTCACGTAAGTTCTCAAACCTGTCAAAATGTCTGAGACTAGCGTAAGTTTTCAACCAAAGAGAGTGTAAATCAAAATGTTATGATGTAGTATTCTGTACAATTCTCAAATAGCCTCAATACATTTTACAAATACTACATATTGACATAGTGAAGGCGCTTGGCTTTGGGGTATTCGACTCATAATCGTAAAGTCATACGTTCGATTACTGGCAGCGCGTTGTGCCCTTGGCAAAGACACTTTATTACCCGTTGCTCCAGTCCACTGAGCTGTTAAAATGAGTAATGAGTTATGCCTGTAATTCGAAAGGGTCAGCCTTATCACATTCTGTGTCACGCTGAATCTACCTGTACGTCAAGTGCACGGGTGTCTGTGGAATGCTCAGCCACTTGCACGAGCAGGCTGTTTCCGTTGATCATATCAACTGGAGCACTCGTCGTCGTAACCGATGGAGTGCCACAGACGTATTCATATACATTTTCAAGTATTGCAAATAGATTGATGTTTTAGCAAGGTATGAAGCATAAGACCCGTAGTTAATGATCAGAATAATTTCAGTGGATAAAATGTCAGATGATAAGATGTTTTAATTCATAACATATACTTTTCACTGCACTATGTTTCTGTACATAATACAATATACTCTCTGGTTGTACTTTGATATATATGCAGGTATTATTTATAGGAACAGCAGCAGGATTGCCTTTTAACTAACAAGCATTCCATTAGATAGACGTGATGAGTTGTATATTGCATGAAAAAGATGATATTGGATCATCCAACGGTTACGACGAAGGGAATTCCGTTCTTCATTCAATTAAACGTTTATCTTAGAGGTTAACGTGGAAGTGGTTGAGAACTCCACAATCTCATCTAAACCTGAAGCAAATTACAAACCGAATCAGCATGGCACTTTATGTGATAAAGATAGTATGTTGAATTACAAGATAAATCTATCAGATGGGCTTCCACACGGTTTCTTATTACGTATTTTCAAACGGCATTGTTCAACTCGAGTCTATTGTGTACATACTGATCCAATATTACAAGTAGTGAGATTGAACTCATAACCTCGTGATTTCAAAATGAACTTCTTAACTTCTCACACATCTATTCTTCTATTCCACACAGCTAACCTAATGGGAAACTATCCAGTGTATCAATATTAGTGATGTTGTGTCTAATTTTAGGATCATAGAGGAAGTGCAATTGTAAGTAAAATGGTATTTCATGTCTCGATGCTAATCTACATTCTTATTAATCTATGACATGGTTTGGCAGTATCGGTAGAGCGTCAGACAACATGCTTTGCAGCATAGAGATATGGCCATTTACGTTCTGAGTTCAAATCTCCCCGACGTTAACTTTGCTTTCATCCTTACGGGATCGATAAAATAAAGCACCAGTAATTCACTGGAGGTAATTGCTGGCGTTATGCCAAAAGTAGAAACATTGTTAATCTATGGCATGAGCTGAGACAAAACTGTAAATTATGAAGGCATGGAATCAACAATTTGTATGACTGTTTCTAGTATATCCTGCGCTGAAATCTAACGTTTAATATCACAGTATATATAGCGCCGGAAATTGGTGTAGTCAAGACCAGCGTTGCCATTAATTTCAACAAGGTTGTTATCTAGGATGCAGGCATCAGGGAGGCATATTACAGAACTTTAAGGGTTGAATGGTTTAACAAATTTACATAATTATATTAAATATATAATTTCCTGCGTCTAATAAATAGATCGCAAAATATCTTTGCCATGTAGCAGCGTTGTGAAAATAATTGTTGCAGAGAGTTTTAGGATTGTGTTATGACGTCTGACATGATTTAGCGTGGGTGAGTGTGGATTGTGTAGTGGAAAACGCAGGCTTAATAATTTGCTGTTTTGTTTGAAAGAGATGTGTTAAAACGTAGGTTCGTAAGCTTTCCAAATGTAAGTTGAATTTATTATATTTGTGAGCAAATGGCACCGTTTGTAGGGTAAGCCTAGGGTGCTAACAACCCATATATTGGTCCTTAGGCCCATGAGATATGCATGAAGCTTACTGTTTATCGATTAGGAATATTTAACACTCAACATGTTTTAATAGGGTTAACGGATATATATTTGTATAGACACAATTAAATTAGGCACGATTTAATTCAAGCTACGCTCCTACAATATTCCCCGCTGTGTATGTTTTCAGAATGTTCATTAGTATAGAGCTGTTATTTTGTGTACATTAAACACCTCAGACATATATATATATATATATATATATATATATATATATATATATATATATATATATATATATATATATATATATATATCATGACAGCTGAGGATAAACAACTCAGATCTACCGGTCTATTTAGATAGGTTTCTCACATAAAACGTATATGTTATGTTTGACGTTTCCATTCTGATACATTCAGCACAGAAAGTCTCTGTCAGTGTATAAATACTCTATTCTTAAACGGATTCACAAGAGAGTAAATTTAGCATCTTGATCGATTCGTTTTTACATCAACATTTCAATCTTTTGTGGTTTTCAAACACTTTCTCTTGTTTTTAAATATACATTTATCAACCAATATGATGCATGATATATATATATATATACATTATGAAGAGAGAAGAAACATTTAGATATAATTAGTAATAAAATGTATCATACCTAAACTGTTCCTAAATTCCTCGACTACGTAGTTTCGTGGCATAAACAAAAACAATATATCAAAGATATAGAGTCCTTGCGAGGTCTGCCGACTTATCAAGAGGATACCTCATTTTACTAGTCTCAAGAACGCGTCTACACGACGTGAGAAAGAATCCCAACAGGCGGAGGGGGAGATAGTCACGCGATATAACGGTCGAGAAACAGAGCTAAGCCTCTTATAACCACGAAGAATCATTTTATTACTAATTATATCTAAATGTTTCTTCTCTCTTCATAATGTATTTTTAACTCTGATACTGGTTCAGTCTAGTTCAAACTGAATTGGTCTGTCCCAGTCATTCATTGAGCAACATCGGTGAAGTTGGCACCCTTAACTCACAGTTGGGTGCGGATGCATTCATGTATGTATATATGTGTGTGTCCGCATGTATCTGTGTGTTTCTAAATATATTAATAACTCCCTCTGGTCGAGCAATCTTTGAAGTGTGGGGACAACTGGAAAGCTTCCATTACTCATACTTCTCGCCTTCTTCACTACCTCTTCTACGGCCTCGATATGAATACCCCCTCCGCCTCCGTGGTATTTTCTTCGTGGTTATAAGAGGCTTAGCTCTGTTTCTCGACCGTTATATCGCGTGACTATCTCCCCCTCCGCCTGTTGGGATTCTTTCTCACGTCGTGTAGACGCGTTCTTGAGACTAGTAAAATGAGGTATCCTCTTGATAAGTCGGCAGACCTCGCAAGGACTCTATATCTTTGATATATTGTTTTTGTTTATGCCACGAAACTACGTAGTCGAGGAATTTAGGAACAGTTTAGGTATGATACATTTTATTACTAATTATATCTAAATGTTTCTTCTCTCTTCATAATGTATTTTTAACTCTGATACTGGTTCAGTCTAGTTCAAACTGAATTGGTCTGTCCCAGTCATTCATTGAGCAACATCGGTGAAGTTGGCACCCTTAACTCACAGTTGGGTGCGGATGCATTCATGTATGTATATATGTGTGTGTCCGCATGTATCTGTGTGTTTCTAAATATATTAATAACTCCCTCTGGTCGAGCAATCTTTGAAGTGTGGGGACAACTGGAAAGCTTCCATTACTCATACTTCTCGCCTTCTTCACTACCTCTTCTACGGCCTCGATATGAATACCCCCTCCGCCTCCGTCGTATTTTCTTCGTGGTTATAAGAGGCTTAGCTCTGTTTCTCGACCGTTATATCGCGTGACTATCTCCCCCTCCGCCTGTTGGGATTCTTTCTCACGTCGTGTAGACGCGTTCTTGAGACTAGTAAAATGAGGTATCCTCTTGATAAGTCGGCAGACCTCGCAAGGACTCTATATCTTTGATATATTGTTTTTGTTTATGCCACGAAACTACGTAGTCGAGGAATTTAGGAACAGTTTAGGTATGATACATTTTATTACTAATTATATCTAAATGTTTCTTCTCTCTTCATAATGTATTTTTAACTCTGATACTGGTTCAGTCTAGTTCAAACTGAATTGGTCTGTCCCAGTCATTCATTGAGCAACATCGGTGAAGTTGGCACCCTTAACTCACAGTTGGGTGCGGATGCATTCATGTATGTATATATGTGTGTGTCCGCATGTATCTGTGTGTTTCTAAATATATTATATATATATATATATATATGTATGTATACGTATGTATGTACAGGTACATACATATATGTATACAGACGTACAGTAGTATGTATATATACATGCACACACACACATATATATATATATATATATTTATAAGTATTTATATATATTTCCACACACATATATATCAAATATTTAAATTGGTTAAATGGGGAGATATTTACCCTATAGCTTATATGTCATAAGTTCAATTGTTCGCTTCACCGAGCCAGAGGGTTAAGCGCAAAAGAAACTTACGATTCAAAATATATATATATAAAACAATTCTTATTATCAATTTTATAAAACAATCTAAAAAAATAAAGAAAAATATTATATACAAAAATATTTGTACTATCTTATGTTTAAAAATAAGTCTATAACGTGTCTGAACCACTAAATATAACGGTCAAATTTCACCTAGTTAATTCCTTCTAGGCACCCCTAACTGCTGATTGAGTCGTATGGGCGTATTTTCAGCCACATCTGCAGGCTTGAACACAGTTGTTTCACTCCAGAGAAATACAGAAAGTGAGAAAATGGATGTGAGAACGAGATATAGAGAAATGAACCAACCCAATATTGATCTGGGAAATTCTTATCGACCACAAACAGTTTAGATGCAAGAATGACCATGCTGAGTTTTGAGTTCAGATCGCAGTTCACGAACAAATACCACAAAGCATGCTAACGATTCATCTAATTTAACATTTACGATATATAGTCAAAGTAAGACAGTTTATCATTATATGTAAAACGCTTTATATTATCTTGGGTCGCCGGCAAACATATCTATAATAATTGTATACACACATATATATTGCAGTTTTCCGTGTTTGTTCTCCATGTACTCAGAAATGAAAAAATATACACGCATACATCATGGTATTGTTTCTCATCTCACCAGGTTAGAATAACATGCATTTTGTTGCATGAAACATTAATTTATAATACATTCAATACAATTCATTTTTCCATGGTCAGGTGAACGAAATCTAGACATTTTGTTTTGCAATTGTTTTTCTTTTCTCTTCTACAGAGATAAAGAGAGAAGGGTACATAAGTAGAAACTGGCACGTGTATATTAATAACATAAACATGTGTGTAACCGTGAAAAAGGTGAGAGTGAGACTGGGGTAGGCAAAATAACATCTACAGAGTATAAAACAAGTATAACAATAGAATTGGGATATAAAAACAGAATAAAACTGAGCAGATAGTAAGGAAGCTGACAGCGTTCTTTGATCGTAATTGTTGCAACGCTACACATGCAAATGAGCGTGTGTATGTGTGTGCATATGCTTATATATACATACTTATTCTATTTGATGTATTGAGTACCGTATTTAACTGTGATCTTATTCTGTCCTCTACAGTAAACCATTCTTTATACATAAACGAATATATTTATATATATATATATATATATATATATATATATATATATATATATATATATATATATATATATATATTAGAGAAAAACCACAGACCCTCCATCTCAACTCACCTTTCGAAAAGCAGAAGAACTGCGAAACCGGTAAAGGAACCAAATAAATATATATATTTAAAAAAAAAAAAAAAAAAAAAAAAAATAAGACTCCAGTTGCATTTTCGATTTCATCTCTTTTTCTTTATATATATATATATATATATATATATTTATGTGTGTGTGTGTGTGTGTATATATATGTGTGTATATATATGTATATATAAAAAAGTCTAAAGTCCGCCTTAAGCCAGAAGGCTCATTTGGCCGGTGCTTATCCCGGTTTCATGGCGTGAATCGATTGAGAGTACAAGACTCCTCCCTGGACAGGACGCCAGTCCATTGCAGGGTTAAACCTCCAGCTATTGCTGGTACTCATTTTTCAGCTGAGTATACTGGATCAACGTGAAATGAAGTGTTTTGCTCAAGAACACAACACGCAATCTAGGAATCGAACCCGCGACATTATGATCGTAAGTCAAACACCCTTACCACTAGGGCACGTGCCTCCACTATATATATATATATATATATATGTGTGTGGGGGGGGGGGGTGTACGTTTAACGTTTCAGGCTGTACGTGTATAGGCATGAGTATGTTTGAAATTCTCCTTTAACATAATCGTGTTTCCATTGATCTATAGATCGTTAGATGTACAGGAAATCTAATAAAATAGGAAATGCAACATTAAAACATATCAATGTCTATTCTACCGCATATGTTTGTATTTAAGAATGTATAGAAGATAAGTTTTATCTTGACAACCGAAGTATCTGTATTTAATTAATTCATTCTTCTATGCTTCGATAATAAAATATACAATACACATACACACCATTGAGTCTCCTGCCAGCTGGCTTTGCCCATAAAACCTCTCCATTGATGCCTCACGTATTCTAAGATTATTTCCTTAGTACCAAAGCTCTGATCTCTCGATTTGGGGATGTAGCGACTCTGCCTGGAGAAACTCTCTAGTATCCAACACTAAAGATCATTCGAAAGAACCCAATTTCGACCGCTTGCATTTGCGATCGTAATATTTCGGTTATTACTCAAGAATAGCTAAGGGTAGGCACAAACACAGAATTACAAATAGCGAGTTTGGTTTTACATCCACTTCCCATGCTCTGATCACTAAGTACTGAAGCTAACAAATTAAGACAATCTCTGCTGTCTTACTTTTTAAAGAATGGGAATACCACTAAGGATTCATATTTCCATATTTCTAAGGATCAAAGTCACCCGACAAACACGAGTCAGCCAGAGCATACCTTCTGTGTTTTAGGATTGTAATATCCCTGGCAAATTTCCATCTTCCCAAGAGGCATAGTCAGGTTTTAACGTTGTAATTGCACAGTTAACCTCAGCCTCCAAGAAGTTAATACGGCATACTTTATCCTGTGAGTTGAGCAGAACCTGACAATGTTTTAGGTTTTCTTCATCTTATGTAGTTTAAGGCTGTGGGTAACTCGATGGTGACCGGTTGCCAGCTCAGCCCTTCTCTTAACACGAATAACCAGCGCAGATTCGAAGAAATCGAAGACGACAAAAAGTCAATTACTGATCTTGTATTATCAACATAAAATGCAGAAATCCATATCCCGAACGAAGATCACAAACTATTCTACCTGACGTTCTAACGTCTCTACCTATTGTACGCCACACCCACCCACAAACGCACATCCATATGCATATTTACATGCATATATATATATACATATATATATATGCATATTTACATGCATACCCATTCTCTTCGTTACCCTTTAAGAAGGAATATGACGTCACTTTCAGCTTATATCTGGAGTCTAAAAGACAACCACACCCAATATAAGTTACACTGGGAGATCCTAGCTAGGGCTAGATCGTAACGGAAATAAAAGACCATGTGACCTCTGCGCCGCTGAGGCCCTGGAAATACTCTACGCCAAAGACCACATCTTAAACAAAAAATCTGAGGCAATTTCGGCTTGTAAACATAAATTGCACAGAACTTTCCTGTATTACAGCCCCACATTATACCCTAACGGATGTTACGATCTATACGCGGATATTTTACGTCTTGATGTGGTAGCTAAGTATATGCTATGTTTGTACCATTACTTATTTGTATATGTAAGTATATATTACCTGTATGTTTTGTGAAGGTGCGTATACTTTCTCGTACGTATATTTGATTGTATATGTTATGGTGTATATTTTATATATTCTGGTACATATGCTTTTGGTTATGTGTATACGTGAGTTTTGCGTCTGTGTGAGTATGTGAGTTCGTAAGTATGTAGGGTGTGTGTATATGTGTACTTCGTGTTTTGGTTGACGTACGTCTCCTAACATATGTGTATTTACATGTAGGTATATGTGTGCGCTTGTTATATACGTATTTATTCATTTATATACGTTTATTTAATTATTTGTATACACGCGCACACACACACACACACATATATATATATGTGCGTGTATTTGTATACCTATGGCGAGTGTTTTCGCGTATGCTTGTGTCTGTACGTATATGCGTGTATGTATTTACTTAATTTCAATTACCTCTGTATTTTATTTACTTTATTCTTAACTCTGAAGCCGAGAATCATTCGGTTTCCTAGTTAGAATTTTAGTCTACGCAGTCAGTTATACCATTTACGTGGTTTTGTCTGTGCGTGCAATTGTCCTCCCCGCTCCACATATGACGCATTATCTTCGTTTTTTTCCGTTCATTACCAGAGAACGTCTCTATGAACCACCTAAATAGAATATTAGTCTACAACTTCTTTTATACCATAAACGTGGTTTTGTTTTTGCGTGTAATTGTTTTTCACAGCTCCAAATAATGACGCATTATATTCGTTTTTTCCCGTTCTTTGCCAGGGAACGTTTCTACGAACCAAAGTATCGTCTTCCTATCTTCCTCCGGTTGCAACGTCTTTTTTTGAAATATTCACTTCTGCGTTCACAGATTGACTTTGTTAGTTTCAGAAGATCCCGTTAAGGGTGAAAGCAGCGATTCTTTGCTTAAACTTCAATCTGTTATTTTTAATAAATATTTGCTCTACGGTTCTTATATATTTGATATATATTTATCCTTATCGAGCCCTCTTTGGATTTTAGTCTTCAAATTTATTATTATTATTATTATTATTATTACTATATATATATATATATATTACGTATAGAACAGTTCTAGTCCTGTAGAATTCATTTCCGTTATAAAATAACGATGCCTATACGCTACTAACGTGTTGAGTACCACTTTTTCCTTCGTCCACTTCCCAATATTCATCAGGATTCACCTAATATATATATATATACAAATACATACTTACACAAACACATATCTATCCATACATACACACACAGATATATATATATATATGTATATATATATATATATATATATATATACAAACATACACACACAGCCTTATGTATAAATATAAATATATATATGTGTGTGTGTGTGAATGTGTGTGTGAGTATATGTGTGTGTGTGTGCATACGTATATATTTATATATATATATATACATTTGACTACTTGAACAGAATATAAAGTATTAACCCACTGGTGTATTAAATAATTGTGCATGGTTGGAGATATTTCTGCTATATGCAGATACCATTTCTTTTGAAATATGTCTAAAACAAATATGAAATATTTGAAACATCTTCCTTTTCTTACCTAATCGGAAGGATATACAATTGATTACATTGGTATACTTTTCCCAGAATAATTTTTGACTTGGGAAAAAATGATGTGTTGCGCAATATATTTTAAAGAAATGAATGTTTACATAAGGAGAGTGAATATTATTTATATAAGCATAAAAATCGAAGAAGTTTTTGATATGATCATAGACGTTAGTAGAAAATAGAATAATAGATTTTGTTATAGAAGTCGAAGGAATGTGTGGCATGAAAGAAAACAGATGAGCAATGCAGCTGGTTGGTTATTCATAATATGTGAGTGTTCCAGGAATATAGTTTTTTTCCTTAAATTATATCTTAAGAATTCTGAAAGTATATGTAATGAAAACTACGCTCTACTATTCACACAAAATATCTTATATGTTGTATCATTCTGTGTTATTGAAATATATTATTAAGCAGAACGTAACTCTGCTATAAATGAATAAATATAAGCGAAATAAAATTTATACATTTCAATTAATTATATACATTTTCAACCGAAATTACAGCGACTACATAAATGTTTCATGTCTGAAAAATACAGTTTAAATAGAAGTAAGATATATATGTTCTACATATTCGTTTAGCTTACCCTATTTCGTTTCGTAAATTAGTTTTTAAATTAAATTTTTGAATATTTTGTATATATCAAATTGAATCAAATCTCAAGCCAATCTTAGATCGCCAAACTCCGTTAGATTTTTCTCTTTACTATAGCAACCACAAATTAGCGTGTACCACCTAAATGTGTTACCAAAATAAACATTTTAATTCACAGTTTTGTACACTAAATATGACGGTAGTAAATAGTGCATTTCGCTAACTCAAGATTACTCCAGGAAAATAGTCTTTCTTCAATGTTGTTTTCAGCTCCTATATGCGGTGAAATCTAGCTCAAATAATACAAACATATATATACATATATACACATATATATATATTCATATACACATATATAAACATATATACGCATATATATATATATGCGATATTAGAGCAAACATCACGGGCGCTCTATCTCAAAATTATTTTTGAAAAGCATTAGAAATGCGCAACCGGTAAAACTTAAAACCAAAACTGAATACTAACCAATACTATTACTAATTTTTACTTATTCCTAATTAAACTATTTTTCACTGGGAACAATTTGTCAGCATTTTCTTTTCCTTTTACCAATATATATATATATATATAAAAGCAGAAGGGATATTCAATTTGTGGGTAATTCAACAAATATAAATGTTTATAACTGATTCAGAGCACTCGACAGTTTTCTGGGGTATAATATACAATGATATTAGATAAATCGAAATTATATTTATAAAACCATATTTATTCATTATATATATTTCAAGGGTACCAACATTTTGCTTGAAAAACTTGAACCGTTAAGGTATGTTCTCCTTGGTTATGTCAAAATTTATAAAAACACACTTCGTATTTTATCTGATGATAGCGTACCAAAATGTTGGTACCCTTGAAATATATATAATAGAATAAATATGGTTTTATAAATATACTTTCCATTTATTTAATATCATTGTGTATATATATATATATATATATATATATATATATATATATATATATATATATATATATATATATATATATATATATATATATATATATAGTTATGGCGGAATCTAGCTCAGAGGCGAAGTCTAGCTCAAATAAAGTATATACATACGGCGAAAACTAACTCAAGTAACGTATATATAGACGGTGTAATTTAGCTCAGGTAACGTCTATATAGGTGGTGAAATCTAGCTCAAATAACATATATACGTTCGACGGAATCTAGCTCAAGTAACGTATATATATGCTGTTAAATCTAGATCAAGTAACGTATATATATGCTGTTAAATCTAGATCAAGTAACGTATGAAATACAGTAACGGTGAAATACAGCTCAAATAGCATATCTATATATGCGGTGAAATTCCGCTCAAATAGCATATCTATATATGCGGTGAAATTCCGCTCAAATAACACTCTAACGGCATAACAAAATAAGGATACATTTTATCGTGTCGTAATTATGACATGAAGATGGGATGATTAGTGCTGTAAAATCTTAGATAATAGGTTTATACACTGAGGCCCGGCTAGGGCCTAAGCAACATCAACACCAACAACAGCAGCAAACAGAATATCTAAGGATATGTTTTCAGTAAACGAAATTCTGACATATTGGAGGACGTAACACCTCAGATAATTCATGCACCTCAGGACATAACCATGTATAGATAGATAGAGATATTTCAATCAATTTCTTCTAGCTCATTAAATCATTCTTGTGTCTGAAGATCACCTGACAATCCACAACTGTTGTAGTAGCAGATCTCTTTGTAAATGTTAACACAAACCACAAAATAAGCAGCCCGTTACAGCATGAGATGACGTAAACAGTACGAATGAACCAAGCAGTAATTCTCTTTGTACACATTAAATATGGATGGCCACCTCCGAGACGATCGTGATCTGCTAGAAATAGCAACTAAAAGCGTATCATATCATAATCTATGAGAGAGGAAAGACACGGAATAATTATAGTTCTAGATAAACTTTGATCTAAAGATAAGGACGAGTTGCAGTAACAGAGTTCCTCATAGTAACAACTACTACTGCTGCTACTACTACTACTACTACTACTACTACTACTACTACTACTACTACTACTACTACTAATAATAATAATAATAATAATAATAATAATAATAATACTAATAATTGTTTCTACTTTAGGCACAAGGCCAGCAATTATACAGTACATTACTGGTACTTTATTTTATCGACCCCGTAATGATGAAAGGCAAAGTTAACCTCGGCGGGATTTGAACTGAGACTGTAAAGGGACGTAACTATGCTAGAAAGCATGGCGTCCAACCCTCTACCGATACTGAGAATTCACCGCCCTGTTAATAATAATAATAATAATAATAATAATAATAATAACAGTAATGATGATGATTTCTAGTATAGGCACAAGGCCAGTAATTTTGAGGGGTGGGGTAAAGTCGACTAAATCGACCCCAGTTCGTTACTGGTGTTTTATTTTATCGACCCCGTAAGGATGAAAGGCAAAGTTAACCTTGGCAGGATTTGAACTCAGACCGTAAAGGATAGTAACCCTATGCTGAAAAGCATGGTGTCCGACTCTCTACCGATACTATAATAATAATAATAATAATAATAATGATGATCATGATCATGATCATGATGACATAGAATAATTGAAATAGGAAGGCCAGACATTTTAGTTGTGAAGAAGAAGAAAAAAGAAACCCATATTATCGATAATTTTATGCAAAGACATTGTAGAGTGAAGGATAAAGAGCATGAAAAGCTGGAGAAACATGAACCACATGCTAATTCATTGTTCGACACTATTAGTAACACTACGACCCATATAGCAATTGTTTAACATAATCACAGCAAAGAGTAGACACGGAACAAACTCTATTGACTAAACAGAATATGTTTACGTTTTTGAACGCCAGCTGGCTGAAAGACAAATCTAGCTTTGACAAGATTTAAACACAAAGAAACTTGAAACAGAGACCAAATATTTACAGCAGCTATTTCGATGTTTTTATCTCAATCCTTCATCAGAACCTCACCCGATCATCCACACTACCACCACTTCCACCACAACTAACAACACAACAGCACTCTCCTCTGCTATTCTGCTAGTAAAATACACTATACTGTCATAAATATTAATAACCTATTGAGATAGAATCAAACACACAGTTCGATTTATCCAAATACCAAAAGATTACACATACGTTTTAATAAAATTAAAATGATTAAAAGACAAACAGGATGGGAATGGATTGAGGCAGGAGTGACCTCTGCAATATTGGGCTGATAACATATCTTAGCTGCGCCTCACAGACAAGATGGCGATAGCGCTATCATGGATAACAGCCAGCTATAAAGTATTATAGCATTTCAAATATTTTGTAAATAGTACACTAATACAGTACAACTAACCCTCTCTTATTTGCATATGTAATCGACAAATGTCTATTAATTGACCGCTATAAGCGTACATACGAATGAATGATATTTATAGTCAAATGTTATATATACCCTGTTTGTTTATGTGTGTGTTGGTGTGTAGGGTACTTTTGTTTTTATATCATTGCCTTAACTATAAATTCATGTTATTTACGTCAATTGAACAATAAAACAAACTTGCTAGACTCTAAGATATACATCAGTGTCTCACCTCAGCATTGTGAAATCTATTTTAAGATAAGGATTTCGTACATTAGTATATAAAAAAGATCAACTCGTGGTGTGAGTAGGTTATGCCTGGAAAGAAGGTTGGCTGGTAAGAGAAGCAGAGGCGGGCAGCTAAAACGATGGCTTTACAAAGTCAACTTATGGACCGGACTTGATCTTTGCTCTTTGAGCTCTGCTGCTGGTGATCGGACTTTGTGGAGAGAGATATCACATGTTAATACGCAGTCTGCAACTGGTGGAGTTTAACGTCACAAGAAGTCATTAGAAGAGTTCAGAGATATAACCTCTTGAATATAAACCAATAAGACATTGTTGGGTATATGTATGGACACGTAACACCTGATGGAGTCGTAGAGACACTGTAGTAACGTACATGGTGTCTTGTTCATTTAATAAAATCTAATGGAACACATCTTCTCACAATTTCAACACCACCGATTTCTTCTAGAAAAAGCGAAAGGGTGTTTGAGAGTGAGGAAGAATCGACCACAGTACTCCACTGGTTCCTTTAATCGACCTTGAAATTATACAAAGCAATACTGTTTGTGGCCGGCTTTGAATTGATATAGCGGAAAGTCGGAAAGTATTCCGCAAGGCACCTTTACCGATATTCTAACGAATCTGCTAAATTCATCACCTGAACTGATAAGAGTTTCTTCCAATTTTGCTAAGTTGACCCAGTGAAGGGATCACCTCACTCAGTAGGTTACCCTTTTCGAATTATCAAGAGTTATCCTCTAAATTTCAATCTATGGTTCTTTAGTATATTACAGATGAGATAGATGGGGGATCCGTAGAATCGTTAGTACGTCAGATATAATTTTCTAATTTTTGGCACAATGCCAGCGATTACCCAGTGCATTACTGGTACTTTATTCTATCGACCCCGTAATGATGAAAGGCAAAGTCAACCTCAGCGGGATTTGAACTGAGATCGTTAAGGGACGTAACTATGCTGGAAATCATGGCATCCGACCCTCTACCGATACTGACGATCCACCGCAGATATAATGCTTTGCGTTATTCCTTCCGTTTCACTAAGTTCTAGATTCAAATATCGCCGAAGTCAACTATGTCTTTCTTCTTGTTTTAGGGGGATAAAAGAAAGTAACAATTTATTAAGGGTGTCGATTCTCCTTCTATATATCTTTCTAATTTCCTGTCCAACACTATATCTCGTTCTCTGAAAAAATCGGCTGTGTTCAAAACTGGAGAGATGGGCTCCACTAGGTTTAACAAAAGTGTCCAAGAAACTTCGTGGTTGGTTTATGATATATTTACTGTAAATTCTGATGTTGTTATTGCTATTATAGAATTCCATTCACGACAATTAACACTCGTGTGCTATGCTATTAATATCAAAACCTTCAACATATTTTAAGCAAGCACAAATGTACATTTCGCCAGATATCATAAATTAACTTCTGACATAGCTTGTAATACATTCCATAATAACTTGCGTTATATACAACCACCAACGACGGTGGATTGGCAGTATCGTAGGAATGTCGGACAACATGCTGTGAAGAATATAGTTACATCCCTTTAAATTCTGATTTCGAAAACCGCCGAGTTTTGCGAGAGATGTCAACAAGAATGGACCCATTATTTTAATCTAAAGACATTTTTTCCAATTCCATGTCCTCTTGTCCTATTTTCTTTCTCATTCTTTCTTATGATGAAGGACTAGCGTCCGAAACGTTAATACCCTCTTTCTGCTATATCAAGCGTTAACCTAATATATACCTTCCATAAACTGTACCGATTTTGCTGTTATTTCTGTTTACCTTTTACGTACATACACACACATATATATATATCAGTAGTTCCACAACAGTTAATTCACCATTTCCGAGAACGATTGTTTCACCTTATTTGGATCATCAGCTCGTTTTAAACCGAGTTAATTCACCGAATTGGTGATTTAACTGTTGTGGAGCTAGTTCTACCGAACACGTCCCATGGATTGAGTACTCTACTAATTCAGATATAACCCACAAGTGTTCTACTTATATATATATATTTATATATATATATATATATATTTATTAAAATAACAGATTAAAGTTTAAGCAAATAGATTCCGTTAAGGGTGAAAGCAGCGATTCTTTGCTTAAACTTTAATCTGTTATTTTAATAAATATTTGCTCTACGGTTCTTATATATTTGATATATATTTATCCTTATCGAGCCCTTTTTGGATGTTAGCCTTCAAATTTATTATTATTACTATATATATATATATATATTTCGAAAGAGTGTTTATTGTAGATAAAAGAGGAACTGAAATGTAATGTGGCATGCGTTCAACTGTCTCAGGTAAATGGTGGATCTGTTAGTTCTGATATTGATAGAAACAAATGTTGGATGGCATTTTAAGTAATGTCGAATGTATTTTTGAAACAGAAATGTGTGTTAAATAATGTGTTTAAAAAAATCATTCAATATTTTTAAGTAGGATCATACATAGTTTTACATAGTCATGTTTATTAAATAACTTTCACGTCACTTTATATGTGAAGTGCAGTTATTTGAAAATTTGACTGGTACAATTAGATACACGACACTTCAAATGCTTAAAGAAGGTTCAAGTGACTCTGCAAATTCACGACTGAAGTTTTATGGCCGCATAATAGATGATATTTTATAAATAAAATTGATGTAAGATTCCAATGTACTTTACACATTCCATTACCTATCTATGACTGAAGAAAACAGATATTTTATATATTGGGAGTGGGTTGGATAAAAGAAAAATTCACAATTAAAAGCAATATTGAAACCATGCAAGTCTTTAGGAGCGTGTAATATGTTTTGGAGCTTCCCAAACAAATCTTAATGTAATTCAGACAGGAATACATGATGTTAGAAGATTTAATGTACACCACCTCCTCGAGAAAAAAATTCAACCAGAAATATTCTTTCTCTGAGCATCGATGCAATTATCAAAGCTATATATTAAAATATGTAATGTGTTGGGCAACTAGAAAAACTCTCCTCGATGGGTATAATTTGTTATGCTGTATTTGAACAAGAATCTTGATTATTTCTGTCTCGGCTAGACTAAACTAAGTTTTGAATACAGAAGGGAAATGTAATGAAAATATGGAAATACCGTTGGCTCATATTGACAGGAAGGTACCATATTTTCCAATTATCTTTATCGAAAGGAAATCAAAGATAGTTTGGAAGAGAAATTCTGGGGAGTTTATGCACACAACATCTTTTTTAAATGTTAATAAAGATCGCTATAGGCGCTCAACGCTGATAATATATTAATCATTCGATACAAGATCGCTATGTATTACTTTGTAGAATTTACGATGCATAATGTAAAGAACGGTACAACATATTCTTAAAGAAAAATCGTCACGATCATCAGACGTCAATGTCATCATCTTCATCAATATCATAACCATAATTATTGTAATAAATTAATATTTACAATGTAAATTAACAATCACTATCATTTTGGATAACTGTGTGTGAAGGTATTATATATATTCAGAACGATAGGTGTATAATCATCTCGTCGGTTATAAGAACTGGTAGATCAGTCGATCGGGGGGATCATATACAGCTGGTCTTTAAGGATATCAGTTGTAATAGTATACTATCGCTGTCTTATGAACGCTATATGAGAATTTATGGCCAATTTATTAAACATTCAGTCACTCTCCATAGTGTAAGTGTTCCTGAGTTTACAAGCTCTTATTCCACGCAGCTACAAAAGTATCTATTCTGAGAAATATTGTACGTTGTACAATAAACTCTGTACGGAATATGACTGTACAAGCATGAAAAAGAGGCTTCTTAGCAATCACATAAACATTGTACTATGCTTACTATAATTTGCTTGTAATGTTTGGTTTCGTGCTTCAGTAAAACATCTTTCGTTTTCGGCTGTTAATCTAAAATTTTACAGAAGGTAATTACGTTTATTTGTATCCATTTCAAGGCAGCCAATTTCAAAACATGTTAGGGATGGGTAGAATGCTTTGCAATATTTACTTTGGCTCTGCGATCTAAGTTAACTTCAGATCTAGGTCAACATTGCATATCATAATTTTGGAGTCGACGTATAAGTATCCTGTCCATCACTGGGTTTGATTTCTCACTCTCTTTCACTCTCTTCTCTCTTCCACTCGCTCTCCCCCTCTCTCTCGCCATAGAGAACACATCAATTATGATAAAACCTGAAGAGAGATGTACGCCACTCCGTTTTAAATGCCCAAGCCATGCCGTACGTTAAGACGGCGCTACCATACGATTTCATTTAAAACAATGGCAGTGATATCCATGTTCTATATTCATATATATGTGTTGTGTAATCACAATATATATGATTTGTTTGGCATTTTGTTTTTCTCTTTTTAAACAAATTTTTGCCTGTTTAATATTTTCTTCCATCGTTTTTCCATCCAACAAATAGCTGTTACTTCACACACTATTTTATATAATTTGGCGTCGCCAAATGCATAAATTTGGTAATTGTATTTTGTTCGATGTGTATTAGATTTACTCTCTTATATTCATGTACCTATCAGATAATATGAAAATAGTTTTTTAGTGGCAGATGACTCCACTGTGCCTACGTATTTATTTTGAGTCGATGTGTTTTCGAAATACTTTTTCCTGTTTTCCTAAAGAGCCTTCGTAATTCATTTTACATCTATTTAAGAATGTTTTAACTGTAAGCTATTAATGGAAGAGCTAATGTATTGACAGCAGCTGTGTTCTTTATTTTTGGTATCTAACTCAATTTTAAGTAATAGTCTAATAGATGTATAAGATATCTTCCTGTTTCTTTCATTTCAGAATGTTATACGCTGTCGCATTTATTGAATCCTAACTATTTATAAATCTGTCTTAGCTTAATTCTCTTATCTCGGTGTCTTTATTTATAATTTTTTTTAAATGATGAAA
>OZ024747.1:64352686-64357686 GCA_964016885.1 Eledone cirrhosa
TGCAGCATAGAGTTATGACCCTCTATGATCTGAGTTCAAATCCCGCCATGGTTAACTTTGTCTTTCATCCTTACGGTGTCGATAAAATAAAGCACCAGTAACGTACTGAGGTCGATTTAATTGACTTTCCCCGGCCCCAAATTACTGGTAGTGTGCCTATACTAGAAATCATTGTTATTCTAAAGAAAATACAGGAATCCATTTACGTATCCGCTGTGTGAGAGCGAAAAACCAAATTCTAATTTTGTTTTTATGTATATATCATCTTCAATTATAAGACCTTATGAAAAACATAAGTCCTGACATATTTTAATTAAATGAATGCATCAATATATCCAAATGCTACAACTATAATAACTAATTCAGTGGTAAAAACAACAGAATATGAATTTATGGAGAGTCGTAGACGCCCACAGTAAAGAATATTTCATAAAAGATTAACATTGCCAAGAAAATAGAGGGAAGAAATAAAACGACGGAAATGAAAATGCGTCAACACATGAATCCTAGATATTATAAAGAGTAGGAAAGAAAACAATGATTTAATTCACACAACCTCTTAATGTAGGTGGGGGTTTGACAAATGGTTTCAAATAAGAAAATCAGCCGTTCAATGCAGAATGATTCCGCAGTGTATTAGGAGAAACTCAATAGAAAATTAATAGCAACTGTCCATTACACAGGTTGTGAATTTTTCCAATGGTTCGAGCAATATAAATACTATAATTTAACGAAATGAGATGAAGAATGTATGAGAATGTCGTGGCAGAAGATGCGTTATGTAAATATTAATATGGAACTATTCCAAAATTTTTCAAGCAAATTGCATAAATAGACATTTTCACATTTCGATACATTTACATCTTAGTGACGTGCTACTTGCTCTTGTCCTTTAAACTCCCATCAAATATGGTGAACAGCATTAATCCTATTTCCCCGTGTTAAATAAAGAGAGGCAATTTTCTGTATTTCAAACGTGAACAGAGAGGAAACAAAAACCTCTTTAAATCTGCCGGAAATATTCAGAAATTGCTTTGAGGATTTTGATCACTAACCCATTTGGATATATATATATTCTCATACATGTTCTTGTAACCTAAACTATCAAGTTGTTGCACTCAATCGCGAAATATGATAAGAGTATATGTATTTGATGGGAGAACATGAAATATCAGATCACATGCATTACTGTACACATGTATATATTTACATATGTCTTTATTCATAACGTTAAATATATATATACACACAATAGATTTGCCATATATACACATATGTATATATATATATATACATATATACACACACACACATACACACTTACATATATATATATATAATAGAATATTATATATATACAAATATATAGCTGCTTGTCATTAAGTTATGAAATAAGGTATTCTAAGGCGATGTTCAATTTCAGCTACGCTATATGGTCGTATAGTATTCTCTAAAAGGAACCGTTATTCTGTAAAGGTGATTCATATAAACTAACTGAGATTCTTTAATATAATTGCCATATAATAAAAACAATGGGTCGAAGATGACCTATTTAACATGCTATAACAAGTATTCTCTGTTTACTGTGTTGCCAAATTTGGCTTTACTGTCAACAATTTCGTACATGTAGGAGTTTAGCAACTATATAATGGTGAAAATGATCTCTTACCAAGCAGAAGAGAAATAAAATTAATAGTTTGAATGAAAGTGAGACAGAAACTGCAGAAATTCATCCTATATATACATTTGTATACTGTTTATGTTTTCTATTACGTATATATCCTAGCAGATTGACAAACGTAGATCCATAAAATAAGTAAATAGATATATTTATCTATTATATATTTATCTATCACATATTTTTTACTTTCAAATAATGTCACAGCATAGTACGAAAATTAAATGAAGTGATCACAGATTCGTTTAATAAAAGGATCTACTATGATAAACTTCTAAAAACTTCGTCTAATCAACGACGACATATAATGAATAAAAAATAAATACGTATGGCATTCCTGGAGCGAGATGGGCTCGCCCTGTATCAAGATGGACAGTCTGTGATATCTTCAGGGGTGGTGCATCATGGATGTGTGCTTAGGGAATCCACTTCGAAGCCTCGTGTTTTCGGATTCAGGCCTTTACATTGCATCTTAGACAAGTATTTTCTACCATAACGTTGGACTGACTAATATCCTGTGGCTGAAGCTGTGCAGAACATTGCTGTTATATCTATCTACCTGTCTGTATATATATACAGACATACATACATAATGATGATGGTTACAACTCAATTTTGAATAATGCCATCGCTTGATACCTAAGCATGATCATTATGAAGGTGACCTTTTAGTCCTGCTAGGGACTTGCCTATGGCCAGCAATACGATGCATCGCAAAGTATCAAGCGATGCATATCAAGCGATGCCTGTGTTTGAAGCTTTTTTAAGTGAGGAAAGGCTTTGCACGGGACCAATCGCACTCTCTGAACATCGAAAGTATTTTCCCAGAAAGAGAAACTGGTCTACATCAGTGGATGCAAACGAAGTCGCAGCTTTTATATCAGATGGGGCGTAACCTAGACAGATGTCTTAATGAAGACAAGAAGTCTCTCGCTTCACAAAAAAATATATACATAAACACACACACACACACACACACACACAGGTGTGTGTGTGTGTGTGTGTGTGTGTGTGTGTTTGTGTGTGTGTTTGCGTGTGTGTGTGTGTGTGTGCGTGTGCGTGTGTGTGTATATATATATATATAATAGTGTAGATGAGTTAATAATACAAACATATAATAGCAAAGAATATTTCAAGCTCAAATGTGATTTTATAGTTCACAGCAAGAGATAAAAACTGTTTATAGTTTAACCCAATCGGTAAACTTCCAATCACAGTAGTCTTAAAATATCACAGAGCGCTCTCACACACACACACACACACACACGCACACACACACACACACACACACACACACACACACACACACACACATATATATATATATATATATATATATATATATATATATATATATATATATATATTAATGAAGAAAAATAACCAGGATAAAATCACATTAAATTATTTAATTGATTGATGAACGTTTCAATCAACACAACAGGAACATTCATTTTTCTACTATATTGTTAATCGATTAACACTTTAGCATTCACATTACTCTATATATTCTATTATATTTACACAGTAAATGCTTTACCTCATGTAATTATCTCACCTAACATCGAGTCTATTGTGAGAACAATACATTACCATCAGTATGAGCAGCCGGTTACAGCTGGTTTTAACAGAAAAGGGTGAGATAATTCTGGACGGATATGACACAAAAATGCTAAAGGATTAAACAACATAAATTACAAATATTTACCAAACACGTATTCAAATATATCGCTTAATCCTCCATATGGACTACAAATAGAATCTCTGATAGCGAGAATATTTGTACTCCATTTGGAGGATTACACCGGATATTTGGACATGTATTTGGTAAATATTTATGTTGTTTCATAAATTCTGAAGAGATAAGCAGAAGTTTGAATATTCCTTTTGTATTGCACGAATCGTTCGTTAATTAATTTAATGTAATTTACACATAACTATATATATATATATATATATATATTAAAATAACAGATTCAAGTTTAAGCAAAGAATCGCTGCTTTCGCCCCTAACAGGATCTTCTGAAACTAAAAAAATTAATCTGGTGCCCTAATACTCAGTTTAATGACTAAAATTAATGAAAAATATAGAATGACTGTACTAACAATACTAAAGTACGTGTAACGAAGGAGAAATAGAAAAGAAAATAGAACACTCATTAAAAATATGAGGACGGATCTTTAAAAATCTGCTTGGAAATATGGGAAGGAGAAGAATTGAATTGAATCAAGGAAACAAAAAGAATTCTATCAACACGTTTAATAAAAAAAAAATTGTCAATTAATATTATTGTGATAAATATGTGAGCAAATAACATCACTGATAAAAATGGTTCATTATATTCTAGAGACATATTGTCGCTGAAATATCAAGTACTGTGATTGGCTGGTAAGAAAGACAAGAAAAATAATATTACAACTTGGGTTCATTCCTTCAAGAGATCTTGAAAAATATAACGAGTTGCATGAATTATTAGAAAGAAAAATAGTAAATTAAGATAAAGTTGTTTGAGTGCTTTAACAGACAGAAAGAACATTTTGAAATGAGAGGAAAGAGAGTGAAAGTAAATAGATATATATCTACATTAAATAAAATCGTGTAATAAGAGAGAATATAATTGATAACTTCACTCTCGACTCCAAAATTTCCATAAATGACAGAAGCGTTTAATTATTATTTTTTTTACTCGTGTCTTGCGTGCAGCGTTTCTCATAAAATATTCTATGTGCTCCCGCCACACTTTAACTAATTTATTTTCATAATGTCGCTTCATTTGTGACCATTGTTATAATAAAAAAAACGATTGTGGATATTAGTGCTGTCTGCCGCACACGTACCGATAGCTTTTTACAGTGTTTCGCATAGAATATATTCTGTTACAGGATTGCTGAAAAAATAAATGAGGTGTGTGTGTGTGTGGGGGGGTCATTTAGCAAAGCTACGGTACTTTGTAACGTCCACACTCCGAATTAGAAAGGAAAGGTTCGTTCTGAGAGAGTGTACGTGGAGAGAAGGAGATAATTGGAATTGTAGGGAGTTGATAAATGTCAACGAAATTCCCAATATATAACTTTTGTAAACTGATTATTTCGGTAAATGCAAAGACATGAGAAAAACCGTAGACATTTTAAGATTGCTAATTCTCGTTGAAAGGGAAATAAACTGATTACTAGGCACGTATATTGATAACACCATGCCATATTTCGACTTATTATTATTCAAATAAAGTCCTGTAACATTTCCTCACTGGGGAACACGTATTTGCGATAACTCTAAAATTTACAGCAGGATTTGGAAGTCAAATATGCATATAATATGTGG
>OZ024747.1:64362686-64380186 GCA_964016885.1 Eledone cirrhosa
ATATATATATATATATATATATATATGATGTATGTATCATGTGTGTGCGTGCGTATGTGCGCGCGCGCGTGCGTGCGTTGTTGCTTGCTTCAAGCAGACACATCTACGCACATACCCTTATATATATATATATATATATATATATATATATATATATATATATGTGTGTGTGTGTGTGTGTGTGTGTGTGAAGATATTTTCAGTATAAGACTTAAGCGGATTGCAATGGTGATCGGATCATTCTAAACCAATCATCCTCCCCTGTATTTAGTCAGCACCGAATTAATGTTATCTTTAAAACTAGCAGACTTGCTGGCTTCAATTCCGCCGTAGAATTTGTTTTCTACGCGTTACTCTTTGTGGTTTGGCTTTCTATAATGAACTCGAATCCTGAAGCCGATTATTTAATACTCATTCCCCCTCTCTCCCTCGCTTTCACGCTCTCTCTTTTTCTCACTCTCTCACACACACACACACACAATCTCTCTCTCTCCATATATTAATATGTATATATATATATATATATAAACACACATACATATAAACACATACATACATACACATATACATACATACACACATGCATATATTCACACACACATACATATGCCAAAACGTATCTAATATAATGTTATGATTTAACCAGTGAACTTCAAACTCTTTAGGGAGAGTAAATTGTGTTTCCATATTCATTTTTGCAGATCTACATATCTGGCTCACATGCTAAGTAATTCTTATTTAAATTTTTAGCTACATTCTTTCATTCATTCCTTCGCCCAGTTTTCCTTGTCCTTCTTTCCTTTTCATTGAATTTCTCTCTATTTCTATTTTTCGTTCTTTGCACTTTCCTTCTTTTTCTTTTCTCCCGCATCTCTATTATCTAATTAATCACACCAGCAAACTTGATATTTCGCCTCTAGTGTAAGCTTCCCTAATACTTGATATAAACATCAGTATTCACTTACGGACTATAATAGACGAAACTTTCACAGGTTCGCTTTGTTTAGTTTTAATTCGATTACTCCAACTTTCCCTATCCTTTTGTAAATAACAATGAAATGATTGAATTGTGTCTATTACCATATATGTGTGTGTGTGTGTGTGTTTATTCCGAGTTCAATAGGGGGTAACCACAGTAAGTAAGGTACTCACTACATAGCAGAGTATACATATTTAATATAGAAATGGCTTCTACAGAACTAGAACTGTTTCCTTCGAAAGAAATCATCAGGAAATCATCATGTGTATCTATCTATTTATCTCTCTATATATATATATATCGACAGTCAATCGAAAAGATCCCACGCCTCGTTCGCTTAACGAATGGGATGGAGTTCGTCAAATCAGACCAAGGAAACAATGTGTCTATGTTTAGTAAATATAGACTTGAATTTCCAGCATTTTACTCATGTAGTACTGGCCATAACTGCCATTGCTTATTTGTTTTTTACTTGACATGCTGGCAAAAACCACAGGGCTATCCGAAATATATTTTCCCTCGACTATCCGTAAAGTGGGTCTCTATCTTTTTAGTTATTTGATATAATGAAGCTTGTTACATTCTTTTGCTTTGATTCAATAATGTCAATAATATGATTTGTATTAGAGAATATATCCGTCACTTTCGTGAGATATTTATTCATATGTCCAAGTACGAACACTTTTCAATTAATATGACATTTTATATGTGTGAGAGAGAGAGAGGGAGAGCGAGGGAGAGAGGGGAGAGAGAGGGGGGGGGGATAGCGAGAGAGAGAGAGAATTTCTTTCTTTTAAATGGAAATATTTAAAGCTGAAATTATCGATGTCATTATTTTTCTATCTTGTAGCTTATTAAACCCTAGAACAAAGGCAAGGCTAGCCTTGTCAGGACTTGGAACCATAACGTGAGATGTTCTAACAAAATACCATTTGTCATTCACGTTTTGCTCTACTGATTCTGTCAATCAATATCCATTAAGAATACATATTACCAATATAAATTTCAAGCACAAACGATTGTAGAGTAGTTAATATAAACTGACGCTGAATGTTATCATGTCCCATTATATTTTGCTTTCATTCTTTCTATTTTACAAAAAAATGATCCCAGTTATTATTTAATCAAAATGAAGAAATGTACAAATCAACTACATTATTCTAAATTTATATCACACTTGTATCTTAAATTATAAAACACTTCAAGAATCAAACATGTCTAAGTACAGTCAAACATTTGACATTAACAAACAAAAGAGAATAACGTTTGAAGCAAATATTAAATGTATTCCGTTCATTCTGATGTTGAATATATTCGACTCTTGTTGCCCATCAAGTGTTATGAACTTTTTTCATCATATACTAAAAATCCTGAGGTTTGCTCCCCTTTTCACCGCTCTTCCCTAGGGAGTCTATGAAATATGCACCACTTAAGTACTCATGTCGGTGAAATCAACATCTACCCACACGAATATGTATCCTTGCGCACACGTTTTGAAGTCAATGTTAGAGACAAATATTAGTCTAAAACACAATAGGTTTGCTGCTATTTCACATGCGATTTTGTCTTGACAATTATGTGAATATCAAAATATAGAAAAACAACACAGACCAACAGATTTGCTGAATACGACACACTGGTTTTCATTTCCGCTGAACATGACAGGGAAAGGAAACACAATACAGCACAAAGGAAGTACAAAGCAATATATTGAAAGTTTTTATCTAAAACTCTCAGTTACTGGATGAAATGAAATGAAGAAAAGTACTGGCTGTGAAGATCAATTGATAAATAAGTTTGTTCACGTTCTTCTGAGAAAACTATCCATACACTGTTCTGCAAGCAATGTTTATCTTTATCTTCTTAGAGAAAACGGAAATCAACAAAAAGCCGCGTTCTTCTGCCATTTCTATCATGGGCACAGCTTAATGCTTCATGCTAATACTTTAATCATTTTTTACTTTATTATATTTTCATTTGTTACTATCTCGGTTGCTTTGAGTTCGTGCCATAAATCTTATTTCCCTTCCCTGGTGCGATAACGCGTTTCTCTGTCTTTTGAAACTGTACATATATTTTAAGGCTTTACATCCTAACATTAATATTTGTATTATTTCATCGGATAATTCAGAATGAAAAGCTAAAAGTGATTTGGCATCATCACTATATTTTAATCGAAATATTTGTTCAAAATTGTGTATGTTGTCCTAGTTGCTGCTCAACCACAAGTTGACAGTTTTATAAGAACGAGAATCAGTTTTTATTGTTATGAAATCCAGAGGATGCAAAGTGCTTCAATAAAGATGTTGGGCTTATGCATGGAACGTCCTTGGGGATAGATCAGTCCAACCACGACTGACCTAAGAGAAATAATTGTTTCTACTGTTGGCACAATGCCAGCAATTATCTCTGTGCATTGCTGGTGCCTAATTTTATGAACCTTGTAAGGATGAAAAGCAAAGTTTACCTCAGCGGGATTTGAACTCAGACTGTAAAAGGACCGTCAAGTGGAATGGGCTTCTGTCCGTTTCGATTTTGAGAGATCCAGTTTAAGTGGCTGAGTATTTCATAGATACAAGTACTGCTTATCCAATTTGCCGTGAGATTCAGCGTGACATCGTATATGACTTAGCTCACCTTGTCAACTGCAAGTGCAATACATCTTGCAGACTTTTCAGCAATTTCCCTCTACCCATTTCGACGCAGAGATTTTGTGTTGACCCTAAGTTACGGTAAGTGACATTTTCCCAATATACACAACGACACAATGGGATCAAAATTGATCATCTTATGTTGATGAATAAAATGTTATTGCAATCAGCCATGCCGCGTCCAGCAAAAGAAAAAAACAACAACAAAAAAAAACGACATATATTTGGTCGATTTATTTATTCATTCTCATTCTATTTTCCTACTTCAATTACGAGAGGAAATTATATTTAGTTCAACAATAGAGTATTTATCATTTCAATAAATATTTTTATTCAATTTGAGATTTGAAGTAATCTTACAATATGCAGGTCAGTGAATACAGCAGATTTTAATTGTTTAACACTAAAGAGGTGGTAATTAAAACTGCCTATGCTACCAAATCAATAGTCGTTTTAAATTACTTATAAATTGGTCCGATTATAGAGTTATTGTCGGACGAAGTGTTATTTCTTTTGTTGCTTTTCATGTATATATTGGAATTCTACTCTCTGATAGTTTGTAAAATTAATTACTGTAAAATTTACGTAATTTCACTCAGATTTTATTGCAAAGATGTAATTGAAGACATATTTAATCTGTCCAGTATTTAAACCGAAGTAATTATGTCATTTTACATTGACAGGATGTATTGAATTGGGCAGAACAAATAATCAATAATTTGTCAACCATAAAACCGTAGATAGTAATCGAGAAAACAGAGAATGGGAGAGAGCTTGAGAATGATATATATATATAACGAAAGAAATGTGGTAAGGAACTAGGTGGACCATAACGCACCAGAGTCCTCGATACTATGGGTAGTAGAGTGGGTAATAGGAAAAGAGTCCGGACTCCTTTCCTATAACCCACTCTACTACCCATAGTTTCTTGGGTATATTAATTTTAATACATTTTATCTATCGTGTAGTTATTTCATATGTTTATTAATGCATGATGCTTTAATTATTTTTTAATTTTGACAACTTGGCTGGTAGGATTTTCCTTCAATTCAATGTTCAAACCAAGCTCAGCTGGTGATTATTGTCTTTGTTTTGTAGAATGGAACTGTTTGATATTGCTTCAAAATGTTGCTTTCACGTCGTCTTTGTTTCGGTGTTTAAAACATATATTACCAATATATTGGCTATACAAAACCTGTCAAAACGTAATATATCTTCATCAGTTATTCATAATCCTTGCTTAGACTTACACTCAGAATACAACATCAAATCCTCTACACACAGTAGCAGATCTCCACTTGATATGTGTCGTATCGGTGTTGTTATATTTATGAGAGTATAGTGCGCCGATATACTAGAATATTCATGTGTATAGACAAGAAGCTAGAACACAAAGACACCTCATCAAATAGATGCACTTTATTAAGTGTTTCACCACATCGTTTACTATTTAATAATAATCCAAACTTTCGATAGTGTCGTTCATATTCTCTTGCTCGCGTCATCAACCGGATTTGATAAGGTCATAACCTTATCAAATCCGGTTAAATTGTCTCTGTAATAGCACAGTTGTCGAAATTATGTTTGTACTAAAAGGGAGATTCTGGGAAAAATTGGTGTTATTTCTAGTTTACAAATGAAAGGCATGGGACTTTGAAATTAACTATTTTTTTTGCATTTGTATTTGAGAGAGATTTAATGTATTTGAGAGAAATTTAAAAAATCGTTGCGGGGTAGTTTCAGTTTGCTTTGGAAAGCCTATGATTTGGGATTTTCACCCCGATACTGACGGTTAATCGCACCTTCTACAAAGATGTCACGGAAAAACTTCGTAAAAAGGTCCAGTGATACCGGATGGACATTTATGGAGATTGGGTACTGCACCATGATAAAGCGCCCGCTCACACAGCCATTTCAATTAAAGAACATCCGGCGAAGAAAAACATAACTGACTAGCTAAGGACAGTTACAGAAAATAACTTCCGGTACTGCTACGATCAATGGAAAAGACGTTTGAACCAGTGTGTGATTTTACAAGGATGGTTGAAGGAGATAAATTGTAATTCCATTTACTTCTATTATACATTTTATTAAAACATCAGTACTTTATGGACAAACCTCGTATATATATCAGTATTTTTATCGTAGTTTGTATTGTAGTTTTTATATTTAATGGCGGAAAACCTATAGACAAGTTGGTGTAATCTGCTAGGACACTTATCATGTAAACAAAAAGGTGTGAGCTCGTTTTCCAAGCATGCTGTTATACACTCTATTAATATTAGATTATTTTTTAGTAAAGACATTCAGCGAAGTTAATAATTCAATTCGATTTTCAAATTCCACGGCTGACTTCTAATCACGTGGTGTTTACACCTCGCCCCCCCCCTATATATATATATATATATATATATATATATATATGTATATATATATATATATATACATAATATACATATATAAATACACATACGTATATATAATATATGCATTTACATATAAATATACACGCATAAATATATATATATATAAAATATCCATACACACACACACACACACATATATATATATATATATATATATATATATTACATATACATACTCATATATATATATATATATATATATATATATATATATATATATATTACATATACATATATATACTCATATATATATATATATATATATATATATTACATATGCATACATATATATTTACACCTATATAAATATATATATTATAAATATATGTATTATATACTAATTTCCATATTTACTTATTTATTTATGAACTTTTCATATTCATCACGGTAACAATAAGTCCACCCCACCGCCGCCAAAAAAAAAAAAATAATAATAACAAAGTGAAATATTGAAATGAAAAAGAGATCATGTATACAAATCTATCGATGCAGATATTTGTTACAATGTTTTCACAACGGTACAGAATATTTAAATACTGGCGACTGTTTTGTGAAGAAAGATTATTAAATAACATCAATAACATCCCAGGCAGCCTTTTGTTCAAACTATTGGAAACATCGCTGAGAAATATGACTTAATATTACATTCGTGATGTTTACGTCTAGTTTTCCAGCTATAGCAAAACAATTTTGAATTTCCTTTCTGAAACGTTACTTGATTTTCAATGAAAAATATATAGAAAGAATAAAACTAACACAAATATATTCGATCTAAACGGTGGAACAATTTGAAGTATATTTTCTACAGTTAAACATCTATAATTTCATTATAACTGTAATGTTAACTGTAATCTGGTTACGATTATTTATGATCAAGTTGCGTGTTATATAGTATTTATATATATATATATCTGATGGTATATTTACTTAGTGGCGGTTTCAACTATATTTCATACAATTGTATCGTATACTCGCTGTATTTTATACACTTACACAAATATATATATATATATATATATATATATATATATATATATATACATATATATAAGTATGAGTGTGCGTGTGTGTGTGTTTGTGTATTTATATATATATTCTAACAAACGATCGACAAGATCCCAGACGTCATTCTTAACGAATGCGGTGGGGCAAATCCAATAGAAGGAGGGACGTGAAATAAATTGTCTGGCTCACAATTGCAAATCCAATTCGCTAACCACTTAGTCACGCGCCTTCACACAAACACACACACACACACATATATATATATATATATATATATATATATATATATAAAAAAGTTAGTATGCATGGATCTGGCATAATTTCTTTAATTTCATTACGTCAATGACACATTTCGTTGGCATACAGTATGCAATTGATACAACCTCATCAGACAGTAAACATGTAACGGATCGCTGAAAGAGCGACATCAGAATAGTTGTGGGGTGTATAACACAGTACAACATGTACACACTACACTATACACACACACGCATACTCACACATTTTTATATAAATAATAGCTTATCAAATTGGGTAAAGATCCCTAGATATGGTAAAATATATTCAGCGTCCACTACGAAGAATCGAACTCCCTATCACCCATATATAGGCTATGTTTTCTAACCATTGAGCTAAGGGACACGCGAGAACAAACATCTTACTAAGGAGCTAAATTAAACAGTCGGGTGTGAAGCCAACATTTTCGAACTTACTAAGCACCGAGCCAATAAATATTCGATGAATTAATATTGTATTGCATCGCATATGTGTATGTGAATCATATATGTATATATATATATATATATATATATATATATATATATATATATATATATACATTCATATATATATATATATATATATATATATATATATATATATATATATATATATATATATATATATAGTATTAAGTATTAATATATAAGGGAACAATTAATCAGTGTTGCAGCTTATATATATTTAATTATATATTACATATGTTTCTCTGTCGATCACCTCACTGTTGCTCATTCGGCATAAAGCCTATGGACGCAATTAAGTTGCACCTTAATAGCTATGTGTGTGTGTATATATATATATATATTTATTAAAATAACAGATTAAAGTTTAAGCAAAGAATAGCTGTTTTCACCATTAACGGATCTTATGAAACTAAAAAAGTCAATCTGTGAACGCAGAAGTAAATATTTCAAAACATGTTGCAACTGAAGGAAGACAGGAAGACGATACTTTGGTTCGTGGAAACGTTCCCTGGCAAAGAACGAAAAAAAAACGAAGATAATACGTCATTATTTGGAGAAGTGAAAACAATTACACGCGAAGACAAAACCACGTTTATGGTATAAATGAAGTCGTAGACTAATTTTCTATTAGGCGGTTCATGGAGACGTTCTCTTGCAATGATCGGAAAAAACGAAGATAATACGTCATTATGTGGACCAATGAGAACAATTACACGCAAAAGCAAAACCACGTAAATGGTATAACTGAAGTCGTAGACTAAAATTCTATTTAGGAAACCGAATGATTCTCAGCTTCGGAGTTGAGAATAAAGTAAATAAAATACAGAGGTAATTGAAATTAAATATATACATATACACATCCATATACGTACATACACAAACATACGCGAAACCACTCCCAATGGGTATGCAAATACAAGCACGTACACAACAAACAAAAACAAAAAAAACACACACACACGCACATACAGAACCCACGCGACGCCTGTACCGCACACATACGAAAGTATACACCAAATACATATAAAAAAATAAATAAAACCATATATATATACACACGTGTGTGCGTGCGTGTGCGTGTATATATAATTAAATAAATATACACACATAAATACGTATACAACGCGCGCACACACACATCCACATGTAAAGACACATATGTTCGCGGACGCACGTCAACCCGAACACAAAATACACATATGCACACACCCTACATACGTACGAACCCGCATACTCACACAGACGCAAAACTCCCGTATACACATAACCAAATGCACATGTACCAGTATATATAATATATACGCCAATAACATATACAAGCAAATATACGTACGATAAAATATACGTACCTTCACAAAACATACAGGCAACATATACTTACCTATACGAATAAGTAATGGTATTAACATAGCATATACTTAGCTACCACATCAAGACGGAAAATATCCGGGTATAGTTCGTACTATCCGTTAAGGTATAATATGAGGCTGTAATACAGGAAAGTTTTGTTCAATTTATGTTTACAAGATCGAATCCTCTTTAGATTTTAGTCTTCAAATTTATTATTATTACTATATATATATATATATATATATATATATATATAAAGAAATATGAAAACCTGGTACTACTTTGCCATACTCGCTGGCAGTGATCCGATATCTGAATTAGATAAGTATGACGACGACGTTGCATGCTTAAGTTGATTACACTCGAATATTGTTTGCGATGATGGCATTGCAAAACAGGCAATTAATCAACCATTGAAATAAGATAACTCTTTCTCTCTCTCTCTCTGTCTGTCTGTATCTCTCTCTGTGTGTGCGTATGTGTATGTGTTTGTGTGTGCATGTGTGTGTGTGTGTGTGTGTGTGTGTGTGTGTGTGCGTACATGTGAGTGTGTGTGTGTGTGTATGTGCGTACATGTGAGTGTGTGTGTGTGTGTGTGTGTGTGTGTGTGTGTGTGTGTGTGTGTGTGTGTGTGTGTGTGTGTGTGTGTATGTGTGTGTATAATTAATGTTATTAAAGCGGTATGGGAAATTTCAATCTAAAACGTGATGTGCATTTATATTGGTGGAGGTACACATCAAACATAGTGAAATGTTCCTCTTATATCTCGTTATTTGGAAATTTCCCACATATTTTCATTGAAAACAAACGATAATTTCATTAGTGAAATCATGTTTTGCAATGCTCTCTCTCCTCTTTTTTTTCTTACTACTAAAATGACTCTATTATTGAACAAAAGTCAATTTAAAATAATTCATGCTTTTACATTTTTTCAATGTCTATTGCCGCGACACATGAATTATAGAGGCAAAACACGGCATCAGAAATTACATATATGATATCGGAGCTCTGTGATTGGTAAATATTGAAGGACATTGTTTTCTTCAATGTTTTAAACTATATTATATTGATATAATAAAATGAAAAAAGTATAAATATATAAATATAATTTTATATATGCGACAGCCAAAACTTTTCCTTTCTGTTATACCGACAACAATTATATATAGTAATATACATTGGAGGTAAGTAAGCTTTGTTACATAAAATATGAAATATTTACCCTTGTCACAACAACACAGTTTCGTCTAACATATATACAAAAAATTAGAATACACAGCAGACCCCCCCCCCCCCAGTTTTAGATATCAAAGTTAGCTTGGCGCAAGTAATTGGAATTGAAATGTAATACATACAGGTATTATATTCAAAAATTCTAACCCTCCTAAAACTATAAAAGCCCAGCCGAGGGCACAAATATATTGCTACCGCCGTCGTTGATGGACTTCACTAAATGCAGAGGGCCGGGGGCAATTGCCCCCTTTGACTCCATTAAATCCGGCTTTGCGCGCAACTATGTTGTTCTGTGCTCGATCCTATAGTGCAGCTCACTCTGACATGTATTTACTGTCTTTGCCCCAGTTTTATCATCAGTAGATGCTGAAGGTGAAGATAACTTTTACTGTAAATATTGATTATTTTGTAGTCGCTATTAGATACATGTTTGTTTGAAAGTAATTTTATAGTTTGGTAACTCATTATAATTTATTCACATTGCTTTTATCAGACCGAACTACAATGATTACAAAACCGGCAAAAAATCAGCTATCTTCCATACTGTTATACTTCTTCAATATATTTCATAACATACTCTCCAACTTGTGGAGGCACGTGGCATAGTTGAAAGGGTGTTGGCTTACAACCATAACGTAGATTTCTGGACTGGGTTGTCTATTGTGTTCTTGAGCAAAACGCTTCATTTCACGTTGTTCAGGTCTACTCAACTGAATATGAGTACCAGCAATAGTTAGGAGTTTAACCCTGCGATAGACGGGCGTCCTGTCCAGAGGGGAGTACTCTCAGTCACTTAACGTCATAGAAAACGGAATAAACACTGGCCTAGTGAATCTCCAGATTGAGACAAATTTTAGACTCTCCAACATCCATAGCAACTAATAGACCAGGCACCATTTAAAGAAAGAAATATTTTATAAGTTTTACATTATCAGTTACAACTAAATTAAATATAAAATAAACTTATAAATTATGAATAATTTAGCCATTTGAGTTAAGATCTTTAACAAAATAGTAATTGAATTAAATGCTTTCGTGAGTTTTATATCTAATAATTATAATATTCTATTCGTTTGCAAGCAAACCGCCTCATACGCTATGTTTTATAGATAACCAACGCCGTCATTTTGTTCTCTGTCACCGCAAGAACGAAAGGATGGCGATGATCATCTAAAAACTATAGTGTTATGAGGCCGTTTTCTTGCAAGCGAATCGATTATTATCATTCGATATAGGGCAGCGGATTGGCAGATCGGGAGGGCGTCGGACAATATGCTTTGCAGCATAGTGTTACGGCCACTTATGATCCGAGTTCAAATCCTGCCAAGGTTAACTTCGTATTTCATCCTTACAGGAGCGATAAAATAAAGTACCAGTCATATCCTGGCGTCGATTTAATAGACTGTCCCCCCAAAAAAAATTGTTGGCCTTGTGCCTATATAAGAAACCATTATTATTATTCAATATCAAACTCATGAATACATTTACATATCCGCTATTTTAAAGCGAAAAACAACAACAAAACAAATTCTAATTTTTTTTTAAATTTAATTAACAAAACTAGAAATTAAACTAATCAAATATTTATGGCAGTTAGATAGGAAAATCCAATATGAGATAGAGGCGATTTCTATTAACACAAACACAAAGTCGTGTGGGCATATGGTTAGACTGTTTCAGGAAAGAATCGCTGGACAGATTTTACAGGCAAAACTAACCGACAGGAAACCCAGGTTTAAACCCCGTGTAAGATGTTTGGATAACATGCATGAGCTTGACTGGTCTGGTTTGGAGACGCAGCAGGTTCAGTTGGAGACGGTTGGTTCTGACAGGAACCACTGGAAGAAGTGTTTTTCCTCTGCCCCCATGTCCCACTCAGAAATAAGTGGGGAACGAATAAGACAAATACAAAGAAGACGAAGACGAAGAATACAAAGAATACAAAGAATACAAAGAAGAAGAAGCATACAAAGAAGAAGAAGAAGAAGAAGAAGAAAAAGAAAAAGAAAAAGAAAAAGAAGAAGAAGAAGAAACCACGGACGTAATTGTCTAAAATAAAGTGATAACATATAATGTTACAGTTGTAGAGACATCTCTGTTGAAGAACATTGAGAAAATAATACCAACATCTATTCAAGTGTTTTTTGTTAAAGATATACAACAAATATAAACAAATAGGAAATAACAAATATCCAGGGGGATGATATTCAAAATAACATAACCTACTTAAAAGTTAAAACCTGATAGAGAATGTCTGAAATCAGAGTTACTAGTGCATTTGCAACGACTCCAACGTTTCTGTGAGTATGTCAAACAGTTAAAATAAGACCAAAACTATTTGCTCAAGAATGTGGTAAATATCATACAGATATCAATCTAGCACGATCTGCGATAGAAGTAAAACAATTTCGGGGACGATTATATTGTCACGATATAAATCACGAGAGTTGTGATAATCATTCTTCCGCTTACCAGTTTAAGATAAATATAAGTTTAAAGAAAAATATTCATTTGTATTTTTAAAATTATACATTGTTTAGTATGAGATAATCTTTTTTCTTTCATAAGCTTTCCTAGGAGGTCATAAATGTAAGATTATTAGTTCAGATGCTGCAAAAAAAAAAACCCACTAGTGAAAGGAACCAGTAAAGAAATACTGACATGGCCCAAGGCACTACCAGTCTGAATGTCTGGAACTGCACATATGCTATGTAGAATTGTTACGGTCCATTAAAAAAAAAATATTGTAAGTAGAAAAGTTTCGTAACTATAGAAAACAAATTATCAAACAATACCACATATATACACACACACTCATATATATATATATATATATATATATATATATATATATATATATATCTGTGTGTGTGTATGTGTATATATATGTATATATATATATATATATATATATATATATATATATATATATATATATATATATATATATATATATATATATATATATATATATATATATATATATATATACTTTTCTTTACACATATATGCTTAAATATGTTGGTTTATTTGCGTATATATCCTTTCGTATTTAAATCCGTTTCATTTTCGTATTACACACACGAACAACCACCCAATACTGTGTTGTATATAGAGACCCAAACCTAGGTAGGATTAAAAATCTAAGCTGACTTCGGAAAACACCCTTTACGCATATTTGATTAATAATGCAATAAAATTAAAAACGAAACACTTACATGTGGACGTGATATTTCTCCTGGTATTTGAATTTATTACATTGCCCCCAATTAACTGTTCTACCTAGGCTCATATGTATTTCAGATCATTCTTTCACGCAGCTTATTGTTATTCTACAGGCGATATCGATCTACTGAGACTACGAAACTTTTCACTTCTATGGTTGCTGTTTTATTTTTTTCTCTAGTATTCGACTGCATGTTTGTTTTCTTTCTCACTAAAGAGAATTTACAATTTGCTGCAAGCATCTGTTGTATTCTCTTGATAGCAGTTTCTACTCTATATAAGATCAGTTATAATTCTCCAATACTTATTTCTATTATATATTGTTGGGGTTTCTTCTATTCTTCGCATTATTCTCTACTACATCACCGCCGTCACCATTGCCACAATTTATGAATGGTTTAACTGATGTTATCCCCGATGCCACCAAGAGCTTAGGTAGAGATAGGATTCATCGGTGATGGAAGCATGCAGTGAGCGTGGAGTAGTTAACTTTTGTGATCTGCTTGTCTGTGTATATATATATATATATATATTTATATATATATATATATATATATATATATATATATATATATATATATATATATATATATATATATATATACACATGCACATATATACACATATATATACATATATTCATATACATATATACATACACACACATATATACATATTTATACATATACATATATACATATACACCCCCCCCACACACATATATATATATATATATATATATATATATATATATATATATATATATATATATATATATATATATATATATATATATATATGTGTGTGTGTGTGTGTGTGTGTGTGTGTGTGTGTTGCGAAATGAACGATATATAAGAATATTGAATCATTGATGCAATAACATGAGGTAATACAAATAGATAAATGGATGCATAGACACAAGATACGTAAGCGGAAAGAGATGTAGGCATAGAAAGTATAAAAAGAGATAAATACAAATACATAGTTAGGTACAAAGATAGCTAGATCTAGGACTAGATAACCACGAGAATAGAAGGAACATAGAAAGATAGACAGAAAGAAAGCAAAATGCACATTCAGCAGATGAATAAACACAAATTTGTTGTTGATCTGTGTTTGTGTTTATGCTTACTTCGGCCTAAAACCAGTGTAAGTCATATTTTCTTTCTGCTCGTCTCAGAATGTAGCAGTTAGACAAATTGTGACCAATAA
Source organism: Eledone cirrhosa (assembly GCA_964016885.1). Lineage (NCBI taxonomy): Eukaryota > Metazoa > Mollusca > Cephalopoda > Octopoda > Eledonidae > Eledone > Eledone cirrhosa. Next base: position 64,377,514 of record OZ024747.1, read on the forward strand.
AACAAGTTCCAAACAGTCATACATGCTGGGGTTTATGATGATTGATTAAAACATTGAGTAACTTGCACCTAGCATTGCTGCTCTCCAATGTTTGAAAACAAGTAAAAGTTATGTATTTTCAAATGCATGCATGTACACACACACTCACACACCCACACCCACACACACACACACATATATATATATAGTTACATAAGAAGCAAAATCGATAATTCACGTCGGCCTCTGTGTCTATGTCAACAAATTGATCTAAATTCCTCACTATAAATATATATATTGTGTGTGAGAGAGAAAGAGAGAGATGGAGAGAGAGAGATATAGAAAGAGAGAGAGGGGGGAAAGAGAGCGGGAGGTGCAAAGAGAGAAAGAGACAACATCGGACACACCATGAGTATGGAATCACATATTAGCAAATGTGTTGTCATTTGTATACATAAAAAATTTCCAACCTAATATTAATACCATTATCTTTCTATCTGCCTCTTTCTCTCTCTCACCCCCTTTATCTATCCCTTTCTCTCCCTTTCTTTCGCTTTACATATGTATTTGAGCAAGACAGATATAATTAGATAGGGACGAAGACACTGAACTAAGATAATGAGAAATTTAGAAAATGTTGTCTGGGTAAGTAGACATATTGATACATGGATATATGGATAGTTACATAATTAGCTAAGTAGTCAGACAGATTCAAATATATAGTAGAAAACAACAATCAGCAAGTCTCACGAAGAACGACAACAAGTAGACAAGTTAACACAAAGAAAACTAGCGTGGGAATAGAATGAGCAGGATGTAACAGCCAAAAAGAAAGAAATTGCAAGATATATGCTGTCTTCTCTTTCTAAATCTATAATTGACGTTTGTTTCGATTTGCTAATACTAATATCTACATCGATTGTAACAAGTAAAAATGAAAAGAAAATGGAAGTATTACTTTACTATTGCAAGTCATTAATTTTCTGAATTCTAATGGAGCTAAAATCAGAAGCAGAGTGTGTGGAGACAGTTGATATACGTGATGTATCGCAACTACCACTACACTAATCTGAAAACAACAACTGCAATGGAGGATTACATTGCAGTTATTGGAATTACGTTTTCACAATGTTATATTTATCCCCAATATATTATTGACCAATTTATTTACAAGTTTCAGTTTGTTTTTTTACATTTGAGTCATACATCCCAGCAAATTGTTGCTTATATTCCAATAACTCGCCTCTTAAATGCGTGGGGTGACATTCCCTCCTTCCAAGAAACGTAATTCCCCACGGAATAAACTGTTTTGTGACCTTGCCTTCCGAGGTAACAGAATAATTCATTCTATAAGTTTAATCGTGCTTGGGAGGCAAGAGTAGAGCAGGTATTGAAAAGCCTGAGAGAAAACTGCCAAGATCCGGTGGAGTGCTGCATGAAAGGGGTATAGGATATAATGCATACCATTGGAGCTTCACATTTGACAGTTTGCACGTTGTTCACTTTGTAAACAAAACGGGATTCCGGCCTGTATCTGAATGAGCAGGAGGCGAGTAACCAAAAACAACGTTGGAGAATGTATATGGCGACAGATGAAGAAAAGTAAGCGCACAGATAAGTGCCACTTGAAAATAAGCTGAGGTTTGAACAATCTCCATCGGATCACCTAAATAATGTTAAACAACATAGGTGATATGACGAATGCTTTGCATCCGTGGCTGTGTAAAGAACTTGCGTTTCGACCTCACAATAGCAAACATTTCCACCGTTCCAGGGTCATTAATGTGAATAAACCTCATATACTTTTGTCGATTTAATCGACTATACATCAGGCCTACTCATGTGTTGCTTTGTACCAATATACGAAATCAATAATTAAAACAATAAACTTATGTTATCTTACTGATTAATTTTGTATATGATTGCGTCTCGTCTACATATTGTAGACGATCGTTTAGAGTCGATTGGTTTGATCTCACTATATTATTAACGTTTATTTTCTTGTCTCTAGAGTGATAAATATCAAAGCCAATTCCCCGAAAGCCTACACTGAATATATTAAATGCTCTACGTCATTTAATCCGGCGCTGAACCGTGTCTGTCTAATATATATCATAATATATTGAAGAATAATGCTAGGATAAAAAAAATGTTGCAATCCAGCGTCATGTAATCGTTTTCTTATCATAAATATCGTAAATTTACTTTCTAGCCACAGACTACATTCTTGAACATACGCTTCATTATAAATATGATGTAACCAGCATATTAATTAAGGATAATAATAAACAATTAATTACGTAATTAATTATAAATCTCAATGTTCTATGCATGTAATAAAGGGGTCAGACATAAAGATTGCTGATGGCAAAACAAAATAGTGGCAGTATCGGTAGAAGGTCGGACGCCATGCTTTGCAGCATAGAGTTATGCCCCTTTATGGTCTGAATTCAAATCCCCCCAAGGTTAACTTTGCCTTTCATCCTGACGGGGTCGATAAAATAAAGTAGCAGTAATGTACTGTGTAATTGGTGGCCTTGTTTCAAAAATAGAAACAAGTATTAGTTCTAAACAGTAGCACAAGAAGAAATAGATTGATAGATGGAAGGGTTGATTTGCTAAACTCCAGCAGATAGTTGGTGATTATATTTGTTGTCGAATCTAGCATTATTAGAGAAAACTTTAATACAGCAT
>OZ024747.1:64385186-64395186 GCA_964016885.1 Eledone cirrhosa
TAAATTATGTAATATCCATTCATTATTTATTCAAAATAATCCAACTTATTTTAATAACGGGATAACAAAATACATTTGGGGCGCAGTGCCGCACACCCTCCCGTTATTATAGTTATGATTTCAATAATGTTTCCTTCTAACATAGCAGAAATATTTTGTTATAGTTAAGTCTTACCTCTACGTTACCCTCGAATATGTTGAAGGAGTATCTTCCCATTCGGATTTCTACACATTTTCATCTTGAATTTTATTAGAATGTGTCCTACCTTCAGCCCATCCTAGAAGGTTCGATGATCTTCGGTAATATATGAAATTACCTGACACCTTTTTTTCTATGTTCGACATACTTAGGATAGAATTTAAAAACAATGTTGTAAGCTACATTGTGTTGCATCTCTAGAAATTTCATATCACAATATTTAGAATATGGAAAATCAATTATTCGAGTCTTTTACCATTTTAAGGTGTTAGTTAACCAAATGAGTCGGGACATTTGGTGGCATGAATTAGTTTTATTTCGAACACATTCAGAACGAATAAGTTTGACTTGATCATTATTATGAGATGGAATTAGCTATGAGAGAATGTAATTCATATTCTGCTAAGCACGCAAAAGGTGTGCTCTTTCCATCTATATGTGTGACTAAGTTAAAATTTCATGTATTCCTTCTATACTCAATATATCATCAATATCAGTATGATCTATTATAGCTAATGACATCTATGTCATTTATACTATGTGGACTCCTACTCAAATTAATAAATGTATTCATAATCTGATATATAAGACAATTTTCAAATCGTCGGTTGCAAAGGAAGCATGTTAATAAAATCATATTAACTTGGGATGGAAACCAGATTTGTATAGTTAAGAAGGATATATAATTTATTATGAGCATTTATGCCCATATTGTGTTTTATCCTTCTGCTTTGATGTCGATATAGTTTATATCTCACAAGATCATGACAAAATGAAGATGAGCAGTGTGTTATATTACATGTTCTACACTAAAATAATTGTTTCTACTTTTGACACAAGACCAGCAATTATGCCTGTGCATTACTGGTACTTTATTTTATCGACGCCGTAAGGATGAAATGCAAAGTTAACATCGGCGGGATTTGAACTCAGATCGTAAACGGCCGTAACTATTCTGTGAAGCATGGCGTCCGTCTCTCTATACTAAAATAATGGTTTCTGATTTAGGAACAAGGCCAGCAATTTTAGGGGAGTGGAAGTTCGATTAAATCGATCCCAGTGCGTAACTGGTGATTTATTTAATCGACCCTCTAAAGATGAGAAATAAAGCTAACTTCGGCGGGATTTGAACTCAGAACTTAAATGTCCACACCTCTATGTCGCACAGCATGGTGTCTGACTGAAGGTCTACCAATACCTCTAATTTACTGTTCTATATCAAAATAATATAAATATTGACAAGTTTTATCATTACATTGAGCTAAATTCATCGCTTATTTTCATAACTTAGCTGAAGTTGTTTGTTATTATTACAAAAGTAGAAACAATTATTACATGCAGAATCTCAAGACCGATACTTCTAGATTGTAAAGCTAAAGAGTCAAGCGTTCAACAGAACGTTTTCCATGACAACGAAAATATTGTTGTAACTGTTTCAGATTTTCTTGACTAAAGAAAGAATTTTAAGTATTTGTTTTTCTTTCCAGAGGCAAAACAACGCAACCGAGGTTATATATAATCTGTCGAATTCTCACAGGATATTCTTCCAATCTATTCCTCTGGCTAATGAGAATGTACGATGGTGGATAAATTTATGATAAACCTCAGCACTTCAGCTGATTCGCAACCTGTACACGTCATTTTTATAATTCACACTAGTATGAGATTATATATTCTTTATATCCAAATATTTGAATGGAAGGCATATATAGTTTTACATCCATTTATGTATTTACATATAGCTATTTATTAATATTTATAATCACCTGTTCATATGTGTACACATATTGGTGAGAGAGTTAGTCGTCTTATATTGGCAGACGTGAGAATTAGTACACATTACCGAATTAAATGTTGAATGTTCTTTATTACGTCTACGGGGTGAGTCTTGTTACTCTAGAGTTTTATCTGTATTCTCACAGGATCACCAGACAAGACGCATCACATAACCATAATAAAGAATACATGTGTGCACGTGTGTGTGTATGTGTGCTGAGTTTTGTGTGTGCGTGTGCGTGTGCGTGTGCATGTACGTGTGCGTGTGTGTGTGCGTGTGTGCTTATTCCTTAATTGTTATATGCGTGTATGCGTATTCCTTAACTTCTATGCGTAAAGAGAGTCATGACAAATTGATTAAGAAGTTTGTTTTGAAATTATCAGGTCGCGGTTTCAAGCCGACTGCATGGTAACCTGGTTAAACATAGCTTACCATATTTCGGAGTCGAGCGAAGCCTTGTTAGTGAAACTGGATAGCAAAATATGAATAAATTTCATAAATATATTCTTATTGATCAATTCCATTCATAATCGCAGTTTCTTCAGTGTTGAATCATAAGTTTACTGGGAATTGAGTTGGTAATAAACAACAACAATATCATACAAACTGTTTGTACTAGCTGAAGATCCCGGCGTTGCTCGGAGTTTAATTGCTTTAAAGTACTTTTAATGATTCCACTCAATTATGAATATTGAGGCATTGAAAGTAAATACGGGTAAGTTTGAAAATATACAACAATAGCATCTACTCACTATATGTCAGACCGGCAAGACTGCAGTGGTGCTGAATAAGGAGTCCCAACACCTCTATGTAGACCATATCTTTTGTGTCTTGCCTTTGGGCGCAAGTATGAATAAGTTCTGCTTGCATCCCACTCTTGAGCATGCGACGTATAATTGGCCGTGTGAGAAGCACGGCTGGGCTAAATACAGGCCTGCCGTTGATAGCGTTTGGCCTTGGGTCTTGTTGATTGACATCGAGAAGCAAAGTTTAACGGGGAATTGAAGTCGGCGCAGAGTACAGGGGCATTCCGTAACTGATGGAGTTAATGGTATTCTGGGTATGAAGACGTTTTCTCCAGCGCCGCAGCCCGTGAGAATTGTGGCTTCAATTACATGCGGCAGGAGGTTTCTTACCACAAACCGTGTTCCGTTGCAGAGACATTGTGGTTCCAGGTTCCTCAACAGCATGACTGGAGTCCCAACTTTGCTGCCTCCGCCAATGTCGCATCCCACTGAGCGCCATCTTCCAGTAGACCCCGTCTAAGGCAGGCTGCGCGGAATGAAGTACAAAGCTCTCCGTTGATTGTTTTCATCGTCGAAAGATGTCAGTCCTACCACGTCATGCAGTAGAAGGCGGAGATAAAAGCATTGCTGTTGCTTAGGGTGATTGGTGTAGACTCTCCCACGGGTAGGGGACATGTTCATATCTGGATGTCCCTCGACGGGTTGTCCTTTCACCCTTCTTAACCAAATTCTGTTGTCTGTGTTCCATGTGTAGTATGATGGCACCTGAGAGTAGAAGATGGTCTTGGCGAAGGGATCGTTTCGGCATAACATAAAAAATGCCGTAAGTGTGGTGTCCTTGGGTTCCTCTGCTATCTCAGCAGCGGTAGAGGCGATGAAGTAGACTCTTTGACCTAGGCTACCTCTTGGTGCACCTTCTTTCTTTAATGCATGGATAATTCACGTTGAAACCGTTTCCGCATGGCCCATGAACCTTGTGAGCAGTGACGATGTTGTGGAGTTCTCTGTCCACTTTTGGGTCGGGTATTTCTGCTGAAATGATTCTGTCAATGCTGCTTGCGTTGATTTTCGTTATCAGCTAAATGAGTAGGTGAGCGTGTGGCAGGCCTCTCTTTTGCCATTCAACTGTGTATACGTAACACCTAACAGGTCCAAAGGCCTTACCTGATTTTAGGAGTTCAATAAGTTTTGTCAACTTCAAGTGAAAGACTCGTGCCGTAAGATCGTGTTTGTCTGATGCCCTTTGTCCGGGGAATAATTCCGCGGTAATTTCATTCCACTTAGGGTTGCATGTTGAAGTGATGAAGAGATCCGGTCTGCCGTAGAGACGCACGTACGTCATAGCATCCTGTGTGCGTTCACTCATGTATCGGGGACTCCGAATGAAGGTCGACGGAAGGATACAATTTTTTCTAGGTTCTCGGGATCGACATCATTTCTTACTCCATCTCGTAAGTGAATGTAGCTGTACGAACGAAGGCGTGCTTGATTGTTCCTTATGTAGCACAGCCTTTCAGAATACATCTTTGCGCACGCGTCTACAGCAAGCTGGTTGAAGAGTACTATCGCACGGTGGAGTTGATTAAAGCAGCATTCGCGGACCATGAATCGGTAGGTGTAGAATTGCATAGAGGAAACAGTTTTGTTGCTGTTGCACAAAGGAATTCCAAAGTGGTATCCGTCGTCACCGAATGGGAAAAGTAGGGGATATTGGAATGCATCGTAGGACCTATGCGTCTCGCTGATCCGTTGCAGACTATTGTCCCTACACTGAAGTATGATGTCCCGCTTGCTGTACTGTTCTCAATTACACGTGGGAGTGTTAACATGTCTGGCGTGGATGCCTGGTGATTTCCTGTCAGCGTCGATTATAACAGCAAAATTTGGCAACGGAGCCGCCTCCAATGCGCATTTAAATCTGCGAATGTAGTTGTTTTCGTGCAGCATTATCTGGAGTTGCAACAGAATTTTCATGTCTGTGCCAGGCGAAATTGAAGCGCGTCGTTCCGCTTGGTCCAAATAGTAGTGACAAATATAGATGTAGCAACTGGGGCTGTCCGTATGTCGTGAGCAGTAGCGAACCGATTTATGGTAAATTTGTCCTTGAACTTTAAAGGTATGCATGAAGCCATCCTCGCGTATGATGTTAGCTCCGAAAGAGGTCATTTGGAAGGCAGCGTTGTATCGCCTGGAACATCGAAGGAAGTGTTCCGACTCCGCTGTGGAACAGGTCAGTAGAGACTTCAAAGGTTGTGGTGGTTCCTGTAGAGGAGGCAGTTTCGCTTTGCCGTCAGAGCAGCACACCCCTGAAGTCTCCCCAGGCCATTTTTTTTGCCCGACAATATTGGCGAATGACAGACATGGATCCAATCTGAACTTCTGACATCAGTGCATAGTTTACTGTTGGGTCATAGTGGAATGCCTTGTGAGACCACTGAGTGCAACTGATCCTCTGTGTACCTCGTTCAGCACTCCTCCGGAGTGCGTTGGCGTTTAGCCTTTGTAGTTGAATTTGCGCAGTCTCTGATACGCGAACGGAAGCTATTGAAGCAGCGTCCATACGTTGACGTCTGGAACGCTGCCCTTCGTCCTCGGCAGCACGTGACGCACAGTTGAGGCGGCATCTCTTCGTCGTCGACTGTAACAGTGTTCTCCGTCCTCACCGGCACGTGCCGCAACGGTGGAGGCCGCATTTTAGCTTCGTCGTCGAGAATGTTGTTCATCAGTTTGCGCTGCACGTGCAACTGCAGTTACAAATGCATTTCCGGAAAGGCGGATGCTCCTCTTTTTTTCTGTCTCGGTTGTCCGGGTAATTGCATTTCGAGTTGCTTTAGTTTGGCGACTAAGTCGTGGTCTTTTTTTGGGTGGCATGACCGTAGATTCAAAGAATGTGTTTGGTAGCGAACATTTTCAAATGAGCTTTGAATTAGTTTAAAGTGGGTACTATATTGTAGCAGGACCGAACACGTAAATATTTATGCAGGTAATGGAACATGAAAGGGGGAATAGCCAAAACTTTCAATTTAACGGTGAGTAAGTGGAAAGTGAGTACTAAGTAAGATCTATGAAGAGTGCACGTCAAATAATAGGTCAAACCTGTAAGCCAAGCCTGTCTGAGTTATATCACAAAAGAGCGTAAACAGGGGCGTTATTTTGGAGCACACTGGAAAATAAATCATCGAAATCGGACGTTCGTTAAAAAAGGTTTCTCATTAATTTTTTATCTCATATTGAGAAAAACAAAGAAAGAAAAATTACAAAAAGGACAACAATAAAATATAATGTCTTTGTTGAGATTCAAGTAAATTAACGCTTAAGCGTCGTTATTGTTACGTTTATTGTTTTATAAATTCATCTGTTGCTTTTGAATATTTGTTATTTGATGTAAAATGTAACGTTGAGAGAGCAGTATGTATTTAGTGTTATCGGCTTTTACAATTTTGATATTTGATGTATGATGTACGAAGAGGGTGAATGATCTATTATAGAGAGAGAAGATTTGTCGTTGTTCTAAACTGTAATGGAGGCGGAAGCAGTAACCTTTTTAAGAGAGTTGCGGAGGAGATTGAGGGTAGTGAGAGGAATGAAGCGTGTAAGAGAGAGGGTTACAGCATGTATTTAGTTTTATCGATTGTCTTTCATAGAAGCAGGGCATTTTTGGCAAAAGTAATTACGCTGTGACCTGCCCTGGTAAATTTGGAGTACATTGGAAAAGAAATCATCAAAAACGGTAGAGAAATGTGGAATTGCATAAAAATCATACACACACACAGACAAACATCTACCGTTTTATATATAGAGAGATATACACATATAACGTACATATATTTATATACTTGCATACACACACAACAATTGTATACAGACATATATGTACATTTGTATGTGTATATAAACAAACATGCTCTGAAACACGGGCACATACACGCATAGTGAGATTATCTTCTAAAGTTTTTCAATATGAAAGACTAAAATATATTATGTCCAGGTGTATTATTTAATATATTGTAATGACTTTAGTATATAAAAGCCTTTTAATGATATTTACAATAACATTTATATGATGTTAAAATATAATTAGTTTTGATTTATAAAATAATATAAGCGGAGTTAGAATAATAAGATTTGGAGTTAGAATAATAACATTGGGTTTGTTTCAAAATTTTCTTTTTCTTGGAATAGAAATATATTGCTATAGATTAGTTCTAAGTACATCAGACTAAATTATCTGGTGATAAATTACAATTTAATTTGCAATGTATTACTCGATCTTCATTATCATTACATAAAACATTACCTACATGTTTTTTTCTCTTCTGATTGAATACTTGTTTTTAATATATGTCAACTCTGTAGATGAGAAAGATGTTTCAAGAGGAGCTATTAGATGATTAATTTAAACTTTTTAGAATCGGTATGTCAGATCAGGTGAAACGAAGTGTTACAGGTTATCATGTAAACCAATGCTAGTTGTTTTTAATATTCGAGTTTTGAGTTACTAAACACTTTAATCTCACCCTGGGTGCAATGATGGGACATGATACAATATTTGTATACAGGCAAGCGAAATAAAAAAGAAAGCAACGCCTATCCATCAAACATATAAATGGATCTATCTATCTATCTATCTATTTCGACGGCCATTTCTGGATGCCAGAAATAGCCGTCGAAACGGCTATTTCTGATCTCTGCCGTCGGGGTCTTGAACCATTTCCTATTACCCACACTTCTACCCTAAGTATTGGGTACTCTGGTGCGTTATGATCCACCTGGTTCCTTACCACACTTCCTTCGTTATATATATATATATATATATATATATATATATATATATATATATATATATATATATATATATATATATATATATATATATATATATATATATATATAATGAAATGACAGGAGGCTCGACTTATGTAAATCCTTGAAAGGTTTATTATACTATAAGTCTAGCCTCCTGTCATTTCATTATACTATTTAACTCCGTACTAGCACCACCAACTACAAAAACAAAGACGGTTGAACTGCTTTACGTTGAGTACTCTCCATATTATTACATTAAGATTGACCATGCGGAATTGACCAGCTCTATCCAGTGGTGAACCTCAAACCTGAATAAATATATATATATATAATATATTAATAGTAATAATAATAAAATTGAAGACTAAAATCCAGAGAGGGCTCGATAAGGAAAATATATATTAAATATATAAGAACCGAAGAGCAAACTGTTATTTTGATAAATATATATATAATATATATATATTATATATATATATATATATATATATATATATATATATATATATATATATATATATATATATATATATATATATATATATATATATATATATTATATATATATACATATTAATTTCAAAAACACCGAATATTCGAAGAATTAACTAACAGTTTGAAAATGCTTTGAATGTTCGGTTTTTTCGAAATTAATATATAACAGCTCTGCGTGACCTCCACTGCATTGAGCATTTAATCAACCGGAAAAGCAGCTTAACTATTCCAGTTAATAATATTATTAGTAGTACTATTACACACACATACACACACACAGATATATATATATAAATTCCAAAAGCAACACGTTGCCTATAAGTTGGGCTGTCGTAAGCCTGACCCCAACATGATGTTTTAACACTGTGTAATATAATTATATAGATATAAGATTTGAATTGGCATCTATGAAACATTAATGTGAATCTAAAATTTCTGCGAAATTGTGACTCTTCTTAACAGCCAGGAATGACAAACACAAGAAATATTCAGAGATGTCAGTATAAGATCACTCACACCTGCTAGTAATTGTTTGCCCAAAGCTTGAATCGAATGCTCTTAGTCAACGTTTGTCTCGACCAGAGTTGATACCTGTGTATATAGCATCATCATCACCAGCAGGAACAACCACAACGACATAAAGAGCAATACCAACTGCAAGAACGCTAGCAGTAACATTATGAATAACAACAGTGACAACAACAATTTCTATGAAAGTTTTAGTCCACTATGTTAACCTTAAACTCTCTCGAGGTCTTAATTTCTTTTTTAAAACAGTCATTGATTTTATCTTGTTTATCACTATATAAAATTCCCCAAACTCACCATAATAGATATAGTGACAATACACTCGGCAGATTCAATAAGCTTAAGTACTTTTATTTACAACATTCATACCATTCAATAATTGTTTCACTATTGGTTACATTTAGAATTTACCTGGTCTTTTTTTGAAGTTTTTTGTCCGTCGGGCACGGTCACTACTTAAACAGTTTTCTCTCTTACTAATCATTCTTTCGAAACAGCATACTGCTACATCTGACCCTTGCTCTATTGCTAGAATTATTCTGCAACTTTGAAGAAGTATGTCTCTTCCAGATGTCAAGTTATCTTTTTCAATTAGGAAATAATATCAAAATTATGAACAAAATTTCCATTGAAAGACACAGCTGAGAATATGTCTCACTGATATCATATCACGTTATCTTGATCAAATTTGATGGAACCTATTTTGTAAATTAATTATGGAGTGTGTGTAACTTTGAGACAGCGATACCAGATAGAAACGTAGGTCTCAAACATACTTTCTACATTCTACATGGTTTAAGATTATAAAACAAACTTAAAGATTCGAAATGAATTGAACATTTCAATCAGTTTGGCAATGATGTCTCGTTCTTATTTGGAAAGTATTATATATTGCAATAAAAAGGGTGGTGGACTGGTAGTATCGGTAGAGCGTCTGACACCATGATTTGCAGCAGAGAATTACGGCCCTTTACGGTCTGACTTCAGATCCTACCGAAGGTACCTTTGCCTTTCATCCTTATGAGGTCGATAACATAAAGCACCAGTAATGCACCGTGGTCGATTCAATCGACTTTCCCCGCCCTCAAAATTGCTGGCTTTGTGTCCATAGTAGAAATCATTATATATGGTAATAAATGTCTAAGGCACCAACAGTGTTTATTTCAATTACAATAAACAGATCTAACAATTTTAGTCACAATTGCAAGTGTAACATGGTTATCATTGTTGGTATCGATAAGAGAGTTGAAACGGTTGTTACAATTCTTTATACAGCCTCACTGTGTAGAAAACAGGTGAAAACTATTGCAGTATAATTTCTAACAGCATTATATGGTCATAAAATTCTGTTTAAACTAATTACGATGTGATACGTTAGACCGTTGAAGATACTGTTTATGTGTTTAAACAACTATATTTTAAATAGATGGAAGAAGATGGAACACATGT
>OZ024747.1:64412686-64427686 GCA_964016885.1 Eledone cirrhosa
ATGTACGTGAATGTGTTTGTGTGTATGTGTGTATATATGTATTATATGTATGGGTGTGTATGTGTGCGTGTATATATATATATATATATACAGTCGCGTATGTACGTGTGATTCGATATACATGGGGCGATATGTATGTATATGTATACGTGCATCCTGTGTATGTATGTACGCATGCATACGCTTTTGTCTGTACGTATTGCGTGTATATATATTTTTTTTTCATAGATATATGTTTTTTATAGATATATGGTGTATGTACGCGTGTATCTTCTTTTCTTTTCTTTTCCTGTCTTTTCTTTTCTTTTCTTTTCTCTAGTGTTAATTGACTACTTTCTCTTTCATTTAAAATTTGTTCTTTCTCACATATTGTTTAATGTTTATACATATATCTAGAATTACACTTTATTTTAACTATTACACTCCCTTCCCCCTTTATCTTCTGCATATAAGTTATCGTGTGTGTGTGTCTGTTTATACGCGTGCTTTCATACTCATATGTGTATCTAATACTTGCTTCTGGATTCGTGTCAACTAGATTATATCCGTATTTGTGGTTACATATACACAAATATACTTGCCCTCGTATATGAACTTACGCACACATTTTCACCATACACACGCATTTGTACATACATACATATGTACATTTGTGAGTGTATATACATACATATACACACACCTAACTATATTTCCTTATATTTTTTATATATTTTTTATATATTTCATATGTCTATTGCATTACCTTTATTTATATATATATATTTTTTTTTTTTGCATTTCTTGAGGAGACTTTCCAAATATTTCACTATGTTTTATATTGCCATGTCCGACGAGCGAATGAGGACGTTTCTTTCGTATTCGTCTTATTCGGGAAACCTCTGGTAATGAGGTAATTATATTGTATTGTTTATTATGCATTACATATATATATATACATATATATACATATACATATATATATATACAAATATATATATACATATACATATATACATATATATATATATATATATACATATACATATATATATATACATATACATATATATATATACATATACATATATACATATACATATATATATACATATACATATATATATATACATATACATATACATATATATATATACATATATATATATACATATACATATATACATATACACATATATATATATATATATACATATACATATATACATATACATATATATACATATATATATATATACATATATATATATACATATATATATATACATATATATATATACATATACATATACATATATATATATATATATATATATATATATACATATATATATACATATACATATATATATATATATATATCTATATACATATATATATACATATATATATATATATATACATATCCATGCATATACATATATATATATATATGTATATATATATATATATATATATATTATTATAATATATATATAATATATATATATATATATTATTATTACTATATATATATATATATATATATATATATATATATATATCCATGACTAGAACTCTACCAATGTAATGATTACTTTTTTTATGTGTGGTTAACCCCGACACGACTGGGCAATCTACATATTATATATATAAATATATATATATATATATATATATATACAACACCCACATACTGTTTTAAGAACATTATCAAACACAATTTATAACGTTATTAAAATAGCAAATGAAACTATGAAATTTTATGAAGCTAGAGATATTTATATTGATTCACGTGTTTTTTGTTGTTGTTTCTTCCTGTGCTGGTAACAAATTATTTTTGTGGTAGCTTTGAAATATTAGATCAAACAAGTTTCAAGACCCCGTTGGCTGGAAAATAATTAGAGGTTATATGAGGTTAACAAACACATCTTTCATTGGCCAAAGAGGTTAATAATGCGAATGACATTGAATAGATTGTTTCAATACGTTTCCTTTTCTAGAGAATGTACATTCTAGAGAATTAGTCAATACTGCTTGGTTTCAAAATAGCAAATGCGGTTGTTTGATCCGCTAGAAATAATTATGGAGTTTTTTTTATAACATGTACACGTGGCCCATGATTTGGGGGAAAGTGAAATACAGTTTTATCGACACCAATATTTGACTGTTAGATAATTGTTTCTACTTTAGGCACAAGGCCAGCAATTACCAGTTCATTACTGGTACTTTATTTTATCGACCCCGTAAGGAATGCGTGAAACTAAATCGAGTGATCGGCATCATTTAGTTGAAATGAGATTTTGACAATCTATGATGGTCCCGATAGAGTCATGGCGGCGCTGTATTGGCATATGGTGTTTCTTGTGCAATTTAAGCCTGGCGGAGCCCATCCTACTCCACGCCTGATTACAGCATATTTCTTCGAGAGAGAGGAAAAATCGACCCCAGTACTAGGCTGGTACTTTTTGTCATCGACCTCTAAAGGATGAAACCCAAATTGCACCTCTGCGGGATTTGAACTCAGAGAGCCGGAACGAATACCGTAAACCAGTATATCCGACGTTTTAACGACTCTGCCAATTCGCTGGCTCTTTTGGCAAACAAGACATATACAAAATTGACAACTACAATACATTCTCATTAGATATTACCTATTCTGCTTCGTTAGCGAGTATTATTAATTAGGTTAAATATAATCCCGTCCTATTTAGGTAATTGGATTGGAAGTATCTTCTACTAGCTTCATATGTATGACTATTTCGGAGATGAGATTGTAATATGTAATTTCATCGGCAAATATATAAATTAATTTTCTTATAACTTTGTAGGTAAATCATTGATGAACAACGAGAACAGCACAGCGGCCGTTCTCTAGAGCATTTAATCATCGATGTCATAAATGTCAGAAGAATGAGTGTTAATGACGAATCACAGACACGTAATATGCAAGAAAGTTTTATTGATAGAAACGATTTCATTTTATCTACAATAGATGGTAGATGCGTGAAACAATCCTTATCATCTGTGCCATGATACATTGTCAACATATTTGGAGATATCTAAGACAATAACATGAGCAACAGAGCAGCTATCCAATGTAATATACCTCATATAAGAATGACATGTATGTTAGGAGTAGACTTGGAAAATATATAAACTATGTCTGTCGATAAGGTGGTTCGCTATAATGTTATGGTTATTGAGACCCCTGTTAATGACAATTGGTACAGCTTACGTTTGATGTTTAACACACTGATTAGACTATAATGAAATGGGAAACAATTCTCACCCAAATCTTTGTGAATTGGTCAAACCATAGATACCTACCACGTACTAGAGTATAATCTCTCCATGAACTATCATGTATCTCTCCGTAAGCTAGGGGAACTATACCCTGTGAGCTAAGGATGTATCTCTCCATGAGGTACGGAGATGTCTCTCTATGATGTAGGGCGCTATCACTACAGAATTTAGGGAAATAATTCTTGCTATGATCTAAGTAAACATATCTCTCGGAGAACTGGTTAAACAAATTTCCAAAATTTAGCGAAACATCTCTCGATAACTAGATGGGAAATATACGAAACAATGACCGGGAAATCGGTGGCAGAATCAAAGATGATTATCGAATGTTCAGCATAATAGCAGGGTTTTGATCTGGGTAAATTGATTTTGATATATCATGGTAACTCAGTAACACTCATATAACGAATAAAATATAAGTATGCACGGATGTGAGAAAAAGAGAGATAGAGATATAGAGAGCAGGATAGAGTTTGCGTATAGCAGTAATGAATTTTTATATTTAGACTTAGATATTATCGTTGCTTAACTTCTATAACTAATTCTTAGATGCAACGAAGAAAAACAATATTCGAATGCAAATAGCAAACAAATACTAATATATAGACACATATATAATGAATAATAGTGAAAGCAAGAACATATATATATATATATCTGTGTGTGAGTGTATGCATATATACATGCATATATATGTATATACATATATATATATGCATATATATATGTATATACATATATATGTATATATATATGTATATACATATATATATATATATATATGTATATACATATATATATATATATATATGTATATACATATATATATATATATATATATATATATATACATATATATATATATATATATATATATATATATATATATGCATTTATATGTGAATATATATATGTATATACATATATATATGCATATTTGTTAATATATATATGTATATATATATATGCATATATACATGTATATACATATATTTATACATCTATATATATATGTATATATATATATGCATGTATATATGCATATATATATGTATATACATATATATATACATATATATATATATGCATTTATATATGCATATAGAATATGTATATACATATATATATATATACATATATATATATATATGTATATATATATGCATATATATATGCATATATATATGTATATATATGTATATACATATATATATATATACATATATGTATATATGCATATATATATGGTTATACATATATATACATATATATACATATATGCATATATATATGTATATACATATATATATATATATACATATATATATATATGCATATATATATATATGTATATATATATGAATTTATATATGCATATATATATGTATATATATATATGAATATATATATATATATACATTAATATGTATGTATATATATATATGTATATGTGCATGTATATGTATGTATATATATGTATTATATATAGGTATATATGTATATATATATATATATATATATATATACGTATACATATATATACATATACATAAACATACACACGTGTATATATATATAAGTATATATGCATATATATATATAGCAGAAAGAATAAATTAACAGAACAACTTTGCCAAACATACCAATTTAAAATTGAGAGAAAAATAAAGGTGTTAACAGTTATCGCATCACTCAGAAACTAAAAACTCACTTATGCGAACAGTTAACATTTCAACCATTATTTTATCCATTTTTAACGTTTGTGACACCTGCCAACAAACATATTTCGTATTTACCATATTTTTACACTTGCTTGTTAATAACAATATTTCTTACGTTATTAGAAAATATTAAGACATAAATATACATTTGCATATTAGCTGAAAGTAGGTATGTATCTCTCTCTCTAAATATACATAATAATATATATATATATATATATATATATATATGTGTGTGTGTGTGTGTGTGTGTCTGTCTGTGTGTGTGTGTGTGTGTGTGTGTGTGCGTATATTTATATAAGTGCGAGTGTGTGTGTATATATGTATTTATGATTATTTTGACGGTGTATATGTGAATGTATGGGTGCTTGTAATTGCACACACCACACACATACAATCATTTATATATATATATATGCATATATATATTTAATTTATATTATATACATATATATATATATATATATATATATATATATATATATATATATATATATATATATATATATATATATATATATATATATATATGCACATATGTGTGTGTGCGTGTGTGTGCACGTATATTTATATAAATGCATGTGTGTATATATATGTAATTATTTATACCTGCATCTATGATTATTTTTTGTGTGTATATCAGTCTATTTATGTGCTTGAAACTGAACACTCCTCACACATACAATCTTATATATAGATATATTTTGATTAATTTATATATATAATTCATGATTATATATATATATATATATATAATATATATATATATATATATATATATATATATATATATTATATATATATATATATATATATATATAATATAAATTATATATATATATATATATAATATAAATTATATAATATAAATTATATATATATATATATATATATATGTATATACTTTATATTATATGTATATGTATAAATAAGAATTTGGCAGTGAACTGCCACGTAAGTTATCAATCACCCTTGAATGAAAAACTAAGAAGGAAACTGAAAAAGATGCACAAATATCCGATAATGTAACAAGATAGAAGAAATTAAGTGGTCCATTGCCAGATCTTTGGCAAATAGAAAATTTACAAAAATACTATGGAACTATTTAGCAAATATAAATTTGCCAATGTTTGCTTGAAGCTGTTCCAGCCAAACTAGTTACATTTATTTAAAATTATTTTGTTGGAAGAGAAATTCAACAAATATGATATCTACGTGATTCAGTTATTAGACTGCTGCCATGATGCATCACTACTATCAATTGATTTAATAGATGATATTGGCCACAGTAATTATTATTTAAAATATGGTACTAACTAATCTTATCAGTAATTTTTTGTTGGTCTATTACGTTATGGAACTGAAATATGAACTTAAATTCTATTTCACACAGACAGACACTCACGCATTCAGAACACACACACATATAATTTATGTAAGGAATCTGAAAAATATTTCTTCAACAACTAGTACGGATTGCGCGTGAACTTAAAATGATAGATTATTTTTTATGAAACGATATATATGGTTAGAGATAAAAGAAAAACGTTGGTATTTCTATGCAGCTTATCAATAAAACGGAATTATGATATTTGCTGATGAGGAAATCAAATACGGATTGAGGATTAGAGATATAAGCATTCATGCAGATGCTCACCTTCTGCGGAATATCTTCAATATGTTTAAAAAGATAAAGTTTCATAGAACTTTTATGTGGTCGATATCTCTCTATGGTTACAATATGATGCAAAACGTGGAAGCCTTTGAAATGTGGGACAGTCGCCAGATAATGAATATCTCTTGGCCTGAGAAAATGAGTAACACTGGAGTACTGGACAAAGTGGAAGGCCAGGTACTACTTCGAGAGATTATGAGACGACAATTGCCATATATTAGAAAGATATTGCGCTGATCAGCTTGGATGAATTGAAATGACATGCCACATCTGAATTTATTCAGACAAGGACTGAGTCAAGCTACAAACGAATTGTTGGATTTTGTTCGCGAAAATGGCCAGCAATAAAGTTATTCAGCTGGAAGAAGATATGGTTAGAAATGGGGAAAGATGGATTGGGAGGAATAGTTCATCGTATATCTGTTGACCGTCAGAAATAATGAGGCATGATGCTGATGTGGATGATACGACGTGCTTTGAAGTTGTTCTCAAAATTCATTGGCCCTCTCGTGGCTATATTAAAGACACTTTCCAAAGATGACAAGCAGTGAGACTGAACAGAATCTCATGCGGCTGCGAAGATAATTGTTTATACATACAGTACACGTCATTGGTGTGGACTACAAAACTGATGTGTATGGAAGGATTATACATGGTGAATAGCTTTATGCTCATATAATACGCCGTCAAAACCTGGGCTTGAAATAATTGAAGTCAAATGGATAATTTATTATCCATGATCAATCGGCTATTAGAGATGGTGTGAGATCCAACACATTTCCGTGTATTATACATAGTATAATCTCTATGGTGTTATCCCTGTGATCAGATTAAATAGCCAATATATATATATATTTAGATATCACACACACACTGTCAGCCGATGGGTCTCGGATATCACAGCGTTTATCAGACCGTTTAGAATAATATGAAGCCCGGAAAATAACCAGAAAAATAGGTATGTTCTTATATGACTGGAGAAGCACGTTTGTGAATGGCAGTGTTCATAAATGAGCTCCTGCTCAAACTGTAGGTCTTGAAACCTGACCATGTGGATATTTGGCTATTTGGTAAGTGCTACGCAAGACATGACGGATTAAAACAAGAACTATTCTGAGCATAAATACATAAAAGCCACTGTCTTAGTGTCGATTACTTTTATAGCTGTATCGACACGGAGACAATAAAATGTTCAGCTAAACTACTTAACTGTATTTAGTTTCGCTCGTTAATATCTAACATCAGATCTATGTGTGACCACCGATGATTGTCACCTTTACAAGGTGGACAAACTACGAACGAACCAGTGATACAATAGCTAAATTTAATTGTGTGTTCTGTTGCTAAATTCAAAGAAAATCAATATCATAAATATTTAATGAAGATATAATTTCAATTGATCTTTTTCACCAGATTCTAAAGGCAAGATCTAAGAGAATCACTGCAGTTCTGATACATGACATTACTCCGTATGGCCAAATTGACCTCGACCTTTCATTTCAGCAGAGCAGAATCTATTGTAAATATTATATGTCGGAGGTAATCTCTAGCAGATGACAGATACTTAAGAAGAGAAGCAGCATGAATGACTAAGGTTATGGCTACTAAAGCACATTAATGCGCATTAATGTAATAAATCTGACAGTTTTATTACAAGAGTTTTCTAAATAAGGAGCAGCTGTCTCGAATGATACAAATGATACATGAGGAGAATCGTTTGAAGAATAGCGAGAAACAATTGACAAAGCTTTGAATATAATTTAATTTAAGACTGTTCCCTCTGAGATGGTTAGAGAATTAAGGTGGACATGCTTCTTTTTCATTATTGCCAATGCAAAATATTGGAGGCATGTATGTTATTCTAAGTACCACATTTGTTGCTGTATAGCCAAATTTGAGGCCCGATTTGAGTAGGCCAATGATCAATAAAATTACGACTATAACCATCTCGTATTTCTCTGTACCTACATCTATATTGACATATAAGGAGTTTTAATTTACAAGAGGTTAGAGTATGATCTTAGATAGATATGTCAGCTATTTCTACAGATCAACCGAATTGGCTTTTACATGAATCTGAAAAATAATGGAAATGTACCTGCTAAAGGTGACATTTATCTTACAATCATACAAATGTTAATTAAACGAAAATTAAATGGATATACAGAGGATTAGTACGATCCTTCGTAGTAATTGTGACAGTTATGGTGATGTTTTGGGCTTATTAGATCTCCACAAAGTTCAGGCAGCACATAAATACCAAACACCAGAAAAAACAAGCAGATTCAGTTCTGGTTTTGAAAATAAGTGATATATAAGAAAATTCAAACTTATAATATTGGTATGGTTAGCAAGAATACACGGCCACACACACACACCCACATGTTTAAACATACGAAGATATTGACATATGCTAATGACGAATTTTATCTATATTCATATACAATCTTTTCCTTTTATACTTTTGTATAAAATATTCTAGTTTTTAAGCTTCTGTTTATGCCTTGAGCATCAGCCTATATATCAATATATCTATATAGACATACTCTGCCAGTATCCTCCCTTTCTCCATGCATACACGACCTCACACCTACACACACACACATACACACACGCACACACACACACACACACACACACACACACACACACACACACACACACACACACACACACACACACACACACACACACATTTCTTTCTTTATATACGTTTTAGCTTCGGTGGATATTTCGAAAATATTTCCCGAAAAAGATAATTCGGGTGTGAAAATTTATATATCATTGCTGGCTGCGCTGCACTCAGTACATTTCATTTTGTTTATATTATATGGATAATAAGGAACGTAAATACTCGAAAGAATGTTGCTGTACAATTATGTAATTTTATCTATTCATATTTTCTACTTTAAAGTAAGTTATATAATTGCATTATCTACGTTATCAGAAAGGTTTATTGTTATTTATTATGTATAGAGACAATCACGTTTGCGTGTACATATATATATTATATATATATATATATATATATATATATATATATATATATATATGGGGGGGGGGGGGGCGCAAATAAGACCGATATTACTTCAATCAGTGCACTCACACTTAGTAAACACGCTAAAACAAACGTCAACTTGCACTTATGACATATGCTAAACAAAACCGCGAACCATCCCCAAATGCGGCAACCAGAACGCCGACCACCAACCTTTCCAGAACTTGGCGAACCACAATGGCTACCAAAATGGGGAAGATAGATGTTATCAAGCTGCAGCCGTTATATTACGTACTCTGTATATAATAAAGCTAAGAAAGCTATTATTACCTGTAACGACATCGGCCCCATTACGTGTTAAGCCGTGCTCCAGAACCTATCGCTTATCTACTTAGATGAAGTGATGTCACGCATCGGGAAATCTAGTTCGTACAACACAACATAAGCCCAAAACTACCTCAGCCATTAAAGAAATAGATGAAATGCACCCAAGATTGGTATCACATATTCCAATATCCAAATGCGCCGCAAAAAGCATAAAATTCAATGACATTATTTACACACATCTCAATATATATGTATACACAACCGAATGCAAAATATTCAAGATTAAATCATATATACACAAACACACACCCTATTTGAAACTAATCATATTTTGTGACTAACTCTATCTACAGAAAATGTGACTGACGTAACCTGTATTATCAAAAGTGCAATAACCATAGAATTAATCTGATTGATATTTTCTCAGTTCTTTTATGGGGCATAGATTTGTGATCATCAGAGTTTATCATAACTTACACATCTGCCTTTACATACTCCAACTGACTACATAGTATTGTGGATTATCTTTGCATTTGCTATATATATTTCTGGATAAAATCCTCGGAGAAGGACTGCTACTACTACTACTACTATGACCACCGCCACAACTACTACTACTACTATTACTAATAATTGTTTTACTTTTGGCACAAGGCCAGCAATTACTCAGTACATTACTGGAACTTTATTTTATCGACCCCCGTAAGGATGAAAGGCAAAGTTAACCTTGACGGGATTTGAACTCAGAATGGAAAGGGCCGTAACTCTATGCATTAAAGCATGGTGTCAGACTCCCTACCGATACTGCCAGTCCACCGCCCTCTACTATTACTAATAATAATACTAAAATCACCATCACCATTACACTCATATTACTATTACCACTACTATTACTACTTCTACCACCACAACCACTACTAATACTACCACCGCCACCAGCATAAGTCTATCCTGCAAATTATGATGTCTGACGCTCTACCGATACTGCCAATCAACCACCCTTTAATAATGGTTTCTTATATAGGCACAAGGCCAGCAATTTGGGGGAGGGGGATGTCGATTAATCGATCCCAGTGCATTACTGGTATTTTATTTTATCGACCCCGTAAGGATGAAAGGCAAAGTTAACTTCGGCGGGATTTGAACTCAGATCATAAAGGGCCGTAACTCTATGCTGCAAAGCATGGCGTCCGACCCTCTATCGATGCTGCCAATCCACCACCCTACCCTTTAATAATAATAGTAATTTCTTCCATAGGCCATCAATTTGAGGAATGATTAAATCGACTGGTACTTTATCGACCCCATAAGGATGAAGGCAAACCTAACCTCGACCGGATTTGAATTTAAAACATAACTTTCAATAACTAAATACTGCGAAGCATTTTCTCCGACGCTCTACCAATTCTGCCAATCCACATAACAATAATTGTTTCTACTTTAGGCACACGGCCAGCAATTAACCAGTGCATTACTGGTACTTTATTTTATCGACCCCGTAAGGATGAAAGGCAAAGTCAACCCACATAACAATAATGATAATTCTTTCTAATTATATTATATTACCTATATATATATATATATATATATATATATAGAGAGAGAGAGAGAGAGAGAGAGAGAGAGAGATAGAGAGAGAGAGAGAGATGAGGGAGAGGCGGGAGAGAGGCGGGGAGAGGGAGAGAGAGGGAGAGATATGGAGAGAGAAGGCGGGGGAGAGTGGGTTTATGTGTGTATGTATAAAATATATTTAACAATAATAATAATAATAATAATAATAATAATAATAATAATAATAATATTAATCGAATTTATTGCCAAACACAAACATTTATGTGTGTGCTGGTGGTGGTGGTGGTGCTTGTATATATTATATATATATTTGATGTAGTGATGAAAGTATTAAAAAGCTGCATATCTTCACTATTGAATTTCTTTGGATATCACATCAATATAACAAAAAAGAAAATTTCTTATCAAGTCACATTACAGGCAGTTAAAAAGTCTAATATTTTGACTAACTTCCATATCAATGCTTCCTAATTCGTCTATCGCAACTACAATTGGCTTCAGCAAGTAAAAATATTTGAAATATCTGAGTCGTGTGTAACATTATTATACTGGAGTACCTAAACAGTAAGAAGTGATAGCTATTTAAATATCTATGGCTTGTTGTTTTAGATATAGTTTTTTTTTTCTAAACACATATATAAGAGTTTTGTTTCCTATTTGCAGTATATTATAGAATGTTTGATCTGTTATGTTCTGTTTTATTATATATTTAATTTATGTGTTTTTTTTTAATATTTAGTAAAATGTCGGTTATGTACGGAAACATTCAAATACAATATATTTTATCACTATTCGTTGTAAAGAATTTGCAGTATGTGGCTTTTACAACAAACAAATGTATTAATCTTTTTCAATTCTATAAATATCGAGCACATGATTGAATCAGTAGAAAATAAAATTATGAAATTTCCAGCTCACACAAATGCAACTTTTGCTGGGCACTTACGAGATTGCATCTCATAGGAGGGTTCTCTTTTGACAATAGGTGATTCTGTCTTAATATGAAAGTCAAAAAGTATCTTGTGCAAAATCACAACGCCACTCTCTGTCTAGAGATCTAACCCTAGACCAGGCATGTTAAACAGGAAACCTGTAAAATAAGAAAAAAGTTGTAATGTGTGCAATTGTCGTGTGTGGCGCTCAGACAAAACATATGTGACCCATGTGGCACTCGGGGTATCTTGAATTTGACTTGCCTGATCAAGATTATATTTTAACACATAGGAATTGTAGGGCTGTTACCAAAGAGCCAGAAAATTGACAAGTCGACCCTAAATATGACTAATTGCTCTAGGAAAGCCATGGATGACACCACATCTTTTTAACTTTGATTTTGAAGGTAGGTTTATAATTATTAATTTTCATTATACTTTTGTAGCTGTCTCGGCGGCCTAGTTGGAAGAATCGTAGACGGTGGTGATCCTGGTCTGAAGCTCGATCCTGGTCGGGAGTAGGGTTCCCGGTAAACCTTTTCAGTTTTTTTCTATGGCATGTAAAATAGAATTTGAAATAGATTACATGTACCTCTTGACCAGGATTGAAACCAAGACCAGAATCTTCACGGTCTCTAGAACCCACATCTAGGCCACTGAGAAAGCTACGGAATCTACTGAAAATTCATATATATAAACCTACTTGCACAATTTTCAATACAAAATGATGTGGTGGTCTTAATGTCTTTCTTAATGTTATTTCTCCTACTTAATGTCGACTTCTAAATCATTTGGGTGTTCCATAAACTACATCCTCGTTTTGTTTCTCAACTCTCTAGACCAGGCATGTGAAATACGCGGCCCTTTGCAAACGCACCTGCGGCCTGCACAATGGTTTTGACAGTGCAGGCATGTTTTATCTTTGTAATATGAAATTAAAAAGAAATTCCATAGAATTGGTTGTTTTGTGTGATTTTTGTCAACTAATTTTTATTGCAAGCCATGGACTCAGCCGAATGATTGCCATGAGTGTGAAATTATACAGTGAATGAGATTTTGTAAAGTAATGGATTCTAAAAACAGCTGAAATTGTATGTTCAGAGAAAGCACAGTTATTCAAAGACATTTCATTAACCAGGAACACTTGCTGAACGGATTGATGAAATGTCAGGTGATCTGAACCAACAGTTGAAGGCTGTATCATCAAGATTTGAGATCATTGGCATCACTGGAATACCACAGCTTGCATTCCTCATCTGGGCCTGTGACAGTGATTTTAATATTTATGATTGAACTGGTCCCCATGCATGACACTATAACAAGCCAGGACCTCTTTGAGAAGGTCGAGCAGGTTCTGCATGACTACGGTTTTGATTTCAGTGAACTTGCATGCTTATATACTGACGCTGCTGCGAATATGGTTGGCAGACACGTTAGGAACAAAAATAGAAAACTCGCATCCAGATTCATCATTTGCACATTTTCACTGTATTATTCATCAGCAATATTTGTGTTCAAAGATTTTAAAATTGCATCATGTGCTTAGCTTGGTCACAAAGACAGTGAACTATATCAGAGGTTGTGCTCTTAACCGCCGTCAGTTCAGCCAGTTGTTGGAAGATATGAATAATCAGTTCACCGATGTTTCATTCTACACAGAAATATGCTGGTTGTCATGTCATAAAGTGCTGAAAAGATTATATTTGTTGAGACAAGACATACTTGTTTTTGGAGATGAAAGATCGAAACACAGATGAAATAAAAGATGGAAGTTGGCTCCAAAATCTGGCTTTTGCTCTGGATATTACTGCACAATTAACTGATTTTAATTTCAAATTACAAGGTAAAAACAAACTCATCACTCAGTTGTATGATGATATCAAATGCTTCATTAGAAAACGAAGCTTATGGAAGTCAAAGTTGTCAAATGAAAATTTAGTTCATTTTACAACGTGCAAAGAGCTGAAAAACACTGCCAATACTGATTCTGTACTTAGCTTTGCTAAGTATGACAGTCACCTGGATCTGTTGTCAAATGAATTCAGCAAAGATATTGAACATCATCTTTTGAACATCAGATTGCATTATTCTCAGCACCATTCGCCTTTGATATTGACATAAGCAAAGTATCTTGAGTGGGGATACCTGGTTTCTTTTCATACCTTCCTGAAAAGGTAAAAAACCTCACTAAGTTTGCCACAAAGAGTATGGCGATGTTTGGTTCTACCTATGTATGTGAACAGTTATTTTCCTACATGAAATTAACAACAAACATCACAGAGAACAAGGTTGACTGATCAACACTTGTCAACTCTAATCTGTATTGTACAGACATTTCAGCAGGACATACCAGAAATTGTTAACAAAAAGAATTGTCAAGCCTCAGGACAAAACACTAAAAAAGGTTGAATAGTACAAATAAATGTTCAGTTTTGAACTGTTGCAATTTTTGTACAATGTATTTGTTGCTGCTGCAAGCTGCAAGTATAT
>OZ024747.1:64435186-64445186 GCA_964016885.1 Eledone cirrhosa
CGATAACTAAATACCACCAGGCTGTTAGTCAGGTACATTCTTCTTTCACACACGGCATTCAAATCTGTGTTATATAAAATGTTTTAGATTCAATTGTAACATGGAATTTGTTTACCCTAGAGGCATATTTAGTTTTTAGCAACACGAAACTAAACTGTAATAGCTAAACACTACTTACTTCATAATATATTTCTTACTCAACCTTGTGAATGTATCAAATGCAATGTTAAATAAAATTCAGAATCCGAAGCAATATAAATTGAGATGTCAATACTTTCATACATCTTTTAGTTGTGATTTATTTTATTGTACAAAGAAGTGTCAGTAACATTATTCGGATGTTCATCAAGGGAGTTTGTGTTGTAGTTATATTACTTAACATAGTCTTTAATACATAGGAATTTCAGACATGTTGTTATGTCTTATTTCTAATAGGAACTTTTACTCTTCTATCAATCTACATTTCAAGGGAATATCTTTATATCAATTCAAACTTCATATTAAATAAAGAGAACCAATTTCTCAACCAGTTTCCAAAGCTAAATGTGCCAAGATCATACAGTTTGTTCAACTGGATTTCAATCGGAAGAAAAGGAGGAAATGTACCAAATAACACCCTGTGGATTAATACTTTTGTGAGACCAACAACTCGTATGAAATCTAACTGATTATATTAAGGTATATAAAATGGTAATTCTTGTATACATTTGGAGATGGTTGGTTCTCCTTCTTTATGGTCATACTGGAAGGATAAAGAAGTAACTGTGTTGGGAGAGGGGTGAATGAAAAAAAGCGGATAGAAGTATTTTAGAAAGAAATGAATTAGATCAGTAGAAGATTAACAAGATAAGAGTCAGCAGAGTTGAGAGAAGCAGTCATGATAGAAAACACTTAAATAACTGATTAGGTGGGAAGGTGGAATACAGGGTGGGAAAACAGGTAAATCTCCAAGAAGAAGAAAAACAGAAAAAGAAGAAAAAAATGAAAAAGAAAAAAAACGAAAAAGAGATAAAAAAGAAAAAGGAAAAAGGAGAATTAGAGAAGTAAAAGAAGAAAAAGACGATGAAAGAGAAGGGGAAAAAGAAAAAAAGAAGAAATAGAAGAAAAAGAAAAAGAAAAAGAAAAGAAAAAGAAAAAGAAAAAGAAAAAAAAAGAAAAAGAAAAAGAAAAAGAAAAAGAAAAAGAAGAAGAAGGGTGAGGTGAAGGAGAAGAAAATGAGGAATGAGATGAAGAAGAATGTGTGTATTAACATTTAATTACAGTATAAACAAATAGTTGTTCTTACTGAAATTTAGAATTGGAGATTATCTACATATGTGACATACACACACATATATATATTTGTACATGCATAAATGCATGCATACATTCATACATGTATTAATAGACAAATACACACACATGCTTGCATGCATAAAAACATATATACAACATGCAGTAGCCGCATACCCTTATTACCACTATTTAGAAAAAGTTCCACTGATACACACATTATGAAAATAGTGCTGTGGTGTATGTACATACTTATATACACATTATTTTTATCATTATTATTATTATTATTGTTATTATTATTATTATTATTATTATTGCCAATAAATGAAATTATTATTATTATTGTCCCAATGAAATATCATTTCCCCTATAGTATCAACAAAGACTGGGTATTTGAATACCTAGATACGACAGTCACATAAATATAAATATATTCACACACACATATATATATATATATATATATAAATATAAATATATATATATATATATAGATATATATATATATATATATATATATATATATATAGCGTCTGTTTACTGTTTATTCATATCCATACATGAGTTTTAGTGCAGTTAGGCTTCATAGCATTGGAATAGACATTCTTTTGTAAGAAGACGAAAAAGAAATTGCAAATGAGTGATGTCGTCAGCTTCAATATATGAACCATTATAATAAGAAGAATTTTATATACCTACTAAAACGTACAAAGAACCATTACTCTGGATGTAAACTCAGTGAGTCATATTTCGTTTTTTTCTTTTGTATGGCTACTTAAATTGTAAATATCAAGAGACTCTTCCATAAAATATTCTTTATGCTACTTTCAACTTCATCGCTTGCTTCATAATCTGGCTGACCATTTCCAAGTTATGGCATTTATTTTCAGCTTAATTGTATGATATCTTGTCTAAGCCTCAAAGGCATATATATGAATATATGGATTCTTTTTTTATATTTTCTCTCTAGCTTTCATTTTTGTTTCGATATAGCATTATTAATTTCTAGACATATTGGAATGAGAAATATTACGCCGTATATTTCTTCTGAAGTGGATATATGGATGAAATATATTTCGCCAATTATATATAAGTGAATACCTATTTCCGTTGTTTTGTTGTTGTTTTTTTCATATTATTTCCTGAACTATGCAATAATACTTTAGACATTTTGTCTCTACCAGAGAATTTGTGGGATAATTGGAGGGCAATAAAACGTTAATCCTCAATGCTAGAATATAAATCAAAGAAGAATTATTATTTAGCACGAATAAATTTGGTTGGATGAGACTTAGCAATTGTTTATTGAATATGATGGTGGACTATAGACCCAAACAGTTCATAGCTCATCTTTGCATTTGGAATGTCATATAGACAAGATATAATAAAAAATAAATCCTGCAGAGATAGAGTTTAAAGCTTGCTCATAATTCTCTGAGTGAACATTATCATTGAGGAGTGTTTCATTGAGTGTATGTTTCGTTCCAATTATTTTAGAGAAATTGGTGAAAATGTACATGCCTTTCAATGAGGGTGTGGTCCTAATTTTGATCCCACTGCTCAGCACCTTTATTATGTTTCATTGTTAATCAATACTTCATACTGGCCCACGTAATGGCAGTAAAATTATGTTGACAAAATTTGTACTGAAACCTTCGAATGTTCCTCAGATGTATACATGTGCTTGGGCGGTTGAACCTATCCGTTACTTGGTAGTCTTCATTGATGACCATATAGTTGTTATGTATCCAGTATTCTATAGGTATTTGACTGGGGAGACATTGACATCTTGATAACCTGCTTCCTACTGCAGTATCATATTAGTATGTAGTTGATTGTTCACCCTTGCTCATTATTGACTTCTAGGACCTTTAGATATCATAGATGCAGCTCTTCCCTTTGCGACAAAGACATTAAGAAAAGAAACGAGTTGTTCTGAATTGTTATCACACTCTTTTTCGCTCAGTAAGATCAGAGAGACGTCAGTTAACAAGGTGGAGCGCTGAAGTTGTATCTAAAATTAACAGTCTGAATGTGAAACAATGGATAGAAGTGAACGTGCGCTAAAGAATATTTTATGAAAAAGTCTCATCGTATTTTAGTATTTAGTAGACTAGAGAAAAATCAGAACGAAATCTAACTACTGAATTTCATATAAGGAAATTACTGTAAGTAAGAAAAATATCCGTATTTAGTATACGCAGCGGATCACACCCTCTTGGTGAAGGCATACTAGACTTAATTTATGAAGCCCATTAGGGTGAACAAATAAATCGACATAAGCATATCCTACAATGAGAATGTAAATCCCGGGATACATTTAGCCCATCCCATCCCCTCCCACCGACAATTTTCGCAATACAAACTGCAATATTACCAAGAACAGCAGACACAACAATACATGATATCAAATTGTCCTCATTTAAATTAAACAATGTTATTTATCACGATAGCAACTAGTTGACTAATACATCCGATAACCACGCTCTTATATCAATTTGTGTTGGACATGAGGATACACGTGTCACATATCCCGTTTTATACAAGTTTTTTTCTATCAAAGCTAGTAATATTTGGAGTACCGGCTTCCTCCTTACAGATATACGACTTTTGGCACACTAATGTCTCGCTCGGATTCACAGTTGCAGTTCTTTCGTTAGAAAGCCTCGATTAACCCGGGTTCCATTACATTTCTGGTATTTAATTTAATTCATCTTGGAAGGGTGGCATAGATGTTTGACACCTGCGGCTTTCTCTAAGCTTGACGCGTTCGTCTGGAACTAAATACTGCGAGGAAGTTGGTCGTATATGCTAGGCATGCTGTCTTCCGAAGCTTGAGGGTTACAATTTACAGGATAAATAAATATTAGTGAGGAATAACGAAAACGGGCAAGTATAATTTGATATTCTGTACATACAGTATTGTAGCAAAATATATTAAGTAATACAAAAAGTTTCTTTTAATCAACTTCTATTCAATATTTTTGATGAAGTTCAGTCTTATTAAGTTTGACTGAGTAACTTTTTAAGATAAATATATTTTAATTAATTCTTTTTAAAATAATAGTGACAAAAAAGAACTGAACGTAATTTGGAAAATGAATAAGCAATATTCAAAAAGCTTAACGCGTGAACTTAATCACGATATTAGCCATAATGTCTACATATTATTTTTGGTGATAACAGTATTAATTAACTGTGTTAATTAATGAGAGTAAAAAAATAACTTGATTTAGATAGTTATCACAAAGATTCGTGTAGGGTAAATAAGCAAGGAATTTTTACATATATATATATATATAGATATATATATATACGCAATACATATGTGTATGTATCTGAGTATATGTGTGATAAAGGGAGGACGAGGAAGAGAGAACGTATGTGTTTACGTATAAAGAACTATGTATACAGTTATAAAAGTATGTATCGTACATACTGATGCATACGCAGAGTAACACACACACACACACACACGCACACACACACACACACATATATATTATGTGTGATTATGTGAATACACCAATATCGATAAAAAATATTGTTGATCCTATTTGAACTAATTTTACTCAACATTGAAAAGAACATTCACGCGATGCATAATGTAACACTAATTAAAAGTTAGTTATCTTCTTTAGGATAAAAGCAAAACTTACTTTCAACCTATTGAATTTCTGTAGTAATAGTATTGCCGCTTGCGTTATATCGCAAAAAGGGAACCGATGCTAATTATAATATGTGTGTCTGTTGTGTGTGTGTGTGTGTGTGTGTGTGTGTGTGTGTGTGTGTGTGTGTGTGTGTGTGTGTGTGTGTGTGTGTGTGTGTGTCTGTGTTTATGTGTATTGGTGTATGTTAAGGTATGTGTGCCTACATATGTATGTATGATAAAAAGTATTTAAAAATCTGATTCAAGTTTATCTACTGAGAAAAGTATTTCCTTTCTAGCATATGAAAATACATCAATTTCCAGTATGGCATTATCGATTCTCGCATCCTCGGAGAATATGTGAAGATCTGGTAGAAATCAGCATCTCCTTTCTAGAAAATGTAGGCTATTTTGAGACCACATACACTCACAAAAGATATCTTCTTATCTATATACAAATTTGGGCGACTTCCGTCCTTCACACGCACAGTGTCTGCGTGTAAAACGAAGTGTGCGCGCATGTGCGTGTAAAACGAAGGTAGGGGATGTTGAAAAATCTATAGTAATATAGCGGCTGGCGTTTCATTTGCAACGCTGTGTGGGAGTGTATGCAATGTAGCAAAAGTGTGGCTTTCATTCCATTTCATACGCTGTGTGTGAATTTATTTGTGTCAATGTATGTGTATTTGCGTGAATGTATGTGTATTTGAGTGAATGCATGTGTATTTGTCTGAATATATGTGTGTGAGTGTATATTTTTGAAGTGTATCTGTGTTTCCTCGTTTATATTTATATACTCATACATATAAATGTATGCATATGCACATAGACACACGGACACACATATACACATAGAGATAGTGTATTGGAAAATATTCTAATAATTAATTGTTTCTACTTTAGGCACAAGGCCAGCAATTAGCCAGTGCATTACTGGTACTTTATTTTATCGACCCCGTAAGGATGAAAGGCAAAGTTAACCTCGGCGGGATTTGAACGCAGATCGTAAATGGACGTAACTATGCTGGAAAGCATGGCGTCCGACCCTCTACTGATACTGCCAATCCACCGCCCTTATATTCTAATAATTAATATTACAGAATATTTCGTTAGTATTTTTCTCTGAACGGATTGAGTACAAGATAACATGTCTTTAGAATTAATGCATTATTTACGTTACCTTGTTCTGAGTACAAATCATGTCCAAGTTATCTTTGACTGCCATTGTTAAAATAAACTACCAGTCACGCAGTTGGCCTTGTGCCTATATACGAAACCATTATATAGCCCCTCATTGCAGATGAATATTTGACACGCTGAATATTGTTAGGATTACAATGAGTGAAGAAGTGACATTTTATATTAGATATAACGTGGAGACAAATCTGTTTCTCCATGTTGGCGTACAATTGGTTCCGTACATGTAGAAAGGTTCTTCAATATTGTTACTAAGATTTGATACGTTAAAAGACACGAGAATCACAAATATACCTCCTGAACATGTAACCCATAAATTGTGAATATATAGTGAAAGGAAAGGCATTAACTTTAACTCGGGTGAGTGCAAAATATGCATGTTTGAGACTATGCACACGCACACAAATACACTTATATATATATATGTAAATGCTAATATGTGTGTGTGTGCGTGTGTGTTTGTATATATATGTGTGTGTGTGTGTGTGTAAAAGGTAAACAGAAATAACACAATCGGTACACAGAATATGGCAGGAATATATTAGTTTTACACTTGAAATAGCATGATGAGGTTCTTAACGTTACGGACTCTAGACTATCATCAAAAGAAAGAATGACAAAAGTAGTGAGTACTCTATTCAGTAATTATTTAACCAATACCACATTGAATCCATCCTGAATTATATATATATCAGTTACTGTAGTTCACCAGAGTGAGCACTGGATGCGTAGTTTCCAGTAAATGTAGAGGTGTAATACTAAGCAGAGTGTAATAATAATAATAAAAAGGACGATTGGTTATGTATGCATGTATATATATATATATATATATATATATATATATATATATATATATATATATATATATATATATAGAGAGAGAGAGAGAGAGAGAGAGAGAGAGAGAGAGAGAGAGAGAGAGATGTAAAGAAATTTCGTATTTCCAAAGAAACACGGTATGTTTACATGTACAGCAATAATTGAAGCTAAATCCTAATTCTCTCTCTCTCTCTCTCTCTCTCTCTCTCTCTCTCTCTCTATATATATATATATATATATATATATATATATATATATATATATATATATATATATAAAATATGTAATATATAAGATCAAAAGATGGTTAAAAGAGTTCCATGTAATTTATTATGCGCATTTCAAAAACAAATATCATCATGCGAGGACATTTGCGTTTTCATCAGATAACATAGGGAGACATGATATGAAGTTTAAAAAACACTTGTGAATATTGCAGTTTTAAATCAACATATGTTGATGTATATATGTATATATATATATATGATTGTCTTTCACATCATGTTCGACTCATGAGGACCAACAGATTTTGCTTTCTTTTTACTCCACACGGTATTTTTACATACTATGTACCAATCTTACTATATTTCGTTCGCTTCTTACTCTCTCCATATATACATGTTTCATATTCCATGTTATTCATCTGTGATATACCATCTCTCTGTTAACTAAATACTGGCCAATATTCACGCAAATCTACGACTATATTACAATGCCTGGAATCAGTATTCTGATATTATAACAAAATGGCGTAGATCTACTCCTTTCTACTCCCTCCTTATCAACTATCTAATGTATGGCTTTTGTTTCCATAAATCCTCAAGGAACATAATCTTTTTAATTGGCAGATGAGAATGATGGTTAATGTAAATTATCACTTTCATGAATTCACAATTTCATATGTTTGAAAATATTTGGATTACATTCTTTTCTTGCTGTTTCTAAGAGTTGAATCTTTCAATTTCATAATTCACATTAGTTTCTATACCAGATACTCACTTTTGTTTTCAGATACATTAAGCGGATGAAAGAAAGACAAGAATCCTTAGAGAAACGGATATAGATTAGGTAACTTTAATGCAAGCTTTAATAAACTCATGTTAGCAGCGAGAGCCATCAACTTTTATAAAACACAGTTTCGACCAGAGACGCACAAAGGAATGCGTTGTGGTGATTACGAATACGTTTCTGTGATAAACACAAGAAACATGTACAAGTGTTCGAATACATTGTCCATTTTGATTTTTAAATTTTCTTATTGATGTTGCGTTTATT
This sequence comes from Eledone cirrhosa, assembly GCA_964016885.1. NCBI lineage: Eukaryota > Metazoa > Mollusca > Cephalopoda > Octopoda > Eledonidae > Eledone > Eledone cirrhosa. Next base: position 64,443,402 of record OZ024747.1, read on the forward strand.
CCATACCTGTGTTTTTTTTTAATATGTAAAGTTTATTTATATGTTAATATAATCATACAAATTACTAATAAAAGAAAAAGAAAAAATAGATTGAGAACAAAGAATACAATGTAAAATAAGAAAATATATATTTTTTTAATGGAAAAGGAAGGGAAAGGCAAGGGCTTGCCTAGTGACCATCACCCTCCCTTTCCCTTAAATTATTCTAACCAAAGTTCAAATTGTCCTAACCAAAGTGAAAAAATGCGTATAGACTCTTATATAGAGATAAACTAGCCATTTAATTAATTTTGCTGAAGTAATATATTATCATTTAGATATTAAGTTTCCCGTTAAAGATTAACCATATTACAGTGGGTTATAATATCTATAAAAATTGGTTTCATTTTTTTTTCCACTTAAACATTGTGTATGCATGTTTGTCTCGCAAGTAATTCAAATCTAAATTCCTGTGGAATCTTATGGCAAAACAACTTTATAATGTAACATAGCAACCCTCCCCCAGCATGATGGCTCCATGAATTACATAGCTTTTTTAGATATATTAATATAGAAGATACAACTATAAACTTTACGTTAAATATTCTACATCTATTAATTATTATCTCATCCCAACATCAGCAATTCGGGTGATGTTTACATGTTGCTGCTAGTGGGGGTTAATTAGATCACAATTTTCCTGAGTTGTTTAGAATACATGCTGTAATAATAGATTCTGATTTATGCACAAGGTCAACCATTTTGGAGGAAGTAAAAGTCAATTAACTCGACCCAGTGCGTTACTGGTACTTTATTTTATCGATCTCGTAAGGATGAAAGGCAAAGCCAACTTCGGCGGCATTTCAACTCAAATAACTTGATTTAGATACGTATAATAAAGGTATAAGGTAAATGAGCAAGGAAATTTTATATATATATAAATAACAGCTTTAAGTTTAAGCAAAGAATCGCTGCTTTCACCCTTAACGGTATCTTCTGAAACTATATATATATATATATATATATATATATATATATATAGAGAGAGAGAGAGAGAGAGAGAGAGAGAGAGAGTAAATATGTGTGTATGTAACTCTATGCCACAAAGCATGTTGTCCGACGCCCAACTAATACTGCCAATCCACTTCCCTTACATGTCGTAATAAAGAAACTAATATTACTTATTTCACAAACGTTAATGCTCTTCAACACATATACATATTAATATCTGTATTTGCCAAATTGGATGGCGCTGTTTTTTCCCCCAAAAAATGATCTTGAAGAAATTTACCCTATGTTTTTGAAGCCAAAGCTTGAGATAGGAGAAAGTTTTATTTTAACATCAAACTATTTGTTTTCAACATTTGGCAACTAAAGATGGGATGTGACTACGAAGTCGGAAAATACGGTAATTTTGTTGCATCTATTGCATGAAATATGTTAACTTTAACATTTGTATTGGATGGAAAACTTATTCTGAGTCGTATATAGAAATACCGAGGATTGGTTGCAGATTGGCCTCTTTTAATGGCCAGTGCCAAACTGTCTTCACAGAGCATGATTCCCAATAAACACGCACCGGTGCTCCAGTGAACTTCTGATACTATTAGTGTAGCTATTGTAGTCGTGTTTACTTTTGATACTTATTTTCTGTTGCTATAAATGTGTTCTGCTGTTGATTTTCTTTGTTTTATTTGACGATGATAACTGAGCTAAAGGTGAAGTTAGCTGCAGCTGTTTCCAATAGATTATTATTACAGATTCAACGTGGAAAGTTGATTATCATCCTAACACTTTCACTCACCC
>OZ024747.1:64455186-64515186 GCA_964016885.1 Eledone cirrhosa
TTTTTATACATTCTCAATTATTTAAGGCCGAATGCTATGTTAATTTTATTGAGATCTGACGCACCACACACTTGCATTAGAACGACAACCTATCAATATTCATCTAGAACTCAATACCATGTATAACTGAGTTACACTTTGGTTAAATGCATGTCAGTTATAGTCATGCTCTCGTCATATTCGTACTGGGAATAATTTATGATTCGAGGCAAATTTAGTTAACATCTCTACCGGGTCGTGAAACTATGTGTCCGTAATTGCCTCGTCGCATATCAAATTTTAAATACAATTTTAGTGAAAATGACAAATTAAAATGGCAAATTGAAGAGGAAGTTAAAGTGTGACACAGATTATGGAAAACAGTAATTTCCAGCCTATTTGTATTAAAGAAAACAATTTTAACTCAACCGCTTTTATTGTAAGTAGACAGAAATATAGAATATTTTAAATGCCGGAGCTTGGAGATATAACGAGGATTCGTTTCCATAGGGAGTGACATCCTATCTAAAACAAATTGGATTTAGAAAAGAACTGAACTTGCACTGCTGTCTTGAGATGCTGGAATTTAAGAAACTGCCTGACGTTAAACACTATTCTCTATGCAAACCTTCGTCCTCTAAAATCTTTAAATTCTCATGTGTATTAGAGATTTCTAACAGGTGTTGTTTTATGTCGAATCATTTATAAATAAAAACAATAAATAATTGTAGTTAATAAGACATGATATAAATTCAGACATTATGTTTGATGGAGGTGAGAACAACACAAAAAGGATTGGAAAGGATCAATTCTGCAAAACATCTCCACGCCGTCTCTCGTTAAGATGAATATTGAAAGAATAATTTCAAATGATTGATTGCCAATACGATGAGCAGACTTCGACGTTCTATATATCTCTGCCAAGCTGATACAATGCCTTAACTAATAAAAACAAAACACCCATTAAAATAAAATTCTAAACCAAAACGCATGCAGATATCATTAAGAAAATGAGAATAGAGGATTTATAAACCATCATGGCAATTTTGAAATATTTCTACGAAATATCGTTCTTTGAAATGGAGAAGATTTATAACCAATAACTGAATGAATTGAATTTTCATTTTAATGGAAGAGTGATAGCAGACGTTGTATATTATAGAGAATAATTTTGATATTTGTTATAATAAAAGATGGGAAAATGGCAGAGAGAGAGTTGAGTTGCATTAATGTATTTTTGTTTTGGTTTTTCCCAAATCCGAAATGAATTCTCGTTTCGGATTCCATTAAAACTGAAATATAATCTGTTTCTTTTTCTCACTCTCATACACATACACAGAATACATACATACACACACACACACATGAGTTCATTAATCACTGAAACTAGTCCAGAGAGCTGATGTAGAGAAGTGTTATGATTTTCCGGATGTATTCAATTATAAATGCAATGCCGTCTAAATCGTGTATTTATACAATACGTTTCCTTATTTGGAGAAATATAGTTTTCAAACACACGCTGTTTAGTAGAAAAGAGATTAAATGAACTACTTGACAACAAATCACTATTTACCCATATTTGCTTTTCCGTATTAAGGAAGTGATCAACTGCAGGGAATCTCTCTCTCTCTCTCTCTCTCTCTCTCTCTCTCTCTCTCTCTCTCTCTCTCTCTCTCTCTCTCTCTCTCTCTCTCTCTCTCTCTCTCTCTCTCATATATATATATAAATATATATATATATATATATATGCATGTATGTAGATATATATATCCCACTCATGTGTTATTTTTATTTTTATTTTTTTCCTGTTATTTTAATGACACTCTCGGAATTCCTCCCCTTCCCACCTTTCTCCTGATGAAGGGATTAGGCCAGAAACCTCGTTCCCCACCCCCACTCTAAAGCGTGAACCTAACACCTAACACCTTTCGTAACTGTACTCCTTGTTGTTGTTATTTACGTTTCCAATATATATATATATATATATATAGCTATGTAGCCTACATAGAGCACTCTTTTTTCCTGTACCTTTCCGACGGAAATACTTCATTTATATATATATATATATATATATATATATATATATATATATATATATATATATATATACATAATTAACATTGAGCAAGAAAGCGAGTGGCACGATTTTGCACTGTCACGAGTGTCCAAAGCATCCACATATAGACATAATTACTATTACTGGCCCGTGAAAGCCTGGGTTAACATCTTGAGTATCATGCGCTCTTACTGGACAATGTCACTTGGTTGATATTAGTTTTGCTCTTATGGTTTATAACCCCAATTTCTTTGCTTGATTATTGACACCCCACTACGAATTCACATCAAGTACATTACAAAACAAATACATAAACGTTATGTATACCCACACACACGGGTTGGTCTGAATGACTTGTCACCCCTACATGGTTTTAACTTTCAACGTTTTTTTGTTTTCAGGGCGGTGGATTGGCAGTATCGGTAGAAGGTCGGACGCCATGCTTTCCAGCATAGTTACGTCCCTTTACGATCCGAGTTCAAATCCCGCCGAGGTTGACTTTGCCTTTCATCCTTACGGGGTTGATAAAATAAAGTACCAGTAATTCACTGGATAATTGCTGGCCTTGTGCATAAAGTAGAAACACTTATTTTTTGTTTTAATAATATAATATATAATATCATTAACTATAATATGTAATAATATGTAATAATAATAATACAATTTTCTATTTGGTAGGGTGTGAAAAGACTTTCGGACCGCCCTGTACATACGCACACGCACACACACACACATATATATATATAAGGAGACGAGGCTGTGTGGTTACTAAAAACGAAGTGTTAGAAGGTAATCGGGTCGTAAACAAGAGAAGAAAAGTTTGCCTTCGTCAGCTGTTTGATACGGATATTATGTTTCGGCGCTTAAAACAGATCATCGATCGATAGCGCACCCTAAATGGCCACAAAGGAAAGAAGTGATAGTAAAAAGAGAAGAAGAAGAAAAAAAGGTAGTATATATATATATATATATATATATATATATATATATATTTCTTAATGTTGTTCTGGCCCTCGATGAGATGCTAATTTTAAAACGCTATTTCTTTGCATGCTGGTATCCCCATGCTTCTGGTACTGATATTTTCAGGTATGTTTGAACTAGTTCTTTTGCTCAATGACACAACACAAGTCCTAAACTGAAACCAAACTCTTCAATTTACAATTATGACTGCAATACCCTAACCACTAAGCCAATGACTGTCCATTTTCCTTATATTTACTCATGATGAATCGATATCAATTATAAAATATCAGCACATGAAACACCTTTTTCGCCATTTATCCGTGGGAAGTAAATAATTGAAGTCTATTTAATTTAAGAGTTCAAAAGAAATTCCTTCTCCATACAAATGGAATTACTTCTTCAACTATGAAAATCAATATTGCAATATTCCTTTTCTTGTGGTTTAGTCTCTCTCTCTCTGTGTTGTAGCTCCATCGGTTCAGGCGACGTAAGTTCCAGTTGATTCGATCAAGAGAACAACCAGTTCATGAATTAATGTTGAAATAACTGGACATTACACAAACATGGGTTCTCAGAGCTCAATCGTGACACAGTATGAGACAACTGCACAATTGACTTACAGATGAAATGTTACATCATATACATATATATATATATATATATATATATATATATATATATATACACGTATATTATATATCTATATCTATATTATATATGTATATATATTTATCTGTGTATATATATATATATATATATATATATATATATATATATATATATATATATATATATATATATATACGTATATTATATATCTATATCTATATTATATATGTATATATATTTATCTGTGTATGTATATATATATATATATATATATATATATATATATATATATATATATATATACGAATATTACAGATATATATATATGTATAGTTTGTAACTTTATGTTACTGTTGGTTCACCAACTTGAGCACACGATGTAGAATAGGTCGGTCCGAATCAGTATAGCATGTGCTGTGATGTACATTTGGTGTTATACTATGATCGGTCTTCATAAACAGAGTGTTGGTAAGACTAATGAGGAGGAACGAGGTGTGAAAGCTCTTTCGTCACACATTCTGTGACCTCAATGAATAGGTTTGCCCTTTGTGTCTCCTCCTCGTCTCCATGTAGTTCTAATTACTCCTATTTATCTGGCAGAAGGTCTACTGGTGCCAGTGGAAATCATTGGCAGCATGGTCCGCCCAATATATATATATATATATATATATATAATGTTGATTTAAGTTGGGTGGTTAAACACTGGATAGAACTGGTCATTCCGTATAGTCAACCATGATGTATTATTAGGAAATGAACTCGATGTTATGCAACTCATCTATCTTTGATGTTGAATTTTGTTTGTGGTGCGAGAATAGCGTTAATTATTATTGAGTAAAAGGACAAGAGGCCGGTCAGGTGAAATTCTTTCAAACTGTTTGCTGAAATAAATCTTTGAAGGAATTTCACCAGTCCGGCCTCCTGTCATTTTACTTAATAATAATAATAATAATAATAACAATAATAACAATAATAATAATAATAATAATAATAATAATAATAATAATAATAATAATAATGTACATATATATATATATCATCATCATCAGATCGAGCTTGCTCGGCTTTCTACGACACGGTTCCTCCATCCATCTCTGTCTCTCATAGCGTTTGCCAGTTCTTCCGCAGTGCATCCAATGTAGTCCTCAAGTTGCTTGGCGTATGTCTTCTTGGGACGGCCAGCGTTTCTTACTCCATGAGATGGACTCCATATAACCACACATCACCTGCTATTTCTTCCTTGCTGCCCCAACAGTGGTCAGTAAATCTGAGTCTCTGTCCACGTATTGACCTGCTGATAGGAGGTACATTGCCATAGAGACCCTTATTTGTTGGGTGTTCCCTTCAAGACACGTTTAAAGCAGCACGGAGCATACGTGTGTATGCCCCATCTAGCTTTTTCTCCAGTTTCGACGTTAGCTAAATATATATATATATATGTGTATATAAATATATATATATATATATATATATAAATATATATATAAATACATATATATATATATATAAATATATATATATATATATACATATATATATATATGTATATACATATATATATATATATATATATATATATACATATATATATATATATACATATACATATATATATATATATATATATATATATACATATATATATATATATACATATATATATATATATATACATATATATATATATACATATATATATATATATATATACATATATATATATATATATATATAATATATATATATATATATATATATATATATATATATATATATATATATATATATATATATATATATATATACATATATATATACATATATATATATATATATATATATATATATATATATATATATATATATATATATATATATATATATATGTGTATATAAATATATATATACATATATATATATATATATATATATATATAGATATATATATATATATATACATATATATATACATACATATATATACAATACATATATATATATACATAATATATACATATATATATATATATATATATATATATATATATATATATATATATACATATATATATATAGTTCGAGGAAACGACAAAATAGATGTAAAAAAACTTAGTTTTACACTTTATATGGGAAAAAAGCCGAAAGAAAGTTCGACGTGTAGGTATTTCGCCCTTCTTCGGAAGGAAGAGGGAGCGAGACGGACAGACAGACAGGCAAACTGACAGATAGACTGACAGATAGACTGACAGATAGACTGACATATAGACTGACAGATAGACTGGCATACAAACTGACATATAGACTGGCAGATAGACTGACAGATAGACTGACAGATAGACTGGCAGATAGACTGACATATAGAATGACAGATAGACTGACAGATAGACTGGCAGATAGACTGACAGGTAGACTGACAGATAGACTGACAGATAGACTGACATATAGAATGACAGATAGACTGACATATAAACTGACAGATAGACTGACAGATAGACTGGCAGATAGACTGACATATAGAATGACAGATAGACTGACAGATAGACTGGCAGATAGACTGACAGGTAGACTGACAGATAGACTGGCAGATAGACTGACAGGTAGACTGACAGATAGACTGACAGATAGACTGACATATAGAATGACAGATAGACTGACAGATAGACTGGCAGATAGACTGACAGGTAGACTGACAGATAGACTGACAGATAGACTGACATATAGACTGACAGATACACTGACAGATAGACTGACATATAGACTGACAGATAGACTGACGGATAGACTGACAGATAGACTGGCAGATAGACTGACAGAAAGACTGACAGATAGACTGACAGATAGACTGACAGATAGACTGACAGATATACTGACAGATAGACTGACGGATAGACTGACAGATAGACTGACAGATAGACTGACAGATAGACTGGCAGATAGACTGACAGGTAGACTGACAGATAGACTGACAGATAGACTGACATATAGACTGACAGATAGACTGACAGATAGACTGGCAGATAGACTGGCATACAAACTGACAGATAGACTGACAGATAGACTGACAGATAGACTGACATATAGAATGACAGATAGACTGACATATAGACTGGCAGATAGACTGACAGGTAGACTGACAGATAGACTGACAGATAGACTGACATATAGACTGACATATAGTCTGACATATAGAATGACAGATAGACTTACATATAGACTGACAGATAGACTGACAGATAGACTGACAGGTAGACTGGCAGATAGACTGCCAGATAGACTGACAGATAGACTGACAGGTAGACTGGCAGGTAGACTGACAGATAGACTGGCAGATAGACTGCCAGATAGACTGACAGGTAGACTGGCAGATAGACTGACAGATAGACTGACAGATAGACTGGCAGATAGACTGACAGGTAGACTGACAGATAGACTGACGGATAGACTGCCAGATAGACTGACATATAGACTGACAGATAGACTGACAGATAGACTGACAGATAGACTGACATATAGACTGGCAGATAGACTGACGGATAGACTGACATATAGACTGGCAGATAGACTGACGGATAGACTGACAGATAGACTGGCAGATAGACTGACAGAAAGACTGACAGATAGACTGACAGATAGACTGACAGATAGACTGACAGATATACTGACAGATAGACTGACGGATAGACTGACAGATAGACTGACAGATAGACTGACAGATAGACTGGCAGATAGACTGACAGGTAGACTGACAGATAGACTGACAGATAGACTGACATATAGACTGACAGATAGACTGACAGATAGACTGGCAGATAGACTGGCATACAAACTGACAGATAGACTGACAGATAGACTGACAGATAGACTGACATATAGAATGACAGATAGACTGACATATAGACTGGCAGATAGACTGACAGGTAGACTGACAGATAGACTGACAGATAGACTGACATATAGACTGACAGATAGTCTGACATATAGAATGACAGATAGACTTACATATAGACTGACAGATAGACTGACAGATAGACTGACAGGTAGACTGGCAGATAGACTGCCAGATAGACTGACAGATAGACTGACAGGTAGACTGGCAGGTAGACTGACAGATAGACTGGCAGATAGACTGCCAGATAGACTGACAGGTAGACTGGCAGATAGACTGACAGATAGACTGACAGATAGACTGACAGATAGACTGGCAGATAGACTGACAGATAGACTGGCATACAAACTGACAGATAGACTGACAGATAGACTGGCAGATAGACTGGCATACAAACTGACAGATAGACTGACAGATAGACTGACAGATAGACTGGTATACAAACTGACAGATAGACTGACAGATAGACTGACAGATAGACTGACAGATAGACTTGCAGATAGACTGACAGATAGACTGACAGATAGACTGACAGATAGACTGATATACAAACTGACAGATAGACTGACAGATAGACTGACAGATAGACTGACAGATAGACTGACAGATAGACTGACAGATAGACTGGTATACAAACTGACAGATAGACTGACAGATAGACTGAGAGATAGACTGACAGATAGACTGACAGATAGACTGGTATACAAACTGACAGATAGACTGACAGACTGACATATAGACTTGCAGATAGACTGGCAGATAGACTGACAGATAGACTGACAGATAGACTGACAGATAGACTGGCAGATAGACTGGCAGATAGACTGGCAGATAGACTGACAGATAGACTGACAGATAGACTGACAGATAGACTGACAGATAGACTGTCAGATAGACTGACAGATAGACTGACAGATAGACTGACAGATAGACTGGCATACAAACTGACAGATAGACTGACAGATAGACTGCCAGATAGACTGTCATATAGAATGACAGATAGACTGGCAGATAGACTGACAGATAGACTGACAGATAGACTGGCAGATAGACTGGCAGATAGACTGGCAGATAGACTGACAGATAGACTGGCAGATAGACTGACATATAGAATGACAGATAGACTGGCAGATAGACTGACAGATAGACTGGCAGATAGACTGGCAGATAGACAGACAGATAGACTGACAGATAGACTGGCAGATAGACTGGCAGATAGACTGGCAGATAGACTGACAGATAGACTGACAGATAGACTGACAGATAGACTGGCAGATAGACTGACAGATAGACTGACAGATAGACTGGCAGATAGACTGACAGATAGACTGACAGATAGACTGACAGATAGACTGACATATAGACTGACAGATAGACTGGCATACAAACTGACATATAGACTGGCAGATAGACTGACAGATAGACTGACAGATAGACTGGCAGATAGACTGACATATAGAATGACAGATAGACTGACAGATTGACTGGCAGATAGACTGACAGGTAGACTGACAGATAGACTGACAGATAGACTGACATATAGAATGACAGATAGACTGACATATAAACTGACAGATAGACTGACAGATAGACTGGCATATAGACTGACATATAGAATGACAGATAGACTGACAGATAGACTGGCAGATAGACTGACAGGTAGACAGACAGATAGACTGGCAGATAGACTGACAGGTAGACTGACAGATAGACTGACAGATATACTGACATATAGAATGACAGATAGACTGACAGATAGACTGGCAGATAGACTGACAGGTATACTGACAGATAGACTGACAGATAGACTGACATATAGACTGACAGATAGACTGACAGATAGACTGACAGATAGACTGACAGATAGACTGGCAGATAGACTGACATATAGAATGACAGATAAACTGACAGATAGACTGGCAGATAGACTGCCAGATAGACTGACATATAGAATGACAGATAGACTTACATATAGACTGACAGATAGACTGGCAGATAGACTGACAGATAGACTGGCAGATAGACTGGCAGGTAGACTGGCAGATAGACTGCCAGATAGACTGACAGATAGACTGACAGATAGACTGACAGATATACTGACAGATAGACTGACAGATAGACTGACAGATAGACTGCCAGATAGACTGACAGATAGACTGACAGGTAGACTGGCAGATAGACTGCCAGATAGACTGACAGATAGACTGACAGATAGACTGACAGATATACTGACAGATAGACTGACAGATAGACTGACAGATAGACTGCCAGATAGACTGACATATAGAATGACAGATAGACTGACAGATAGACTGCCAGATAGACTGACATATAGACTGGCAGATAGACTGACAGATAGACTGACAGATAGACTGGCAGATAGACTGACGGATAGACTGCCAGATAGACTGACGGATAGACTGCCAGATAGACTGACGTATAGACTGACAGATAGACTGACAGATAGACTGACGGATAGACTGCCAGATAGACTGACATATAGACTGACAGATAGACTGACAGATAGACTGACAGATAGACTGACATATAGACTGGCAGATAGACTGACGGATAGACTGACAGATAGACTGGCAGATAGACTGACGGATAGACTGCCAGATAGACTGGCAGATAGACTGACAGAAAGACTGACAGATAGACTGACAGATAGACTGACAGATAGACTGACAGATATACTGACAGATAGACTGACGGATAGACTGACAGATAGACTGACAGATAGACTGACAGATAGACTGGCAGATAGACTGACAGGTAGACTGACAGATAGACTGACAGATAGACTGACATATAGACTGACAGATAGACTGACAGATAGACTGGCAGATAGACTGGCATACAAACTGACAGATAGACTGACAGATAGACTGACAGATAGACTGACATATAGAATGACAGATAGACTGACAGATAGACTGGCAGATAGACTGACGGGTAGACTGACAGATAGACTGACAGATAGACTGACAGGTAGACTGGCAGGTAGACTGACAGATAGACTGGCAGATAGACTGCCAGATAGACTGACAGGTAGACTGGCAGATAGACTGACAGATAGACTGACAGATAGACTGACAGATAGACTGGCAGATAGACTGACAGATAGACTGGCATACAAACTGACAGATAGACTGACAGATAGACTGGCAGATAGACTGGCATACAAACTGACAGATAGACTGACAGATAGACTGAGAGATAGACTGACAGATAGACTGGTATACAAACTGACAGATAGACTGACAGATAGACTGGTATACAAACTGACAGATAGACTGACAGATAGACTGAGAGATAGACTGACAGATAGACTGACAGATAGACTGGTATACAAACTGACAGATAGACTGACAGACTGACAGATAGACTTGCAGATAGACTGGCAGATAGACTGACATATAGACTGACAGATAGACTGACAGATAGACTGGCAGATAGACTGGCAGATAGACTGGCAGCTAGACTGACAGATAGACTGGCAGATAGACTGACATATAGAATGACAGATAGACTGGCAGATAGACTGGCAGATAGACTGACAGATAGACTGGCATACAAACTGACAGATAGACTGACAGATAGACTGCCAGATAGACTGACAGATAGACTGGCAGATAGACTGACATATAGAATGACAGATAGACTGGCAGATAGACTGACAGATAGACTGACAGATAGACTGGCAGATAGACTGGCAGATAGACTGGCAGATAGACTGACAGATAGACTGGCAGATAGACTGACATATAGAATGACAGATAGACTGGCAGATAGACTGACAGATAGACTGGCAGATAGACTGGCAGATAGACTGACAGATAGACTGACAGATAGACTGGCAGATAGACTGGAAGATAGACTGGCAGATAGACTGACAGATAGACTGACAGATAGACTGACAGATAGACTGGCAGATAGACTGACAGATAGACTGACAGATAGACTGGCAGATAGACTGACAGATAGACCGACAGATAGACTGACAGATAGACTGACAGATAGACTGACAGATAGACTGACAGATAGACTGACAGGTAGACTGGCAGGTAGACTGACAGATAGACTGGCAGATAGACTGCCAGATAGACTGACAGATAGACTGACAGATAGACTGACAGATAGACTGACAGATAGACTGACAGATAGACTGACAGGTAGACTGGCAGGTAGACTGACAGGTAGACTGGCAGATAGACTGGCAGATAGACTGACAGATAGACTGACAGATAGACTGGCAGATTGACTGACAGATAGACTGACAGATAGACTGACAGATAGACTGACAGGTAGACTGGCAGGTAGACTGACATATAGACTGGCAGATAGACTGGCAGATAGACTGACAGATAGACTGACAGATAGACTGACAGATAGACTGACAGATAGACTGACAGATAGACTGACAGATAGACTGACAGATAGACTGACAGATAGACTGACAGATATGTTTCTTTTATTTGCCACTAGGGCATCAAAAGTGGGACAAGTACAAAGGGGGAGTTTACACAAAAAGGCGTCCTCAATAAGGAGGAGGCAATAACAAAATATAAAAATAAAATAAGATATAACAAAAAATAAAATTTATAACAAAATCCTCAATAGAGAGGAGGCGCCTTGGGGAGTCGCACACACCCCCGAAAAAAGTGTGCAACCCTTTTCCTCAGGAGCACAGAGAGGGGGTGCTCCCTCGTTCCTTCCTCTTCTCCACCTACAGGCTTATGTAAAGAGAAGGCCCATTCACACGGGCCATTCTCGCCACTTTCACCCACCTTTCATAAAAACGACTGGGGTGCAGCACCTCTCTCTCCATCCTGATCCTTCTTCCGAAATGATATCGGAAGAAACGGACCAGTTGTTGGCCAGAGAGAAAGGTGCCTGACCTCAGTCCTTTCAGACGCGTCCACCATACAACCTCTTTCGCCATGGCTATTACGCACAGAAACACCGCCTCTGCTTCATCTTTGAAGGGGGGAGGCGGCTTGATCATTACAATAGACTCGGTGGTCAACCGGATCGGTCCCACCCTTGACAGCAGTTGTTCGACATAGCCCCACAGATCGGCTACGCCCGAGCAGTGTACCAATGCGTGTGCAACGGTTTCCTCGTCGCACACGCATCTGGGACAGATCTTTTTGGCGGGGTCCCTACCCGGGCGCCCGTGTCTGTAGAGCCTTTCTCGAACGGGTAAAGCCCCTCGGTAGCACTGCCAGGCCAGGGACTTCTGGAAGTTGTCCATAGGTCCCAGGCTGAATGTCCTACCGAACAGGTTGGCCAGTTCGTCTTCCTCCATGTCTAGGGCTTCTCCGAGGGCGTCGTCGCACCTGCTGCGTACCAGCCCTCTATAGAATGTTGCGTGGAGTCTCCACTGATAACCGGATCCGCCTGCCAGAGGGCGGTGAGCGCCTGGGCACACTGAGTGTGCCAGGCGCCCAGTTTTCTAGTTCTTTGCTTGACCCAGGATTGCAGCTCGGTGAGTGAGACGAGTCTGGGAAAGGTTCGTCTCACAAACGAGGCCCACACCGGTTGTCCGGTGAGGAATACGTAGAGGTGCCGTAGCCTTAATGCGTGTTTACGCATCACTAGCCACGGCATCCCCAGCCCTCCTTTCGAAGGGTGTTGACAGCAGATGGATCTCCTCACCATAGGAGCCCGCCTCTTCCAAAGGAATTGGAAGAGCGCGCGCTCCATCTTGGTGAGGGTTTCCCTTGGGCAGGGCACTACGGTCAGGCGGTAGTAGATGACGGACGCTATATAAGTGTTCGCCACCTCCGCCCGACCTTTCAGGGATAGTTTGCAACTGGCCCACTTCTGGGTCAGTACAAACACCCTGTTCGTAACCTCCGCCCAGTTTTTCTCCACCTGGAGGTCCGGTCCGAACCAGACCCCGAGCAACTTCACCGGGCCCTCCGTCCAGCGTCCGACGACGCCATCGGAGGACATCGGTCTGCCCCTCCACGTGCCGAGTTGCAAACCGATCGACTTGTCCCGGTTCAGCTTAGCCCCTGTGAACTTTTCGTACTCCTCCAGTAAGGTGCCGACCGCCTCGATTTCGGAAGCCGTCGACACCATTACTGTCACGTCATCGGCGTAGGCTGACACCGCTTTCCGCAATCCCGGTTCCAAAGGGATGCCCTGCAACAACTCCAACTTCCGCAGTAGTGGCTCGAGAGTCAACACATACAGAAGGGAGGAGAGAGGGCACCCTTGTCGGATGGACCGCGCGATTTTGAACGGCTCCGAGAGGTAGCCGTTCACCTTGACCCTAGAGCAGATGCGGCTGCTGTGCATAGCAGTGATCCAGCCCCTCAAAACGGGTCCGAAGCCTGCCGCCGCTAGCACCGCATCCAGGTAACCATGGTCGACCCTATCGAACGCCTTAGATTGATCCAAGTTGATCAGAGCCCCACCAAAGCCGGGTTCGTTCCCAACCCTCTCTATGATGTATCGCATGAGGTGGAGGTTGTCATGGATGGACCTGGACGGGATAGCGCATGTCTGCACATCTCCCACCAGGTTGCCCACGACAAGCGCCAACCTCTTTGCTAGCACCTTGGCCAAAATCTGTAACTCTGTATTTAGCAGAGTTATGGGCCTGAAGTTACTTATTTCGTCCCCCTTGTTCTCGTACTTCCTCACTAGCGTGACTACGCCCTTGGTCACAGTACAGGGAATTCTCCCGTTCTGTTGCCAGTTGCAGTAGACCGCCTCGAGGAGATCGGGGAACAAGTCCGGCATAGCTAGATATAATTCGTAAGGAAGACCATCGAGACCCGGGGATTTGCGTTTGCCGCATTGGCTCAGCACGTCCTCTATCTCAGCGGCCGAAATCGGCTCCTCGCAGGACTTCGCCTCCCTGTCCGAGAGGCGCGGCAGGCCGTCGAGGTATGGACCGAAGTCCACGTTCCCAACCG
Source organism: Eledone cirrhosa (assembly GCA_964016885.1). Taxonomy (NCBI): domain Eukaryota; kingdom Metazoa; phylum Mollusca; class Cephalopoda; order Octopoda; family Eledonidae; genus Eledone; species Eledone cirrhosa. The sequence goes on from OZ024747.1 coordinate 64,469,615, forward strand.
GCTCCCCGCCCCTCCCGAACAGTCGGGCAAAGTGCCTTTGAAAGGCCTCACACATCTGCTTAGGCTCAAGAATCGCCCGTCCATCCAGGTCTCGCAAAGACCGGATGGTGGATTTAGTTCCACTGTTGGCCTCTGTCACGCGGGCCCAGCTAACAGCTTTGGCCCCCTCGTTCCCTAGAGCACGTATTTTACTTCGGACAACGCAGCCTTCGTGCTTCGCGTCGAAAAACTGGCTCAAAGCCGTTCTCGACGCTAGCACTCTGGCCACGTCGCCGCTTCTAATTGCCTCTTCTACTCTATCTATTAGCTCCCTTTCCTTCCTATTCCTATCCGCAGCTAGAACCTTACTAAATTCAATCGAGACTACTCTAATCTCTCTCTTTAGAGATACCCACCACCTGCTGTTGACGATCGCTCCAGTCAACCGTTCCTTAACTAACGTACTAATCCGATTCCTGTAGGCTCTACTTGCCGGCAAGGACAAGTTGAGCTTCCAGTAACCGGGGCCCTGTCTATGCGTTCTATCAAGGTTGACCATGCAGGTCACCAACTTGTGGTCTGAATAGCCAACCATGAGCATTTCTGGACAACTTAAAAAGTCCCTGTCCTTATTTCTAACTAAAAATCTATCTAGGTACGATCTAGATGATCCGCTGCGATTTGACCAAGACCAGGTTGGCACCGTCGGAAAATCTAGTCGAAATCTATCGGCCAGGTCAAATCGGCCGAGTAACCCCTTGAGGCTGTTGCACCCCTCTCTATCGGGACATGCCCCTGCATAGTCCCAACGTGCATCCAGGATACCATTCCAATCCCCCACTAAAAGCAGGGAACGGGACGTCCCTAGAAAAGACTCCAGACGCTGGAAAAAGTCGGGCCGCTCTGTCCCAAAAGGGGCATATGCGGCTACCAGCCTAAGGGCTCTACCTTCACCACTGCCAAGGTTCAGCACCACCAGTCGACCCCCTGGGTCCAAGTGAACTATCTGTGTTGCAAGGCCCATATGTTTTTGCAGCAGAACGACAACCCCACCCCCACCTCCGGGCTGACAGAGAGATGCGTGCATCTCAAAGTCGTCAAAGGTGGGGGCTAGCTGTCGCATGCTGCTGATCCTGGCCTCGCAGATAACCATCACATTTATAGATTGTGACCTGAGGTCATTTAGAAGCATTGCTTGCTTCCAAGACGAGCCCAGGCCACGCGCATTTAGACACCCTACTCTTAGCACAGCCATGTTGGTGGTAAAGAGAAAAGGCACTTACCTCTCTGCGTCCCGGGAAACGGGCCGCTCAATTTCCATGCTGGTTGGGGATGGGTTGTTGGGTGGGGTGGTGGTTTGTGGAAGTGAAGGGGCATCGGTGTGTTGTGGGGTTGGGGTGTTTGTCGTTGAGTGGGTGTCTGGGTGGGGTGGGGAGGGGGGGGATTTTTTTAGGAGGACGCGGTTGATTGGTTTGGCGCAGGGGGGGCCCACGTCCTCCGTGAAATTTATTTTCAGTGTTTTGTACAAGTGCATTGGGACTTTTATCATTTTCAAATGAGGTAGTCCCACAGCAGTTATAAAGTTTGGCCCTTCAGTTTGGACCGAAGGGTTTGCTGAAATTGTTTTCCGTAATTCTTTGTTGTCTGTGTTCATGTATGTGTATTGTAAGGTCTTTTTTGTGTAGCAGTTAGTGTTGTGTGACAGGGAGGGGTGGTTTGTGTGTAGTTTGTGTTCTCTTGGGTGGGGGGGTTAAAGTTAACATGTGTGTCTGTGGTGCGTCTCCTCTTCTTTCTTTTTACTTGTTGGAAGGGATCTTTTTCGTCTTGCGACGAAAGAGGTTCGTCTTCCTTGTTGGGTGGGAGGGGTATGTTTTCTGGTAGTGTTTGCGGTGTGCGTGTTTTTGTATTTGATTTGGGTGGGGAGGGATTGGGTGGTACAGTATTCTGTGTTATTTTTTCACGTGTTTGTTGTTGTTGTTGTTGTGGTGGTGGTGGTGGGGTTGTTGGTTTTTGTTGTTGTTGTGGTTGTTTTTGTTGTTGTAGTTGGGGTGGTGTTGGTGTTGGTAGCAGTGTTTTTTCTGTGTGAGCTGGGGACAGGCAGCCCTCAGGTGACCTCTATTGCCACAGAGGTAACAGGAGGGACGCCTACCCTCCACAATAATGTTGAGGTGGGTACGGTCATCCAGCATGACGCGCTCAGGGATTTGGGCGATGCGTTCTGGCCTTATTTGGGTCAGAACTTCGATACTCGTTCCACTGAACGCGTCGCCGGATGCCTTCCCTATTGAAATGAGGTTGTCCTCGTCTAAACCGGTTAGTAACCACCAGTAGTTTATGTTTGGGGTGATGGTGGTTATCCATATCCTCTGGGTTTTTTTACCCATGTAGGTGGGGAAGAAGGTGTAGTGTGTGGACCGAATTGGCGACACAGAGTATTTTTTTGCCGCCAATTCGTCTTTCATCAATATGGATAAACTCCCATAGAGTTTATCCTTTTGTATAAAAGTGATATCTCTCATCGCGTCTTTCAAGACTAACTGAATTTCCGCTTGAGATGGTTGCGCTGGTTTCTTTGTTTTATTTAAAATTGTTCGGAATACGACAGTTCGTAATTCCGTCTGTCTTTTTAGCTCCGGAGGTGAATGTATAGAAAACGAACCGTTTTCGCCAAAAGACACATATTTCTTGGCTTTTTCCAGCATTTCTTTTGCTTTTGAAATATCTTCCAGCACATAAGCGACTGATAATTTAGCCGTTTGTGCAAAAGATATTTTGTTTTCGTTTTGGATTTTAGTATTGTTTTGTTTCTCGTCGTTTGAGTTGTTTTCATCTTTGTTGTTGTTGTTGTCTTTCTCGTTTGGTGTGTGGATACTTGTGACGTTTGTGTTGTTGTTGTTTTTGTTGTCTTTATTGTTGCTGTTGTTGTCGTTATTGTTGTTGTTGTTGTTGTTTTCAAATTCTTGTGTAGTTGTGGCTACATCTAGTGGTCGGTCAACAGGTGAAGACAATTCTTCCTCTCTCTGACCTCTGTCTTTGGCATCTGCTGCTGTGACAGTGGCAGGGGGAAGCTGTGAGTATGACTTCCCCTTTCCTTCTTTGATCGATGAGAAGATGCTTCAGCCATTTTTCTCAAAATAGGGTTTTTCGAAGTTTTTCGAAAGATAAAATGTTCACAATACTATTTCGCCCTAAGGCGCAGAATATTTTGAGAGACCGACCAGATCAAAATTTGACCTGGCAGTCCCTCTACAAAATGGTACAAAAATTAAAGTTAACAGACAAGAATTTCTATAGAAATTTAAACAGAACTTACTCAGCAAGTTATACGCGTGTGTCCATCCCAGTTAGAGTGATAGATAGACTGACAGATAGACTGACAGATAGACTGACAGAAAGACTGGCAGATAGACTGCCAGATACACAAATCTATATAATGATGATAAAGTAAGAAGTGCCGGACTACGTCCGGAATATATATTTTCTTTATCTCGTTTGTAAAATAAGTTGGAATAATTTGAATAAATAATGAATGAATATTACATAATTTATCTACTAAATTTCGTTATTCTTGATTAAATATAAATAAATTTGTTGCTTATTTTATGATTCACTTCTTTAAAATGTTCAAATGTCAACACTTCCGCTTAGCGATCGCTTAAATAAATATTCATATATTTCCTAATTTTCTCCCAATGCAGTTTATATGCTAGTCTATATGCGGTTTTTCTGCTAGTCTATATCAGGAAGTGATGTATGTTACATTGGTATCTTTTTAGTAATTCAGGTTTCATATATGTAGAAGGCAGGATTTAATGGAGAGGGGGGACAAAGCGGGCAATTGCCCCAGACCCCTTGCAATCGGTAGTCCCAATAGCGATACCCGATGCAAATTATTTGTGCCCTCAGCTGAGATTTTTTAATTTAGGATGGTTAAAAGTTTTGAATTTAATAAATTCCAATTCATTCCGGTAAGCTAACTTTGAAATGTAAAATTTGAGTTTGTTATGTATTATATTTTTATGTGTAGACCTGAAGTACCCCTGGCTCCCCAAGGTCTAAATCCAACCTGTATATGTACCTGCTGTTGTACATACAGTTCTTCGAATATTTCAAGAATTCACTTCGCAGCTCTTAGGTTGTAATGCTGTTACTTCTGCATGGCATCATAGGCTAGCGTTATATACATTTTTGGTGGACCCCAGTTTCTACACAACTGTTTCTACATTTGGCACAAGGCCAGCAAATATCCCAGTGTAAATAAAGTACAAGTCATGCACTGGGATAATTGCTGGCCTTGTGCCAAAAGAAGAAACAGTTATATACTATAGACTCGGGTCCACCAAACATGTATGAGCGAATTTGGGAAGACAGAGACTATTTGGAAATCTGCCGGAGGTACTGCAAGCGGCGGATTGGCAGAGTCATTAGAACGTTGGATAGAATGCTTTATAGTATTCATTTCGGCGCTCTGTACAAATCCAGCCGACGTCAACTTTGCCTTTCATCCATCCAAGGTCGATAAAAATAGTACCAGTCCAGTACTAGGGTCAAATCTTCCTCTATATCTCTTTCTCACTTCCTTTCTCTCACTCTCTCTCTATCCTTCTAATGTATTCAGGATTGGAGAGGAGATGGGCTCCACCAGGTTTACAAAAAGACCTAGAAACGGCGTATATCAATATGGCACGCCTATGACTCCTCAGGAGTTACGGTTCCATTTCATATCCAGGTAGTGCACCTGTAATTCAGAGAGTTTTCATTCTCACACACTGTCCCATGCTAAATTAGCGTTAAGCGTACTCGTGTCTGTGGAATACTCAGCCACTTGCAAGTTAATTTCACGAGCTGGTTCGTTCCTTTGATCACACAACTGGGATACTCATACATTTCTGAATATAAAATATAACAGCATTATAATTAAGGCTTAACTTGTTTGAATATGTTGCACCGTGATTTTAAGAGTTTAATTAAAACGTGTACAAGATTAAACAAAATAAGGGAATAATAAAAATAATAAATATACACATATAGAGAAATAAATGCATTCAGTGAGTTTAAATATAACTTGTCTTGTTCAGGCAGAATTGCTTTTACAGTGCACTGTGATAAATCTATGCTATTGTACATATCTTTACTCACTAACGTAATTTTAAGTTTAGAATCTGAACACAGTAAGAAATGTTATTCAATTTCCCATTGTGATTTCATTCTAATGAAATAAATGCAAGTTTTTATCTTGCAACTTATTGATTTATCCTTTATAGTTGCTCATGTTCGTTAAATGTAACAAACAGTACAATAAAACAAAATCATTTACAGTCAAACTTTTTTCTTCTGTTTCTTTCATAATTATTATCACCCTCCTCCTTTTCATCATCGTCATCGTCGTCATCATGATCATCATCGTGGAAATGATATAATCACTATCGGTAGAGCGTCGAACAAAATGCATTGCAGTATTTAGCTACAATTTTCTGCGTTCTGAATTCAAATCTCACTGCGGTCGACTTTGCCTTTTATCATTCATTACTAACTTGAAAACTTAAATCTCCAGTTAAGCCCAAGGGTCGATAAAATATCACCATTAATTAATGGCATTGTGCGGTGGATTTGCAGTATTGGTAGAGCGACGGACAGCATGCTTTATTGAATAGGCTTACACCCCTTTATGGTCTGGGATTCAATTCCCACTGTCAGTCTAGTATCCCCTATATATAGGCCCTTAGAGCCGGCAAAGTATTTGACAAGATACTTAGCGGCATCGAGTTATGGTCCTTTACGTTCTGAGTTCAAATCCCGCCGAAGTTAGCTTTGCTTTTCATCCTTACGAGGTCGATGAAATAAAGTACCAATAATGCAATGGGGTCGATTTAATGGACTTTCTCCCCTCCCCCAATATTGTTGGCCTTGTGCCTAAATTAGTAATCATCATTATTATTTTTTGGTTATTTATCCGCTCTCTATAAGGAAAGAAGACGTGGTACATGAATATGAGAATATGTTGTTGTTGTTGTTGTTGTTTGCTCTGCACAGCTTAGTTATTGCGAATTAATTGCAATTAATGTTCATATTCATAAAATCAGTTTAATATTTATTTTACATTATATCATATAATCTCTTTAAAGAAAATAATTTGAATAGTTCATTTCTATATAATTCGTTTGTGGTGCTTCTAACGGAGATAAAGAAGGTTTTATAAATTGCATGGTTACAGAATACATATTGTGTAGTGGAGAAACATATCTTAGTTAGCATCGCTCCTCGTATATCATTGCTTCATTTATGAACATTTAATATGATTAAAAATATAAAGAAACTCAGGAGGCTTTCAATAGTGAATCTATAGAAATGAAATATAATTAGAGTAATGAATCTGGGAATATCTATTCTAGTAAAGCTATTCAATTCTGGCTATGTATTCCATATCCCATTGTCTTTATTTTGTTAATCGTACAAACTCATGTACAGAAGTTTGATTATATATATGTATATATATGTGTGTGTGTGTATATGTGTGTGTGTGTGTGCGTATGTGTGCGTGTGGGTGTGTGTATGTGTATGTATACATATGTATATATGTATGCATATATGCATGTAAGTTTGTACGTATGCATGTACTCATGCAGGAATACATGTGTGTATATTTGCATGCATGTACGCATGTGTGCATTTATGTATGTATATATGTTTGCATACTTAAATGTATACATATATAGTAAACGCACCCGCACACACACACAAACACAAACACAAAATCGCTCTTTCCTCTTCTCACTATCTATCTTTTTATTTTATCTTTTATTTCTTTTGTTACCTTCTGATGATGAATCCGAAACAAAGATTATATGACTACTATAACAAGCGTTAAATAAACTATATATGTTTATTGTATCGTCCGGAGTGCCTTTTGTTTTACGTCCAATATTTGCACTCAGACACGAATTATATATATATTGCAAGGGATGTCAACATGAATGGATCTGCTATTATTATATAAAGACATGTTTTTCCTATTCCAGTTCCTATTCCATTTCCTATTCATTCATAATGAAAATCTATTTTATTTTTCATTCTTATTTCTGATGAAGGACTAGCGTCCGAAACGTTAAGATCCTCTTCCTGCTATATCAGGCATTAACCTAAGATATACCTTCCATATAGTGCACCGATTGTACATAATATATATATCAAATATATAAAAACCAAATAGCAAATATTTATTTTAAATAACAGATTAAGTTTAAGAAGATCTCCTTTGCTTAAACTTTAATCTGTTATTTAAATATATATATAAAGTTTTCATACTTATATATATATAAGCAGACAGTATTATTGATTTAGGTGTTGCAGAAACCCAATTTCTGAGTATTCCATCTTCCACGAAGGGTCCGGGAAAATATTGCAATCATATCTCATTTTATTTGACCCGTTTAGCTTGTTCGCTTTTTTGGCTATGGTGGTTAATGGCTTCTTAACCATTGTCTCAGCGTGTATGACCATTTTAACTTATGTTTATAGCTCTGGTATCTTCTTGTCAGCACAATATGGAAGTTGCGTTTCGCTAATTTCTACCCGCCGTAATGCGATTCTCGCTAAATTATATATATATATATATATATATATATATATATATATATATATATATATATATATATATATATATAATTTTAATCGCTGCTTTCACCCTTAAGTTGATCTTCTTAAACTTAATCTGTTATTTTAATAAATATTTGCTATTTGGTTTTATATATATATTATCCTTATCGAGCCCTCATCGGATTTTCGTCTTCACGTTTATTATTATTACTATATATATATATTTATATATATATATATTTATATATATATATACTTTATATATATATATATATATATATATATATACTTTATATATATATATATATATATATATACTTTATATATATATATATATATATATATATATATATATATATATATATATACTTTACATATATATATATATATATATATATATATATATACTCTACATATATATATATGTATATATACTTTACATATATATATATATATATGTTTTATATATATATATATATACTTTACATATATATATATATATATGTTTTATATATATATATATATATATATATACTTTACATATATATATATATATATATATATATATATATATATATATATAAAGTATATATATATATATGTAAAGTATATATATATATGTAAAGTATATATATATATATATAAATATATATATATATATATATATATATATAAATATAAAGTATATATATATATATAGTAATAATAATAAACGTGAAAACGAAAATCCGATGAGGGCTCGATAAGGATAATATATATACTTTATATATATTTATATATATATATATTAGAAAGTGAGGTTTTTTTTACAAAATGAAAAATAACCGAGGTGTCCTACACGAGTGAAAGTATAAAGAAAAAGAGATGAAATCGAAAATGCAACTGCAGTCTTATTTTTAAAAAAAATATATATATTTATTTGGTTCCTTTACCGGTTTCGCAGTTCTTCTGCTTTTCAAAAGGTGAGTTGAGATGGAGGGTCTGTGATTTTTCTAAAAACCACAAACCCTCCATCTCAACTCACCTTTTGAAAAGCAGAAGAACTGCGAAACCGGTAAAGGAACCAAATAAATATATATATTTTTTTTAAAAATAAGACTCCAGTTGCATTTTCGATTTCATCTCTTTTTCTTTATATATATATATATATACACTTTATATATATATACTTTATATATATATATATACTTTATATATATATATACTTTATATATATATATACTTTATATATATATATACTTTATAAATATATATATATATACACTTTATATATATATATATATATGTATATATATATATATATATATAAAGTGTATATATATATATATATATATATATATATATATAAAGTATATATATATATAAAGTATATATATATATAAAGTATATATATATATAAAGTATATATATATATAAAGTATATATATATATATAAATATATATATATATATTTATATACATATATATATAAAGTATATATATATATATTTATATACATATATATATAAAGTATATATATATATATATAAAGTATATATATATAAAGTATATATATATATATATATATATAAAGTATATATATATATAAAGTATATATATATATATATATATATATATATATATATATATAGTATTAAGGAAACTATTTATGGTTATGCAAATACAAGAACCTTTTGTAGTTAAATATATGTTTACAAACCCTAAATAGTGATAAGCACTAATATATTACTACCTTATTACCAGTAAGTTAAATAGCTCAATGTACTAACATCAGATGTTTTACAGAGCAGTTATATATAAGTTATAAGAATCAAAGTTCTGATCAAATCATGTCTATGCTTACAATTGTTTCCTCCAAACCGAGGTTTAGATTCTTCGGAGCAATTTATTAATGGATGATCACATATATGACCTCCTTTTCAACCCAAGGGACATACAGATACATATGCAAACAGTGTTGCTCGGCAGGTCGACAACCATTATAATATTTAGTGTAGCAGTATACATTTAAAGGTTACATTATTATCCAAAGAGGATAAAATCAAGAATTAAGGTTAAAATACAACATGAAATTAATGCGATAGGGTAGTCATAAGCAGTTATTGAGTGCAATAGTTACACGTGTGCCAGGCACGTGTGTCTTGTTTATATAATGTTATAGTGCGGCAGAGTGTTACATGCAACAGAAGCACACTAAATATTATAATGGTTGTCGACCTGCCCAGCAACAATGTTTGCATATGTATCTGTATGTCCCTTGGGTTGAAAAGGAGGTCATCCATTAATAAATTGCTCCGAATAACCCAAACCTCGGTTTTTGAGGAAACAATTGTAAGCATAGAAATGATTTGATCAGAACTTTGATTCTTAAAACTTATATATATATATATATATATATATATATATATATATATATATATATATATATATATATAAATTGAAACAAAATGAAAACGAAATTTTATTTCTCACTCTTAGTATGGCACTTACTTAAATGTAAGTATGCATGTATACGTACATACATATATGTATACAGACGCACAGTAGCATGCACATATATATATATATATATATATATATACATATATACATACATATGCATACAGGTACACATACATATATGTACGTATCAGTTTAGCGGCGCTTATTATAACGTCGCTTTGTTCGTTTGTAAACAAACTGAACAGCCTGAATTTATGCCATACGGTGTTAAGGCAACCACGTCACCTTTTTGTTCAACACTGACACAGGAACGATGTACTAGTTTCAAGCTTGTTAGCTATCATCAGCACCGTTTACCCATCTGCCAGATAGTTGAACGTTCGAAAGTATATACTTTCCTTATGAAAATTAACGGCTGAGCAGCCTAATTTGCATATTGAGTGAGTTAAATCGGTCAGGCATACCGAAAACGATAAATTGAAACAAAATGAAAACGAAATTTCATTTCTCACTCTTAGTATGGCACTTACTTAAATGTAAGTATGCATGTATACGTACATACATATATGTATACAGACGTACAGTAGCATGCACATATATATACACATATACATATATACATACATATGCATACAGGTACACATACACATATGCACGTATCAGTTTAGCGGCGCTTATTATAACGTCGCTTTGTTCGTTTGTAAACAAACTGAACAGCCTGAATTTATGCCATACGGTGTTAAGGCAACCACGTCACCTTTTTGTTCAACACTGACACAGGAACGATGTACTAGTTTCAAGCTTGTTAGCTATCATCAGCACCGTTTACCCATCTGCCAGATAGTTGAACGTTCGAAAGTATATACTTTCCTTATGAAAATTAAGGCTGAGCAGCCTAATTTGCATATTGAGTGAGTTAAATCGGTCAGGCATACCGAAAACGATAAATTGAAACAAAATGAAAACGAAATTTCATTTCTCACTCTTAGTATGGCACTTACTTAAATGTAAGTATGCATGTATACGTACATACATATATGTATACAGACGTACAGTAGCATGCACATATATATACACATATACATATATACATACATATGCATACAGGTACACATACACATATGCACGTATCAGTTTAGCGGCGCTTATTATAACGTCGCTTTGTTCGTTTGTAAACAAACTGAACAGCCTGAATTTATGCCATACGGTGTTAAGGCAACCACGTCACCTTTTTGTTCAACACTGACACAGGAACGATGTACTAGTTTCAAGCTTGTTAGCTATCATCAGCACCGTTTACCCATCTGCCAGATAGTTGAACGTTCGAAAGTATATACTTTCCTTATGAAAATTAAGGCTGAGCAGCCTAATTTGCATATTGAGTGAGTTAAATCGGTCAGGCATACCGAAAACGATAAATTGAAACAAAATGAAAACGAAATTTCATTTCTCACTCTTAGTATGGCACTTACTTAAATGTAAGTATGCATGTATACGTACATACATATATGTATACAGACGTACAGTAGCATGCACATATATATATATATATATATATACATATATACATACATATGCATACAGGTACACATACATATATGCACGTATCAGTTTAGCGGCGCTTATTATAACGTCGCTTTGTTCGTTTGTAAACAAACTGAACAGCCTGAATTTATGCCATACGGTACCAACTAATTAATATACGTTTGTCTAGTGTTCATAATTTATATATATATATATATATATATATATATATATATATATATATATAAATTATGAACACTAGACAAACGTATATTAATTAGTTGATTCTTGTGTGTACAATGTGTATAGATAAGAATGAGCAATCGCTAACGTTAATGTATGGTACATTAAAATAATAGAAAATTTGGTCATAATTAATTATGACTGAATGTGACTAAAACACTTTCTAAAGGAATTTTAGTATATTGCTGATGATCTTGTTAACTTGAATTTTTGTATCTTCTTGTGTACAGAAGCTATGATATGCTTTCATCTGACATAACTTAGCCTGAGAAAATACGATAAAGTATTTTCTTGTGTCCTAACCTGTTATCTGGTAGTGAATTGAGATAATCATTAACAGATCGGACAGGATGCTTAGTAGTATTCGTTTCAGCTCTCTTCGCGCTAATTTCAAATCGTGTCGAGATCAACTTTGTTTTTCATCCTTTAGAGGTCAATAAATATGTTTTCTAGTATAGGCACAAGGCCAGCAGTTTTGGGGGAGGGGAATGTCCATTAAATCGATCCCAGTACGTTACTGGTACTTTATTTTATCGACCCCGTATAGATGAAAGGCCAATTTAACCGCGGTGGGATTTGAACTCAGATTATAAAGAGCCATAACTATGCTACAAAGCATGGCGTCCGACCCTCTACTGATACTGCCAATCCTCCGCATTTTTAGAGGTCAATAAATATAAAAATAGTTCATTATAGGCAGATATCTCTCTCTTTTTTGTTATATCTCTCTTTCTATTTCTCTATCTGTCTTTCCCTTCTCGTTCACTGTAAGTAATCGGCTGCTTTTGATATGGGGAGTCGTAGGGGGTCTACAGGCTTTAAATATCCAAAAGCTGCCACCCTGTAATATAAGGATGCACCTATGAAGTTAGTAGTTAAGAGCCCAGTAAATGAAATAGGTTATCTAAACCATTTCCACATATTTTCCAACACTAGCATGTATCGTTTACCAACAATGAGATGAGAATCACATGATTTTCTAAATAGTATTTAGCTATGCATTAATTAGTTAAATATGACTCTGTATTTCAATTTTACACAATACTCTATTAGCACATAAAATCTATTTCGTCAAAAGATCACCGTCGTTCATTTTCAAGCATAGGAAATGATGTATAGAGTTCATTGATTTGCTTCAATTACTAAATGTACAAACTTGGAAGACCATAAATTACTTTACAAAAGCAAAAGCAATTCTAAAGGAATAATATATTTTTTAAATAATAGCATCAATATTCTTAACACTCTCCGCATTAAATTTCTTCATTAATTGTGTGTCATTTGTTTATTCTATGTTGAGAAATAGTGAAAGCCTGTCTAAGATTATAATAGAATAAGCAGGAAATAGACACAGCATGAGTCAAACAACGTCTAATGTATGGCATTTAAAAGCTTTATATGTGAGCTTGAATAGCGTGTAGAAATTATGACAATAATATTAAGAGTATAAAAAGAATAACGAGTTAAATTCGACAGAATCCTTATTAAGCAAAATGTTTGAAACGAGTTGTTGAAATGACTTCATAGTATGCAGCTCATCAAACAATAAAGGTAATTATGTGGTTTTAACACAAGTTATGCGTAAAGAATATTGTTTCAAATAACTTTTTACACAGAACACGGCTACTGAAGTATTTACAAATTTTCTTCCTGCAACAAATTTTCAGGGGAAGAAAAATAAATTTGATTTACAATCAAACATAATGAACGTTCATAGGAAACCTTTAGGATTGGGAATAGTCAGGATAATAGAATACAATAATATAGAATGATACAACACAACCTCTGCAACGAAGTAGTTTAACAATCGTAATAGCAAAGATACATTAGTGTTTGGACATAAAACGAGTTTCCACATCATTGGTTTAAAATATTCAGGATGTGATGTTTGCCTCCCTACCAATCATTAATAAATATATTTGTTGACTGTGTGATGTAATGCATCTAATTTTGTGAGGAAATAACCTTTGAATAAAGGCCAGGATACAATACTTCTTAGTAATGGTAACGGAGAAATTTATCAAAAATGTATTAAATAGTGTTTCTAGTATTATGTTGCATGAACGCACAATGTTGTGCAGAGTAGTTATAGTAAGGAGAGGGCATGCAAGTCATGCGAGCACGTGAGACACACACGTAGAATAATAGTTCATTGTCACTTGATAGGGGAGGGAGGATGAACACTTTCACAATCAGAGACGTACGCCAGTCTCATTCAGTCATCCTAAAGATAGTTTGAGAGAACTACAAACAAGATAATTGAAATACGTTAGATGTGTACAATACTCTCTATAAAAACCCCTTATAGCATTATTCGTTGCAAGACTGGTCAGGCAGTAGGCCCCCATTTGCTCATAATGGTGAGAGATGGAGATTTCGGGAGTGACGGAGGCATTGACAGTGGGAGTTTGGTCCTGTGTGTTCTGGCTTAGTGTTTATGTATACACAAGTTACATACACACATGTGACAACTGAACTACTGCCAATACTAGTTTTATAGTATATGTGCACATGATCACACTATTCTTTACATACATGTATGTATCATAGATTTATATACATCGAAACTGGTGAAGTATTTTGAGGATTTCCATCATAAATGATATATGTCTTTTAGAATTAGTTCTATATACAACCTTGATCACTCCAAATTAATTAACTCAGAAACATAATACACCAACCTATATATAAATAGAATAGAAAGACATTAAACATTGCCGGTTTATGTCGTTTGAAATAGGTGAAGATTATTTATTGGTGCGATCAGAATAATTTTAATGTAGAAGAAATGAAATATTGGCTTCCATCCATATAGTGGATATAGGAGTTAACCTTTTTCAGCTGTAGGATTAAATACCTTATCAAGAATCCGAAATTCAATTACGTAAGTTTCAAAACAAAAATATTCGGATATGAATATCATGTGTACAAATACATCTTTCAATCGTCAAACTATATAAGATTTCCGTCTTGGAACCCTCACATAGCTTATAATCGTATCTCTGTCAAAATCTAAAGTCTCTCTCGAGCTCAGGAGCTCATCATGCCGTGCTTATCCCAGTTTCCGTGGCAGGAAGCGACTGAGAGTACAAGACCCCCCCCCCCCCCCCATGGACAAGACGCCAGTCCGTCATTGGGTTAAAACACCAGACAGTGCTGGTACTTATTTTCAGCTGAGTGTTCTAAAGCAACGTAGAATGATATATTTCACGTTGCTTCAGTATAATCCAGACATGCCAACCTCTAAAAACACAAAGTACCATGAAACAAAGTGCTCCAAAACGGGGAGAAATGAGGCAAAATGGGGAGATTTTACATAAATGAAAGTGATACCCCTTTTCACAAGAGAAGACATCTCTCACTTACCCCAAAGGGAATGGTCATCTCCCCATCGCACCGAGAGTGTTGACAGATCTGATCCTCGGCTGCAAATACCTAACAGATATATCTTTCAATCTTGAAACTGTAGATAGGATTTCTGTCTGAGAACACCTACATGTATAAACGTATCTCTGTAGAGGATTGGAAAAAAATAATCCTAAATAAACAAAATACACCACCTATAAAAGGATGGGATGGACAAAGCTGGAATACATTTTATTAATGCTCTGTTCAATTATGGCTAGACTTGGAGCTAAACAATTGCAACTGTTATTTGGTACAAACAGCCACACACTACTCACAGACGCATACACGCACACAAAGAGACACAGAAATCGTTCTACACCGGTTCAGACAATAAGGCAAATAATTACATAGTTCTGGAGGCGGAAGATTATAATCAATATCCACAATTGATTAAAACAAACAATCTGGTGTTTTGTGAGAAACAAAACCAAAACAAAAAAAATACATGTACAGACAAACTCAATATAATGATAACAATAATAGAAATAGCAATAAAAATAAAAGTAAAAATTATTAATAATAATAATAATAATAATAATAATAATAATAATAATAATAATAATAATAATGGTTTCTTATATAGGCACAAGGCCAGTAACTTTGAGGGAGGGGAAAGTCGATTAAATTGAACCCAGTTCGTGACTGGTACTTTATTTTATCGATGGCATAAGGATGAAAGAGAAAGTTAACCTCGGCGGGATTTGAGCTCAGATAATACAGGGAGGTAACTCTATGCTCAAAGCATGGCGTCCGACACTCTACCGATACTGTCAATCCACAATAATAACAATACCACATAAACAACTTGTTAGCGGACGAACAGAAAGGATGCCGAAAGAAGTCCCGTGGTACAAAGGACCAGTTACTTATTGATAAGATGGTAATGAGGAATTGCAAGAGGAGACACACTTGTCTTGCCATGGGATGGATAGATTACAAAAAGGCCTTCGACATGGTACTTCATTCTTGGAAAATCATAAGCCTAGAGATCTTCAGGGTGGCAGATAACATCAGACAGTTGTTGAGCAAAAGTATGAAGTTCTGGGAAACAGAGTTAACATCGGGTGGAGAATCCTTGGGACGCGTGAAGATCAAGAGAGGTATCTTCCAGGGAGATAGTTTGTCTCCTCTGTTGTTTGTCCTTGCCCTGATACCCTTGACCGTCATAGTGCGAAAAGTGAGAGCAGGACACAAGCTGGGAAAAGAAGAGCTTAGCATCAACCACCTCCTCTTCATGGACGATCTTAAACTCTTTTGGAAAAGTGAGAGAGGGGTTGGATGTACTTGTTGACACTGTCCGTATTTTCAGCAATGATATATGTATGCAATTTAGTGTTAATAAGTGTGGAGTCCTAGTGGTGAAGAGGGGTAAATTGAGCAGAAACCACGGAATCCAGGTACCAACAGGTAAAATGATAAAGGAAATTGACACTGAAGAAAGTGTTCTGGAGGCAGATGACATCAAGAACAAAAAAATGAAGGAATTGATAAGATCTGAGTACATAAGGAGAGTAAGGAGCGTATTAAAATCAAATCTAAATAGTAGGAATGTCATAAGTGCAGTCTATTATTAGGTACAGTGCAGGAATTCTGAAATGGAATGTTGCTGAACAAAAAGAAATGGATAGGAAGACTAGGAAGCTATTGACTATCATGTTCCACAAGAGGAGTGATGTCGATAGGCTCTACTTAAAGAGATCTGAAGGTGGAAGAGGTCTTATCAGCATAGAGGACTGTGTTCAGATGGAGAAAAACAACCTGCACAAATACGTGACTGACAGTAGGGAGCCAATGCTCAAAATTGTTTAGGAAAACTGAATTTAGAGATCCACAGACATGGAACTGGTTCAAAAGAGGAGACCTTAAAAAAGGTACAGAAGGAATGCTAATGGCTCCGCAAGAGCAAACCCTCAGAACGGAGTGGGTAAAACACCATATTTACAAGGAGGTGGCTAGCTCACTGTGTAGGATCTGTGGAGAGAGAGAGGAGACTGTGGCTCCCATTGTATCCTAGCCCAGACTCACTATAAAGGCTGGAGACATGTTGTGATAGGTAGGGTAATCCACTGGCATCTATGCAAAGTAAACAATTTACACACTCTGAGAAGTAGTATGAGCATAAGCCAGAGTCGGTGATAGAAAACGATCAGGTGAAGATGCTATGGGATTTTAGGATACAGACGGACAATAAATTAGAACACAATAGGCCGGATCTGGTGGTTTTGGACAAGGAAAAATATCGTGCCTGATTGTAGATGTAGCCAGCCCATTTGACACGAGGGTGCAAGAAAAGGAGAGGGAGAAAATTAACCGATACCAGTGGATTTAAAAAGGATTTGGAACTGCCATGAAATCAAGATCGCCCCGATTGACATAGTCCTACTAGGTACTATCTCAAAGAGTTTCCAAGGATGGTTAAAGAAGATTAGTCTAGCCCCGCTTTTTGGAACACTTAAAAAAAGCATGCTTGCTGGGAACATCAATAACTCTTCAATACGTCCTGAATGTCTGAGGCTGCAGGTAGCGGTTTGATATTCATGTCCAGTTAAATAACTTCAATGACTGAGACTCAAAGAACAATAATAATAATAATAATAATAATAAAAATAAAAATGAGGAGGAATAGGAGGGAAGAGGGGGAGGAGAATGATGTTGGTTATCATGGTGAGAAGAAAGGGGAGAAGGATATTTCCTTTACAGTGAATTTAGTCACAAATTTATAAATGTTTTTTTTTTAGCCTGTATCGCCTCTTTGTTTCTCTCACAAGAATGCTGGTAGTTATATCTTGGCATTGTAAACTTCAAAATTATTCCACGGTCGATTTATTGTCAATTTAGTTTTTTGATTTTCATAGTAAATAAATTTTTTTACAAAAATAGATATTGTTTACACAATGATACCACAGCTGACAAACAACTCAACTTTATCACGGATATATATTCTATCTAACCACAAAGTGTTTATTATAAGACACTAATGGTCATCCTAATGTTTTTTCTTCTGATCATAGTGGTTCTCCCTGGATTTGAGCCGGTACAGAAGAGAAATAAATGTTAGTAAAAAATATATATCTACCAAAACAATACTCGTCTAACAGGTGGCAAAATGGTAATGTCACTAGAGAGTATATATTTTTTTCTTTACTCTCAGGTCTCAAATTTCGAATCCAACTGATGCCAAATTTGTTTCATTGTTTCGGGATCAATAAATAAATTAACATGACGATGGATTAACAGAAATGCTACTTCTTGCGGATATCTCTTTTACTTAGACAATATCGGTGAATGAGATAGAAGGTACTTCAATACATAAGAGATTGCTGATCTTCCAGCAAATCATACACAAACTCAACGATCAACCATAATTGAAGGAAGGGTTTTTTTTACTCATCTAGTTTTACAGGAATGACGCAAAAGTTTTCTTTCTCTCGACTTTACCTATTAGTTGAAGGTTGTGAGTAATTAGAGCATCTGACCATTAACGAGAGTCAGCAAAACGTAACTGATTTGTGACGTGGCCAATATTGCAAACATAGAAAAGATCTGTTTAATCAACTGGAAAATAAATACCAGAAAGTAGGATAATCTAATTTTACAAGATAGATTGTATTGTTTCTTCGACGAGAGAAAAAAAGGAGGTAGAGAGAGAGGGAGAGTAGGGCGTAGAATTATTTCCTTACGAGACTGTTTACCTGTGGTAGAGTGCACTTTAATTCGGAGTGAGCCTTGTCTTGGCTTAACTCCAGAGGGTATTAACATGTAACAAACTCAGTGAACTGCAGAGATAAACGAAATTAAAGGGCAATATTACACAGACTATTAAATATAATGGTTGTGTTCAACGTAGACACAAAATTACATATATTAGGGGACTGAATAGTTTAATATAGTGATTGGTACGTAATTCTATTGATCATGCGAAGATGAATCGCGATGATGAATCGCGAAGATGAGATGAATGTGACATCAGAACTGATAAAGAGGAATAATAAGAAATAATTTTACTATTACCACCAGGCCACATATGTTGGGAGAGAAAGCTGAAAATGAAATAACCCACAGTTTTGAATTGATATTGTATTGATTCTAGTGAAATATAGCCTGTGACTGGTGACTGATTAAATTATTAATAGATCCTATAACGTTAGTATTTCTCCGTGTTCTACACAACGACATGTCCGGATACATTTGATGAGTATAGGCCCATTATTTTAGATATATTTCTCAGGGGTAAAATAATTATTTTTAATTCATTCCAAAGATTGTCCGCATATCTATGAATAGTGTATATTCGATGCAATTGACAATATTAATCGACAGCAACTTATCGAATCAGCTGGGAGGAAAGTCAAAGACCCCGCTACAAATTAAAACCAGAATATGAAAGCATGTTCGATGTTATAAAATGTTTGTTAACCCGTTCTATAATTAACACGTTTTGTAATGGGGTATTGCTATCTATAGGACATCTAGTTAGCTTCTAAAACCTTCAATTTCTTCTTGAAAAACAAATTAACTCTCTGCATACCGTTACTGCGTATGTTGTCATTACTGACAACTAATTGTAGAGGTTTAATCAGTTACGTTTCATAGATTATCCTTCAAATCATTGAAACGAATACAACATGACTGCAAGAGTAAATCATTCTTTCATATTATACCCAAGATAGCTTGATCCTTAAACTGTTCCTTTTGATTCTGAGCTCAGATTCCCAATTAATCACAAATTTGAAGTACGTCAATAATACAGAATCACTTGCAGTGGGCTCAGGTTCAGTAGAACTTCAAACACAGTTTCACTTATATATGGAAAATATATAAGTGAAACTTATACATTAACACCCGGCATCTGCATGGAAGATATAGATATTGACGGGATTTCCATTTCTCTATAAAGCTGCTGCATTTAGTTTATTTCAAAAAGATGCATGGATGTGATAAAGCTTGAATCATGTATATTAATAGATTTCTTATATACGTACAACAATTAAGATAAAATTCCTAAGAACATCTAAGAGATTATGAACTAGGCGTATGATTGTCAGCAAATCGCATTAAAACATTAAGCATAAAAGAATCCAACTTTGGTATTGTTCAGATGAAGCGCCTGAAGAATCTAAAATCCGTTCATATAATTACGAATTAGCGATTGATCTAACTTCATATGGAATGTTTCATAGCAGGATGATGATTTATAAGTATTATCTTCTTTGGTTTATGCAGCATAAAAGAGAGCACGATAATTGTTATACTCATATTTTTACTATCTGTTATAGCTTTAGTTGACTTGAAAGCAAACTAGACTTCCATTTATTCGCGCAGGCGTATATGTGTGAAGGAAGGATATAGGTAAAAGAGAGATAATGAAGATATAGATAGAGAAATAACAAAATGAAACAAGAGAAAGATAAGGGGAGAAAGGTAGGGGATAGATAGATATCTAGGTGGAGATAGATAGATAGAAAGACAAAAAGGCAGAAAAATAGGTAGATGGATAGATAGATAAATAGATTGTTAGACAGAAAGATAAATAGATAGATAGAGAGAGAGATGGATAGATAGATAATGAGATGGACAGATAGATAGATTGATAGAGAGATGGATAGATATATAGAGAGATGGATAGAGAGAGATATGGATAGAGAGGGATATGGATAGATACAGAGATAGATAGATACAGGAGGTAGATATAGAAACGAAGAGATATATAGAGAGCTGGATAGAGAGAGATATGGATAGAAAGGGATATGGATAGATACAGAGATAGATAGATACAGGAGATAGACATAGAAACGAAGAGATATATAGAGAGCTGGATGGATAGATAGACACAGGGACAGAAAGAGCTAACGCAGGCTGTTGCTAACAAAGGTATAAGCAATTCTTAGTTAAATTTGAGAAGTGTTATGGATGATATACTTTTTATAGTAAGACTAGGAATCTCATCTAAACACTATGATCACTAAATCACAAGTTTACTGCTCCGTCATTTTCTCCGTTGCTAAGAAATGTATATCTCCAAGTAATACAGTAAATGTGAGTAAATAGGAAGAAATTATAAGTAGACATATTGATTCCAAACGAAACATTTGAAAGGAGGGGGGGGGGCATTGTTTCATACTAAAGTACAAGTCTTTTATGTAGTAGTCCATTAATAGTTTATATATATATATATATATATATATATATATATATATATATATATATATATATATATATATTTATTAAAATAACAGATTAAAGTTTAAGCAAAGAATCGCTGCTTTCACCCTTAACGGGATCTTCTGAAACTAAATATTTGCTCTACGGTTCTTATATATTTATCCTTATCGAGCCCTCTTTGGATTTTAGTCTTCAAATGTATTATTATTACTATATATATATATATATATATATATATATATATATATATATATATATATATATATATATATATATATATATATATATATATATATAGAGAGAGAGAGAGAGAGAGAGAGAGAGAGAGAGAGAGAGAGAGTGTGTGTGTGTGAGATTAAGTAGAATCGAAGTCGGTGTTGCAACATATATATAAAACTTATTGACATATTAAGTTTGTTCCGATATCGATCTGCTCAGATTATAATCAAATTGATAGCCGAATCATTTTCCTCATTTCGTCAGCTATGCGTGTTTATATCTGCAAGTACACGTCTAAACCTTGAATCATGTATATCAATATATATATATATATATTAACATAAATTATCGAGATTCGCATTTCGGCCCACGAAATAACGAAAAACAACCTCCGAGATGTGCGGCAAGTGCTCAATGATTCAGATGAACCAGAGCTATAACAAACGTTAAAGGCCAAACACACTGAGACGATGGTTAAACAATCATTCGCATAGACAAAAAAAAACGATCAAGTAATTCGGGTATTGAAAATTTACCCGGACCCCTGGAAGGTTGGTAAAATCCAGTACATGGGTTTCTGCAGCTCCTAAATCACGTACCGTCCGATTACATAAATAATATTAGGCTTCTGGTAAGATGCTTGAACAAGGAAGCCACTTTCTCAACAGGTTTTAGTTCAATGTTAATACAAGGACTGACAATTGCTGACCCCACGTGGGGATCGGCAAGGGAGGCAATCCCTATATCAGGCGAATTAATTCAGTTGTGTATATTTTTGCAAGAATGAAAAAACATCACAAATCGAATAGAGTTCTCAACAGAAGGGTTATAATTAACATAAGCTATTTATCAGTCAATAGAATCAACTAAAAAATCAAGAAAATTAATTGGTCAATAGCTAAAATCTGGAGAATAATACAAACATAAATTATCGAGATTCGCATTTCGGACAACGAAATAACGAAAACAACCTCCGAGATGTGCGGCAAGTGCTCAATGATTCAGATGAACCAGAGCTATAACAAACTTTAAAGGCCAAACACACTGAGACGATGGTTAAACAATCATTCGCATAACCAAAAAAACGATCAAGTATTTCGGGTATTGAAAATTTACCCGGACCCCTGGTAGGTTGGTAAAATCCCGTATATGGGTTTCTGCGGCTCCTAAATCAAGTACCGTCCGCTTACATAAATAATATCAGGCTTCTGGTAAGATGATTGAACAAGGAAGCCACTATGTAGAGGTTATATTTAGTTTGTTGGGATATATATATATATATATATATATATATATATAGAGAGAGAGAGAGAGAGAGAGAGAGAGAGAGAGAGGTAGAACACTGGAAGGTAATATCCGTAGTGGTAGAGCACTCAGTCCATGGGACGAGTTAAGTAGAAGTTGTAACACAACAGTTAGTTCACCATACCGATAACAATTGTATCACCTTAGCGGATCTGCTAAGGTGAAACGATTGTGCCCGGTATGGTGAACTAACTGTTGTGTTACCACATCTATATATATAAATACATATATACATGTATAAATATATATATAAATAGATATATATACATACACACATACATATATATAAATACATATATACATATATATAAATACATATATATGTATGTGTGTGAGCCTATAGACATGTGTCAGTATGGGAGTGTGCATCTATACAGTCTTGTGAAGCTAGACAACATATGTAAACACATACATAGTATAAAATATAGATGTTTGTAGTTTCAATGATTATCGTTATTTAATTATACCCTTGTGCATTGTGTTTGTGTATTTAACTTAAATTTGATTCCATTAGTTATGGGTAGCTATATATTATTGATTTCTAATCATAGTAGAATTAATAATAACGATTTAATCATTTAAATTACTAATATACGCTTGATTTATTTTGGCACAATTGTGAAGCAGACGATACTTCAAAATGGCAGACTTTCAAAGACTATTGCTGTCACATTTACAGAACATACGTTGCCATAAATTATTTCAATGTACAGTTTATATGATTAATAATGTAACTTTATAAATATAGTATGGGAATTTGTAGTTTAATCAATGGAAATTCCAGCCTATATGTACATAAACAATATATAAACAGACAAACACACACCTACTCACACTGGTTAGATGTGTCTGACACAACGTATACGTCATGTTCATAGATGTATGATTATTCGAAAGTTCGTGAGACCTGAAACACACACATACACACACGTATATATATATATATGTATATATATATATATATATATATATATATATATATATATAGATATATATATATATATATATATATATACATGACTGTGTTTGTGTCTGTTTGTTTTCCTGTGTCTGTCTATTGTTATATTTGGAGATGGTGGCGTTGCCAGTATTGCCAATAAAAACACCTGCACAATGATTTAAAATTGTTCACTTTATCTTTTTATTACAAGTTATTCGTTAGTATGTCATACGAGAGAGAGAGAGAGAGAGAGAGAGAGAGAGAGAGAGAGAGAGAGAGAGAGAGAGAGAGAGAGAGACTGTATTAATACAACATTATTTGTTTCAGAAAAATATTCGCGTTTAACAACTTTGAAATATATAGTCTCTGTAACATAGAGCACATATTTAAGGTAATGTCACACTTAAATGAAGGAGAAACAATTGATTCTTATAATTTTACACATTTAATATATTTCTATTCCATCTGAAAATAGCTACAATAATTCTTACGGTAGACAGTTATGTGTGAAAGATATTCACCTTATTAAATGAAGCGGTTTAAATTTCTTTTAAATATCTGAAACTTTTAGAGAAGGGCAGTATCGTCGCACACCTGTGCGTACTAAAATATAGTTGTACGCACATAGATACATTCGTGCGCACGCACGCGCACACACACACACACAAACACACCCACACACACGCACACGCACGGACACACACACAGTATATATGAACGTAGGTATGAAATGATTGTTCTCATTTGAAAAAGCATAAAACGGCCCTTTCTCTGAAACTATATATTTCTACACCATAGTTACTATATAATCGAAATGTAGTATTAATAATTGTTTCTTATATAAGCACGAGGCCAGCAATTTTGGCGGACGGGAAAGTCGATTAAATCGACCCCAGTGCGTGACTGGTACTTTATTTTATCGACCCTGTAAGGATGAAAGGCGAAGTTAATCTTGGCGGGAATTGAACTCAGCTCATAAAGGGTCGTAACTCTGTGCTGCAAAGCATGGCGTCCGGCCCTCTCCTCACCACTGCCAATCCACCGCTTTAAATGTGGTATTAATAATTGTTTCTACTTTAGGCACAAGGCCAGCAATTACCCAGTGCATTACTGGTACTTTATTTTATCGACCTCTTAAGGATGAAAGGCAAAGTAAACCTCTGCGGGATTTGAACTCAGACCGTAAAGGGACGTAACTATGCTGGAAAGCATGGCGTCCGACTCTCTACCGATACTGCCAATCGACCGCCCTAAATGTGGTATTAATAATGATAGACATTATTTTATATATATATATATATATATATATATATATATATATGTATATATATATGTATATATATATATATATATATGTATATATATATATATATATATATATATATATATATATATATATATATATATATATATATATATATATATATATATATATATATATATATATATACTTCGGGAGGGCCATGTTGCCAATAAGAAACACACGCACCAGTTGCTTTCATTTCAATTTATTATAATATATTTATAAATTTCCGGTTGGTTGGTTGGTTCCACAACCAGATGATTGTTTATATATTGTCAAAGTTCTTTCGTCACACATTCTGTGACCTCTTCAGTGCCTGGAGATTCTTTTCTTTGTTTGTGTGCCTCTCCTTTGTTCTGTCCTCCGCCATCTTGTTTTTGTGTGTGTGTTGTGTGCTTAGTTTGCGCATGTGTTACATCCGGATGTCTGTGTGTGTTTATATTCGTTTACTTATTTGTTTGTTTACAAGTAAACTGGTTGGTAGTTTGTTATATGTGCGAGTGTGTGTTTTCATTGTGTCCTTAATTGTAAGTTGTGATGTTGCTGTTCCACTCATGTTTTCTATTTAATTTTGGTTGGAGTTCATTTATGTTTATTGCCTCTGTGATTTGTCTAAACATTGCGTCTAAAAAGACGCAATGTTTAGACAAATGTTTAGACAAATCACAGAGGCAATAAACATAAATGAACTCCAACCAAAATTAAATAGAAAACATGAGTGGAACAGCAACATCACAACTTATAATTAAGGACAAAATGAAAACACACATGCACATAGAAGAAACAACCAACCAGTAACATGTAAATAAACAAATAAGTAAACGAATATAAACACACACAGACACCCGGATGTAACACATACGATAACTAAGCACACAACGCACACACAAAAACAAGATGGCATAGGACATAACAAAGAGAAGCACAAAAACAAAGAAAAGAATCCCCAGTCACTGAAGAGATCACATAATGTGTGACGAAAGAACTTTGACAATATATAAACAATCATCTGGTTGTGGAACCAACCAACCAACCGGAAATTTATAAATTCCTAAATTTATAAATTTATTATAATAAATTGAAGTGAAAGTTTGTGGTGCGTGTGTTTCTTATTGGCAACATGACCCTCCCAAAGTATAACAATATCGGTTTCAACACACGTTTTCAGATAAAGAATCTTGCTAAACAAATTCAGAAACGATATATATATATATATATATATATATATATATATATATATATATATATATATATACATATAACTATATTATTATTACTATATATATATATATATTTTTTAGAAAGTGAGATTTTTTTTACAAAATGAAAAATAACCGAGGCGTCCTACACGAGTGAAAGTATAAAGAAAAAGATGAAATCGAAAATGCAACTGGAGTCATATTTTTAAAAAGATATATATATATATATTTGGTTCCTTTACCGGTTTCGCAGTTCTGCTTTTCAAAAGTAGAGTTGAGATGGAGGGTCTGTGGTTTACAGACCCTCCATCTCAACTCTACTTTTGAAAACTGCGAAACCGGTAAAGGAACCAAATAAACATATATATTTTTTTTAAATAAGACTCCAGTTGCATTTTCGATTTCATTTTTTTCTTTATATATATATATATATATATATGGATCCATTTTGAAACTGGTTAGACCATTAAGCAACAGAGTAGTCGGGAACTAGCTGTTGAAACGGCAACGGCTCAGCCGTGATGCCCCGACTCTTCATAATATTTATATATATATATATATATATATATATATATATATGGAGAAGAAGTTTATGAAATGGAAATGCGGGTATACAGAATTTATTAGGTAACAATTGTTTCTATAGTGTATGGGTTACCTATACCTCGCTATTTGAATAACATAATATATATATATATATATAATATATATATAATATATATATATAATATATATATATATATATATATATATATATATATATATATATATATATATATATATATATATATATATATATATATGTAAGTAAGTATGTTTTGAAATTAGAAATAGAAGCTTCCGGCGTATTTTTTTAGCCTGGTAGTGGGGTTTAGAACGCTCATAGAAATGGAAAAAAGTTGAGTACAAATAGTTCAAAGTAATGACAAAACACCGATACCAAATGTCTTTCATGCTCACGCTTTATATGGAAAAGGGTAAAGCATGTTCGACGTGATATATAAACATATATAATATATATCGTAGGGGGAGGTATCGCCCGTGTTTGTATTATTTCTTAAGCATTGATTTAGTTACATCTACGAAATTACGACTTTATCAGGTGTATACTAAAAATTTAGCCAAGGTTACTTTGTTCCTTAAAGGGAGTGATTTTCCAACTTCAGATGAAATGCTTTGTTGTATTTTTCTGTTTGTATGGCCTCAGTTCATATAACTTCGTCATCATCTACATCGGATATAGATGGACATTTCGTTAGGTCTGTAGAAAAGCTTGTTCACGTTTCCGAACAGTCACCTATTCAGACCTCAAAATTGTGATCTGCACGGTCGACCTGGATAGAACCTGGTTGATGGAAGCATAACATGTCATTCACGGCACGTAGATACTACAGGGACCTGAACTCTACATTAGTTATGTGCAAGTTGCCAAGAGGTGGATCGTCAACAAGTGGTGGGATGCTCTAAGGATAAAGATTCGTGTAGTTTCAATAAGTTTTAGTAAAGAAGTAGTGTTAGACGAGGTGAGTAGAAGTGGCATTGCAACTGACATGCTAGCGGTGATAATGATATTAGATCGTTCCTTCAATGCCAATCACGAATGTTGCACTGTCAGAGCTAAGGAGCGTGCTCTAAGAAATCAGGGAATGAAAGTTGTTCTATGCTCCTGTGTGGCGGAGACGCAGCGTGGTAACAATACACACGATTTGGTCTTTGGCGGACCAAGAGGAACGCTTGCTGAACGATTCTAGACAGATGTGTGCGTGTGTGCAGCAGTTGGCCACCACTTCCGCTGTTCGTGGGGAGTAAACTACAGTTCCTACCTCGACTTGCTGAGTGTTGTGATAGGCTGAGTGGCCTATATAATAAACCAAGATTCTGGATGCCATGGTCTGTTGCAAGAGGTGAAATTCACTCGAATTGAATGGTCTGCCCTACGAGTTTTACGTAGATATGATATATACATTTTCTTCTATTTCTTCAAAGTGGTCTCCTGTAACTGGCAGCAGAACGGGAGTATTCCATGTTCTGTTATCCGGGGCGTTGTAACGCAGACGAGAACAAGAGGGACACATTAGACAATTTAAGGCCCATAACTCTGCTCAACACAGAATTTAAGATTTTGACCAAGGTGTTTTGGAAAGGCAGGTGCCTGTGAGGAGAGAAGTGCTATCAGTGGGTCAGTGGGTCAGTGTTACGAGAAAAGACGTGTGAATGGGCCTATTCTGAGTATGCGCCTATAGACTGGCTAATTCGAAGTGGAGAGGAGTGCCCTCTTCGGGAGCTCTCGGAACGTCGAGGGTGTCAGGATTGATGATGTTCCTGTGTCACCCTTCGGTGGTTCTCTCGCCTATTGGGGGATTTTCTCTCTTGTAATTATTTTATTTGTTATTATTGTTTTATATGTTTTACTCGATTTTATTGAAAACCCCCACTGTCACTGTCTATTGTCCCCTATATGTAGGCCCTTAGAGCCAGCGAAGCATTTGACAACATGCTTAGCAGCATAGAGTTATGGCCCTTTGCGTTCCTAGTTCAAATCCCGCCGAGGCTAGCTATGCCTTTCATCCTTACGGGGCCAATGAAATAAAGTACCAATAAGGCGCTGGGGTTGATTTAATCGACTTTCCTCTCCCCTTCAAATAACCGGCCTTGTGTCTAAAGTAGAAAAAATTATTATTGTTATACACACGCATTAGCTATATATATATATGTATATATATACATATATGTATGTATACACACACACACACATACACACAATATATATATATATATACACATACAAACACGCGCATACGCATGCATATATATATATATATACATATATATAATAGGTTAATCTATATATGGTATCTTACCTAGAGGGTGTATAATCTTATCAGGATTACGAATAATGTTGCGATGTTATTGTTTCTTTAACGTGAATGGATTATATTATAATGTTTCTCTTTATCACAGGTCGCATGAGAAATTTAGTTGATGTGATATGCATATATAAATTTGTGTATATATGTATGCTGCATCCGTATGCGTGTATATATATATGCTCGTGCGTGTGTGTGTATAGGTATGTAAATATATATATATGTGTGTGTGTGTACATAGATATATACACATATGCATACACACACGCATATATACATACACACACACACACACATACTCATACACTCGCACATTATTATATATATACATAGGGTGGTTGATTGGCAGTATCGGTAGAGGGTTGGACGCCATGCTTTCTAGCATCGAGTTACGTCCCTTTATGATCTGAGTTCAAATCCCGCCGAGGGTAACTGTGCCTTTCATCCTTACGGGGTCGATAAAATAAAGTACCAGTAATGTACTGGGTAATTGCTGGCCTTGTGCCTAAAGTAGAAACAATTATTATATATATATACATACACACACAAACACACACATATACATACCCACATATATACATACATACACGCACACATATTATATATATATATATGTATATATGTGTGCCCTCCAAGAAATTATTCTTCCCACACCAACGCTACACAATTAACTTATTGTCACGATCTGTGATTTATTTTAAAACTGTTTCCTATGCACTTATTCACGATTGTTGAACAGGAAAATTATTTTTAGCAGACACTTTTATTATTCTTGTTCGCTGTAATATTATACCTACATTAAACGCATGTCATACAAGATGTTTTATATTCATGTTACTGCTATCTACCATTTAACGGATGTCTCTACTACTGTAAATTGGAAATTTCAATTGAAAACATTCAGCAGTTTTATTGATATTTTTAGTTTTAGTTGCATGTAACAAAAACATATCTTTTATTATTTGGCGTGTAAAACTGTTGTTTTTTCATTTTATGTTTATGGCTGAAATATATTTCTATTAACTTTTGTACGCTCGTCTTTACTTAGCTCTGCCTTTTTTCTTCCATTATACACACATATATATATTCTTTTTAGGCTGTGGAGTGGCAGTATCGGTAGAGGGTCTGGCGTTATGCTTTCCAGCACAAAGTTACGTCCCTTTAAGGACTGAGTTCAAATCCAGCCGAGGTTAACTTTGCCTTTCATCCTTACGGGGTCGATAAAATAAAGTACCAGTGATGCACTGAGGTAATTTCTGGCCTTGTGCCAAAAGTAGAAACAATTATTATTATTATCCCGTCGAAGGTAGTTTTGCCTTTCATCGTTACGAGGGGTGATGATATAAAGTATCACTCACGATTTTCTCTCACCCCAAATTGCTGGCCTTGTGTCTGAATTAGAAACCATTATCATTATTGTTAATTTATTTTCTTAAAACCTATGCAAATTTATCGTATAAAAAAAGAAAGGAATTCAGAGCGTCTCATGGAAATAATTCGCGATCCTAGCGGACAAACTAGCAGTTGCTTCTTTCTGGTAGATGACGCGGGAGATACGTTGATTATCAGAACGAGGTTAACTTTGCCTTTCATCCTTACGGGGTCGATAAAATAAAGTACCAGTAATGTACTGGGTAATTTGATGGCCTTGTGTCAAAAGTAGAAACAATTATTATTTTATTAATTTATTTATTATCTATATCGCTTTTCTCTTCAAACAGTATTGTGAAATTCAAGTAATCATAAATTATTTATTTGAAAATAAAACAAGAAAATAGAAAGTAAAACTGAAAACTAAGAATTTCTTCCTCTACACTAGATTAACATTTTCTCCATTAATTATAATAATGCTTAGATATAAAGTTTTACTGAATCGCAACATATCACGCCTAACCACAGGTGCATAAAGACAGATTCTCTCTATTTCTTTCTCTCGCCCTGTGTGTGGGCATCTCTCTCTCTCTCTCTCTCTCTCTCTCTCTCTCTCTACATATATATATATATATATATTTGATGTTACGTTGTTTGCTCCTTTCTATATATAAATCCAGTTACATTTTACGATTCATAATAATTATTCAGATACTTTCCAGTGTGAAAATGATTGCTAGGCTAAACGGCTTTTCTATAATAAACTGTAAAATACATTAGATATAGTCTGCGAAATTTAAACATTACTGCTGATTAATTTAGATTCTATCTAATAACAGAATGAAATATTCATTTTGATTTAACGCAATATCTCTCCTTGATTTCTTTATTACTATTTCTTTCTTCGATTTGCTATTTGTCCAATATAGAGATGTAAAAAATCGAATACAAATCAATATATTTAGTTCAGCGTGATAACATTATTTTTTCTCTTTTTATTTTTTTAGTGTCTGAAATATTGCTGCTGGTTTAATACTACCAACGTTATAGTAGAAGCTGCTAACTAAATCTTCTTTATTGCATAAAATGCTTGTAGTACGACACCTTCCTCACAAAAATACTAACGTTGTGTTTTTACTACTAACAATATTTTAATGTTGTTATATATTATATAACCTTCTCGACTGACCCATTCGTAAATATACGACTATATGAGTATATACCTAGATGACTGTTGCCATGTTTTGTAACACGTAGGAAAGGTAGCAAAATAAACGAAAGAATTATTGCTAATAATAAAAGTTCAGTGAATGGGAAAATTAGTCGAGCTCTGGACTAGAATTTTGCAATCAAGCGATAAATTGGCAGAATTGCTAGAGCGTCCCATTGGCAGCCATGGTGTATTCGTTCCGAATCTCTGCTAACGGAGTTCAAATCTCTCAGAAGATTACTTCGTTTTGTGTTAACATTCCGAGACCCATAAGTAATATATCCAGTATGGAGCAGATTCTTCTGTCTTCCTCTACCGAGAAAGTTCATTTGATAGTACCTGTAATTCTCGCTGTAAACCTTTAACTCAATGAGTGTTCTAAGTTCAAATTCCTCCGAGGTCATACTTTATCTTTCGCCATTCCAAGTTCGATAAATTAATGTATCTCACAAGTACTGAGGTTGATTAAATCGACTATACCTTATCTAACAAATTGTTGTCCTTGTGTCTAAATTAGAAATATATTATTACAACCAAGAATATGATTGGTGTGTTTGTTCAAGCAGTAAATTAATTGCAGGTATTGCTATGAAATACACCTTAAATATTGATAAATACTAGTTTTGGAGAAAAACATAGTTTGGAATCAACATTTAAAATGCATTCACAACCTGCTGCATACACGCGTTACAAGATCGATTGTATGTCGGTTTCAATGATGGATGTGTATTGATCCGAACGATGAAATAAATTTCCGACTCGGGAATTATCGAGCACGTAGTTGAATATTCCTCACACACGTGTACCATTAATGTAATTCTCACCCAGAATCAGTATAACACAATATGTGACAAGACTACGCCTTCGAATTACAGCAACAATCCATCTAGCGGATATCAACTCAGATTCCATTCGGAATTTCATAACAAAGCTTAGATCTACAACAGGGTATTTAAAACACATTCCGCCAAATTGTCACGTAGTGGGAGCGAACCCAAGATGAAAAGGTTTCAAAGTGAACATTTTAATCAAGTGTCATACCTACGTCTATAAAAATACGTATAAGATTACATTGGATGGTATTTATTTCCAAGCAGCACAGTATCTGTCACATAATGTCTCATTCACATCCCTTTACAGTTACCTGTAAATGTCACGTTTACCAAACCAATGTTGTTACACATGGAATCGTATGTGCATTTCGTAGTGGCTTACATAATTTCTTAAAGAATTATAGACATAGTAAAGAAAAAAGATCAATCTAAATGAGAAGATTTCTTATAAAATCTGATGGATTGCTTTGTTTCAATCAGAAATCTGATCACGTATGTGATTTAACAAATGAAATCCTATACATGGAAGCTAATACTGTATCTAATAGTATCAAAAGACAAGCTTCCCCATCGGGTTCAAATGGTAAGCTTTAGTTACGTGACATTATTTACAGTCTTTGTTTTATTAAAATAGATAAACCTGCGCACATACATACATACATGCATACATACATACAGGTACATATATAGACCAATATATAGTATAGAGTCAGGAGTCGACGGCTGAGCTCTTGCTGTTTCAACAATATAACCATACTCTACTACCCCAAGTATTGAGTACTCAGTTGAGTAATAGTCTAATCAGTTCCAAAGTGAATTTATGCTGATGAATATATATATATATATATATATATATATATATATATTTGTATCTAGGGTTCAATCGGGGAGAACTACAGTAAGTAGGGTA
Source organism: Eledone cirrhosa (assembly GCA_964016885.1). Classification (NCBI taxonomy): domain Eukaryota; kingdom Metazoa; phylum Mollusca; class Cephalopoda; order Octopoda; family Eledonidae; genus Eledone; species Eledone cirrhosa. The sequence continues at coordinate 64,503,126 of OZ024747.1, forward strand.
CTCAATACATCGAGTATATACAAGAATCAATATAAAAATGGCTTTTACAGGACTGGAACTATTTCATTCGAAGGAAATCATCAGGCTTTCCTGATGATTTAATGTAGAAGCTATATATATATATAAGGCCCGCCGTCGTTTCCGACGACGAATGCTCCACTTGATACAATCAAAGGAACTACATGCTCGTGATACCAACGTGCAAGTGGCTAAGCATTCCACTCAAATGAGATTCAACGTGGACAGTGTTTGACTATGCTGATCCCTTGGATTTCATGTACAACTGATGTGGCTGAGTGGGCTGGAGCAACATGAAACAGTCTTCCCCAAGAACACGATCCAACGCTTGGTTCGAGAATTGAAATCACGACCTGACGCGAACATTCTAACTATTAGGACACGGGATTTCACAATATATGTATGAGACACGTTTTGCAAAGATGATATTACAAACAGATAAAATTTATTCAACAAACCCGTCAAACACCGTCCAATTGTACTGTTCTAGACAAAAAGAACCAGAACTCACGCTAAATTACATATCAAAGTTTCTATGTATAATATGTCCGTGGGACTTATTTTACCTGTTACCAATTTTGAAGCAAGCGGAGGAAAAAAGTAAACGAAGAATAAGAAAACAAAAGGAAGAGGAAAAGAAAAGAAGAAGACAACTTTAAAATAATTGATTATTTTTGGCACGAGGCCAGCAATTATCCCAGTGCATTACTGGTAATGTAATTATCAACCCCGTAAGGATGAGAGGCAAAGTTAACTTCGGTGGTATTTAAACTCAGACCGTAAAGGTGCATAACTCTCTACCGATAGTGCCAAATAATATCAGGGACGCATACGGCTCCTCTCCTCTCTTCTTTCATTTTTTACCGCGAATATCTCCCTTCGCGGGAGTATAGTATAATTCTTTTATCTCATGATTTTCTCTCCGTCTAGTTCTGGTTGTTATATTTATCACTCTGCACATCAATAGCTCTGTTTGTACTTGTCTTGCAAAAAATCTAGATCAGTGTTAGATGCCGACATGGTTGACGAAGGAAACAGGAACACAGACGATGACTGCGGAGTGTGTGTGTATGTGTATGTGTATGTGTGTATGTATATATATATATATATATATAAGGGGATGTATGTGTGTGTGTATGTGTGTGTGTGTGTGAGTGTGTGTTTGACTGTCTGTGTGTGAGTATGTTACTCCTAATTGAGTCATCTAGTGGATACGAAAACTGGAAACATGAAGCAAAAGAAAACAAAAACCCATCTGTCCTTTAGTTAGCTGTGATTAATTTAATGACCGTAGCTATATGCCTGGCGAGTTTACAATGAGTTCATTCCACAAAGTATTATATAAGATGCTAGCATATACATATAAGATTACATATGTAACAACTATGTTTCTGTAAACGTGACATTTAGATGTAAATGTAAAGAGATAGAGATATGAAGTAAACGTTACATTATAAGCCAGATATTGGAAAGAATATAAATAAGTGTCATCTAACGGCAAAATATGTAGGATATGTATATGCGTTTTTCTGTTAATGTATGAGTGTGTGTATTTATATAAGTGTGTATGTGTGTGTGTGTGTGTGTGTGTGTGTGTGTGTGTGTGTGTGTGTGTGTGTGTGTGTGTGTGTGTGTGTGTGTGTGTGTGTGCTTGCGCGCGCGCGCGCGGCGATGGATAATAAAAATACTGAACGTAAATTGAGCCATACATTAGATGTTGCTTGATTGCCTTTAAGTTAGAATGAGGAAAGAAACAATTATATGAGAAGAAAATATATTCGGAAGGAGGAATCTAAAGAAAAATTTGGTGAGTCGGCTAATTTCTTATATTGTGTCCCCCGCTTTCATTGATCTACAGGAAATTAGTACTGTTCAATTTATACGTTCCTTCAACGCTACGAAGTTCTCAAAACGGCTGCCATTTTTCTCCTATTCTTTTTTTTCTTTCTCGACGCAATCTTTTCTTGACAGAATCATATTAACAATAGGATGCATGCTGATTGGATCAAGTTGGTTTCCTACTGTACAGCTTTTTATTAAGGTTATTATTTCAACGTATTTAACAGATGTATTATGAGGTTTTCTTATGTAAAGCGTTCAATAGTAACAAAAGTCAATCTTTTCACTTAACGTAACATTCGTGCGGCCAACAGCTTCATTTTGATATGTCAAGAGGATGAGATCTACATCTAACCTCACTATTACTATTAAAAGTAATATGTGTAGCCAGTCAAGGAGACATCCGAATGTTCAATGAATGCCTGTTCATAATTCTTATTCTGAATAAAAACTATTGCAATACATCTTTATTAGTATGGTTCAGTAACACAATGCGAATATGTATATCCGATTAGTGAGTTAGATGTCCATGAACCTCCACACGGTTATCATGTAAGATATATTCGTTTATAAAGGCGAATGACAACGTCGCAATGTATTAAATTGGGTTAACCTTAGCGAACTCCTTGGTATCCTTCAACTGAACACAACAGATGATATTTTAACCGATGATACTGGATATTGACGAATTAATTTGGAAGCATCTAGCACAGACCCCAACAAATATCATTTTGATACGAGGAAACGTATTCAGAATATGTTGGAATATAATCAATTTCAGTGATGTATTTCACATACCCATTATTTTATCAATTTATCATAAGAAGTTTAACATTAACATAGGTTGAATCTTATTTTATTTTGTCCAAAAACGTAACCTAAAATGTATAAACAGAGAAGAATTAGAAACGAAACAGCAGTAATCAACGAGATTGCGTATTATTTCTTTAAAAAAGCATTACAATTGAAGCAACATTTCTTATCAACGTTGAGCTTGATTACTCGAAATATATGTAGCCGACAATCTTAAAGCATTGGCTGTTTGACGGTATAGAAAATAAAAGTGTCTAGCATTAACACAAGGTCGAACATTTTTGGGAAAGGGGAGAGTCGATTATATCGACCCAGTTCTTGACTGGTATTTGAATGATAAAAAAGCAGAATTGACTTCGGTGGGATTTAAAATGAGAATATATATATAGCCGGAACAAATATTGCCAAGCATGTACGATACTCGAAGAGAATATTACCAACGAATGATATTTGAATGATGTCATTGATATTCGGCACAAATAAAGATGTTATTGTAACACAAATGATCATAACAGCTACATGATTGATATACGATGGGTGCTTCTTATACGTAGTTCATTTGATAACGAACACTACTTAAACTATTCACAGGAAGTTGTGATTCACTTACATAATGCTGAGAACCCCTTATTTAATTTCCTAACAAAAAACAACGGCAGTAATCGCACGTAGAATTTTGAAGGGCGTGGGAGTTTGACAGAAATGTCTCGCTCAACAGTATGAGATAAATAGGTTCTGTTCACCTTCTTCCTGAGTGAACACACATGGAAGAATAATTCTACAGATCGTGGGCAGATATTCGTAATATTATTTTTGAATAAACGAATATCATATATAACATTAGATATTCATACGTTTATAAAAAAAATGTTCTACGATATAGCAGATATTGTAGATATTGAATATGTTCCATAGTGTTGGATTTACATAGATATGTGTTATATTTAAATATAATATGAAATATATTTTCATATCTTTTGCATTTTATTTAGATTTAACTAACAAATGAATTTAAAAGCAGATTTATCTCTAGCAATGTCACTTAACGAATCGCACGATGGAATCTAAAGACATGCTATATCTAAGTACTGTTTATTTTCCCCTTCTTCATAGTTTCACCATTTGAGTTATGGGTCTGAAACTTTAGGTATTAACATTAGGCCAAACGTGAGATGATGGTGAGGAGTGATTTCTAAAAATTATAATGTTAACTACAATACAGCGAATAGACTGCTTTTTAAAGTTGCTTTCATCAAAAATGAATAGTCATGATAGTAAGTGGGATATATGAATTAGTACAAAAGGTAGGGGACATTTTCCCATTCCAGGCTTTCTTTAATCGCGTTTTTCTCTTTAGGTAAAGTTCAATTTTCCTGTTTTACTTTTGATAAAATTCATTTTTCCCGTTTTAACTTTTGATAAATTCACTTTCTTCCATTTTAATGTATTTCGTGGGTAAATTTCAACAAATTGTACAATAAATATTATTAAAGTAGAGGAAACAAAAGCGAAGTGTCAAGTCTAACCCTCTCTCATTATGAAATAAAACCATTTTTCATGTTCTGTTGTGTAAGTTTTCTCTAATCCCAGTCATCACTTCACCACAATAAGTCTGTGAAACAAGCCAATGTAGAAGTCAGTAACGTTCTTATTAAGAATGCTTTAATTTAATGTACTTACTATCAGATACATTTCTACTCTTCAGTTTTGATATTGAAGTGAAAGCGACCGGAATGTGTTTACTATATTCTATACCTCCCTGGGATAAAAACATGGTCAAACTATAGCTGATCTTAAGATGAACTGTCTATTTCCATTAAGCTGGCAAGTCAAGCCAATGCAAGATGATGGAAGGGGCGAGTGGCAAATTACCAAGTTTTAGGAAAAGTTTAGTCACAAAAATTGTTTTGCTGCGGGCCGCTTGTTTGAGACACCTGATGTAGGGTAATCATTTCTGAATATATATGAGAGAGGGAGAGAGAGGGATGGAGATGGAGAGAGAGAGAGAGAGAGAGAGAGAGAGAGATGGAGAGAGAGAGCGAACGAGAGAGAGAGCGAACGAGAGAGAGAGTGAGTGAAAGAGAGAGTGAGAGAGAAAGAGAGAGAGAGAGAGAGAGAGAGAGGGAGAGGGAGGGAGAAAGAAAGGGAGAGAGTGAGAGAGAAAGGTGGATGGATATATAGCTAAATGAATATTTCTATGCATGAATATTATAGTTATTTGTGGTTTTGTATGTATCTTTAACTGAAGCCATTAAAGCCATCGCGTGACAAATCTGATCCTTTTTATGCAGAAACAAAATAAAAACACAACACCACATTTTGCAGAAGTTCTGTGACAACAGATACAATTATTAAGTTGATAAAACATGATTAATACTTTTTAAATTATATGCTGATAAAGCTGTAGAGTGAGCAAACCTTATCTTACTTTGATCGTTCATTTGATCATATTTCTGCGCCTCACATGTAAATCCATGGAAACATCCATCTAACTAAATGCTGCATTAACATTAAAAGGATATTTTCAATGTATGTATGAAGGTACTTTCGCCTTCCATAATCATCAATTATACTTTGACATGTGAAGATGATTTATGACAACTATTTAGCAATTGTAATGAACCTCGTTTTCATCCATACACCATATTTATAGACAGGATTTTGTTGTTTGATGCCTCAAGTAAATATCTCTAACAGATATGGTGCATTTATTGAACTTCCAGTTAATATATTCTATAAGCATGTTGGTGCAATGCTGGGCTTCACTACACCAGCACGCGGCATTTTGGGATTCGCTCTGTGCTCACGCTGTTAGAGATAGTAACAATATCCCACCCAAATCACACCATATCATTTAGAAATAAATAAATATTCGATTATTCTTGAACCTATAAAGAAGCTTCGGGATTGCCTAGGGTGCTTTTAACCCTATATCTATTCGGTTGAAGCTGAACTGGAGCTAAACAACATCAATAAATATCTCGATAATATACATGTCTAAAAGGATATTATAAACCCGGTCCTTCAACCTGCTAAAAACATGCGCGTGTGTATGTGTGACGATATACGCAAACACACACGTGTTTATATATATATATATATATATATATATATATATATATATATATATATATATAGTTAAAGAATGAAGATTAACATGGTTGGCTGTACAATAAGGGCTCTATTTAAAGTACTGACAATTGTTTCGTTGATCATGTGGGTCTAGAGTTCGCTAACCGCTTGAGGTTGCGTTATTCGGTCTCCAATACATTATTCACCTCTAGTCAACACATCAGAGTACGTAGCTATGAAATTACTTCACTCGAGGCAAGACTTATATAGAAAAATAGCGTGTAATTAAAAAAATAACATCAATAATAAAATAGCGTATAATCAAAACAATAACATCAATAATAATACATGTATGGTCAATAGGTAGAGAAGTTACAGATCTAAAAAGTAAAAGTAAAAGTAAAATATAAGAATGGGTACATTAAAAAGTAAGAAAAAGAGAGAATGGAAAATATAAAGAGATAAACAAATAAATAGGTGAGAGCATGTAAATACATAGTAGTAACTTTTGGGTAAGTGTTCTTATAAGGATTCGTTGGTGGGAAACTAGATTCGAGATGTACACACATACGTGTAGAGGGTCCGATAAAAGAGACAATAAATTAGAGATTAATTGTTGGATGCTTGTAACATATGTATGGGCTTGGGATGACGAGACATTTGATAAACGCTTATTGTAAATGTTTTGCTGATTGTTCTATATTAATGGGGTTGATGCTTTTACTTTTACTTTTTACATCTGTAACTTCTCTACCTATTTACCATCCATGTATTATTATTGATGTTATTGTTTAGATTATACGCTATTTTATTATTGATACGCTATTTTTCTATATAAGTCTTGCCTCGAGTGAAGTAATTTCATAGCTACGTACTCTGGTGTGTTGACCTGAGGTGAATAATGTATCGGAGATCGAGTGACGCAACTTCAAGTGATTAGCGAACTCTAGACCCACCTGATCAACGAAACAATTGTCAGTACTTTAAATAAAGCCCTTATTGTACAGCCAACCATGTTACTCTTCATTCTTTAACTATTATTACTCCAAGTATAAACTGCATAGAATTTACCCCGAATTCGCTGCATAACTATGGAAGCATCTTGTTGAATCAAAAAAAGCCGTACGTTAAAACTATCCACGGCGCAGAGCACCCACAACCTCTAACTGGATTACCTATAACGATAACTTGCTATCCCATATATATATATATATATATATATATATATATATATACAATATATTTAGAAAAGACACAGTTGTCGGTTGTTGTTGAGAAGTAACGGGGGAGGAAGACATGGGTTGCTGTTGTTGATGAAATCCTTCAACAGAAACAGAAGCAGTAGCGGAAGTTACGGTCGTTGGTTTTTGTCGTTCAGGAACAATGGTAGAGGAAGACACGATCTTCGGGTTTTTGTTGTTCAACAGCAATGGTAGAGGCAGACATGCCACGAAACTACGTAGTCGAGGAATCTAGGAGCAGTTTAGGTATGATACATTTTATTACCAATTATATCTAAATGTTTCTTCTCTCTTCATAATGTATTTTTGACTCTGATACTGGTTCAGTCTAATTCAACCGGATTGGTCTGTCCCAGTCATTCATTGATAACATCGGTAAGGTTGGCACCATTAACTCACGGTTGGGTGTGGATGCATTCATGTATATGTGTGTGTCCGCATGTATCTGTGTGTTTCTAAATATATTGTTCATAACTCCCTCTGGTCGAGTGATCTTTGAAGTGTGGTGACTGCTGGAAAGCTGCCATTACTCATACTTCTCGCCCCCTTCACCACCTCTTCTACGGCTTCGATATAAATACCCCCTCCGCCTCCGTGGTATTTTCTTCGGGGTTATAAGAGGCTTAGCTCTGTTTCTCGACCGTTATATCGCGTGACTATCTCCCCCTCCACCTTTTGGGATTCTTTCTCACGTCGTGTGGGCGCGTTCTTGAAGCTAGTAAAATGAGGTATTCTCTTAATAAGTCGGCAGACCTCGCAAAGACTCTATATCTTTATGATGTATTGTTTTTGTTTATGCCAAGAAACTACGTAGTCGAGGAATCTAGGAGCAGTTTAGGTATGATACATTTTATTACCAATTATATCTAAATGTTTCTTCTCTCTTCATAATGTATATATATATATATATATATATATATATATATATATATATATATATATAATAACGTCTGCATAATTTTCTGTGGAATGCTCAGACACTTTTATTTTAATTTCATGAGTAACTCAAACATATATTCCTATCTCACTGTCTCTCTCGTATTGTATATAAATATATATTCATACACAGCCGTCGAATCCTGACTCGAAATATAACCATATTCTACTACCCCAAGTATCGACCACTCTGTTGAGTAATAGTCCAATTAGTTATGAACTGGTTATATATATATATATATATATATATATATATATATATATATATATATATATATATATATATATTTATTAAAATAACAGATTAAAGTTTAAGCAAAGAATCGCTGCTTTCACCCTTAACGGGATCTTCTGAAACTAACAAAGTCAATCTGTGAAGGCAGAAGTGAATATTTCAAAACACTTTGCAACCGGAAGAAGACAGGAAGACGATACTTTGGTTCGTGGAAACGCTCCCTGGCAAAGAACGGGAAAAAACGAATATAAAACGTCATTATTTGGAGCGGTGAAAAACAATTACACGCAAACACAAAACCACGTTCATGGTATAAAAGAAGTCGTAGACTAAAATTCTAACTAGGAAACCGAATGATTCTCGGCTTCAGAGTTAAGAATAAAGTAAATAAAATACAGAGGTAAATGAAATTAAATGTTATTTACTTTATTCTTAACTCTGAAGCGGAGAATCATTCGGTTTCCTAGTTAGAATTTTAGTCTACGACTTCAGTTATACCATTTACGCGGTTTTGTCTTTGCGTGCAATTGTTCTCCACTGTCCCCATATGACGTATTATCTTCTTCGCTTTTTTCGTTCAATGCCAGAGAACGTCTCTGTGAACCACCTAGTAGAATATTAGTCTACGAATTCTTTTATACCATAAACGTGGTTCTGTCTTTGCGTGTAATTGTTTTTCACCGCTCCAAATAATGACGTATTATATTCCTTTTTTCCCGTTCTTTGCCAAGGAACATTTCCACAACCAAAGTATCGTCTTCCTGTCTTCCTCCGGTTGCAAAGTTTTTTTGCGTTCACAGATTGACTGTGTTATTTTCAGAAGATCCCGTTAAGGGTGAAAGCAGCGATTCTTTGCTTAAACTTTAATCTGTTATTTTAATAAATATTTGCTCTACGGTTCTTATATATTTGATATATATTTATCCTTATGTGTTTTAGTCTTCAAATTTATTATTATTACTATATATATATATCATAACTCGTGTGTTACACCTCTATTCTTTTAAATATATATATATATATATATATATATATATATATATATATATATATATATATATATATATATATATATATATATATATACATATGTATGTATATATATATGTGTATTTATATATATGTGTATGTATGTATGTATGTATATATATATATATATATATAAATATATATATATATATATACATATGTATATATATGTGTATGTATATATATGAGTATGTATAAATACATGTGTATATGTATATATATATATATATATATATATATATATATATATATATATATATATATATATAGCTCCTGTCTGCATTGTAATGCTTTTCATTTCAGTTATGACCGATCATAATTTTAAAGACTTTGACAAGCGAGTCACATCTGTATCTCTCGTACTTGTAAAGGATTGTCTAATCACTGGGAAAACCAGAAGTATTTATGTGGAAGTTATTCAGAAATATGAATTGGTAATAAATTTTTTCCGAATTAGCTGTATTCTTATGAAAGTAAACACACCTCATTTATCTTACAGAAAAACTCTTTTCTTCAACAGACTGCATTAATTTCTATGGTCTTCAAAGATAGAATATGGCTGCCATATTAGTGGGAATTTAGTTTACTTCGTGCAGTTGGTATCCATTATGAATATATAACTATATGTGAAAATGATTGTGACTTATAAATAGAGAGAAACTACATTAGGACAGCATCATCACTCAGCATTATATATAGGATTATTATTGTATATGCTGGCTGCACCAATCAGCTACAATTTCGAAGACCACTTTTCTTAAAAGCAAATGCAGAATTGTTACTAATGCGTCATAAGAATTCAATGAAATAACAAAAGTGTCTTCTTGGAAATACAATTTGTTGTTATCAATCTATGGATTAGTATAACGAGTAGTCCGTGATAATAAGTTAATTATGTGAATGAGAAATGTAAAGGAACAGGCACCAGGGGTGTTTCACGATGTCACTTAGAAAAGTATTTTATTGTCAGTTATTAGAATTCTGGCTTATTCAGCAACATGCTCCTGCGGAAGACAAAGTGATGAAAATTACAGATCTAATCACAATGAAATTGTGCAGAATTAATGTATAAGTATTTTAATCTCGATCATCCATTAGTTGCTCAATATGCATTGATTTTTCTTTGCAACAAAAACGCACATGGATATATAATGTATGTATGTGTATGTATGCGAATGTATCGCTCTCTCACTCTCTCTGTCTGTATGTCTCTGTGTAAATATATATATATAGAGAGAGAGATAGACCTGGATAAAGATATATGCTTACACATGTAAGTATCTGTGTAAATAAATAAATAGAGAGAGAGAGAGAGAGAGAGAGAGAGAGAGAGAGAGAGAGGGATACAGATATATACTTACACATGTAAGTATCTGTGTAAATAAATAAATAAATATATATATATATATATATATATATATATATATATATATAGAGAGAGAGAGAGAGAGAGAGAGAGAGAGAGAGAGAGAGAGAGAGATATGGATACAGATATATGCTTACACAGATATATATATGTGTTTGTCTATACACATCTGTGTATGTTTGATACATATATATGCGCGTGTGTGTGTGCGTACATATATGTGTGATATATATATATATATATATATATGCATGCGCGTGTGTGTGTGTGTGTGTATGCGTGTGTGTGCGTACATATCTGTGCGATATATATATATATATATATATATATATATATATATGCATGCGTGTGTGTTTGTGTGTATGTGTATGAATATAGTAAAATGCAAAGTAGGTAAGAAGGTCCATTACAAGCAACATTTTATCTTAATTTCCTTATGAATAATGGATATGGATAATGGAGCTATGACATGCCCCTCCTCATAGGTTCTGTTCCGCGAAAAACATTGAATTTTAATCAATGATTTATCGTTTTCTTCGTTATATTGATTGATTAATTAGCATTTTCCTGTTGAGAACATTTTTTTTTTGTAACATATGCAAAAACATAAACCTAAAGCAACTTAGTGTTGGTGTATCCGATTCTCATTTTGGCAACGATGCCAATGATTACTCTCTTTCTTTCTCTCTCTCTATCTATCTCATATATATATATATATATATATATATATATATATATATAATGTTATATTTGGGGAGGGTCATATTGTTATAATATTGCCAGAAATAATAATACAACACACTGACTGTTTGGTTTGAGTTGGTCTTCGCTTTTGTAACTTTTATATCTCCATAGTTAATTTACCTGGCAATCAATGTTTCTCATTGATTGACCAACGTTTAAAAATACAGATATAAACATATATATATATATAGTCTATCAAATTTGTTTCGTCACACAACTGTGATATCATCAGTGGTACTATTATGTTTCCTCCCGTTGTATCGTAATGCATATATATATATATATATATATATATATATATATATATATATATATATATATATGCGAAGGCCTTAGTGGTTAGAGCGTTAGATTTACCATCATGTGGCTGTGAATTCGATTCCGGACCGCGAGGTAAATTGTATCCATGAGCATGTCAGTTTATTTCACGCTGCTCCATTAAACTACCATGGAAATACTTGCGATGTCAGTGGATCATTCTACTTGAAATACCCATGCACATTCATAGGCGGAGTGGGACTTACAAGCGTCGATCACCGATAAAAATAGTAATTTCTGTTATACATATTGGATGGAATGTACCTCTACAAAGCTACAGTTTCTTGTACAATCACTATGGACAACGTTTGTGACTGTCGCTAGGTTCAATATCTATTTCAACACGTGTGTTCAAATAAAACCAAAGAGCTAAAAACCAAAGATCATGTTTATTGGTAACTAGGGATATCATGAATAGCTTAAGTTCTTATTGTGTATTAATATTTTGTA
>OZ024747.1:64520186-64527686 GCA_964016885.1 Eledone cirrhosa
CTTATCATATATATATATATATATTCCGCCTCCGTGGTATTTTCTTCGTGGTTATAAGAGGCTTAGCTCTGTTTCTCGACCGTTATATCGCGTGACTATCTCCCCCTCCGCCTTTTGGGATTCTTTCTCACGTCGTGTAGACGCGTTCTTGAGACTAGTAAAATGAGGTATCCTCTTGATAAGTCGGCAGACATCGCAAGGACTCTATATCTTTGATATATTGTTTTTGTTTATGCCACGAAACTACGTAGTCGAGGAATTTAGGAACAGTTTAGGTATGATACATTTTATTACTAATTATATCTAAATGTTTCTTCTCTCTTCATAATATATATATATATATATATATATATATATGATAAGCATATATGAATATAGGAATATAAGCATATAAGCATATAAGAAACGAGTCAGGACCCCGATGTCTGAGCTCCGACCGTTTCGACAGCTAGATCCGAACTCTACTACCCTAAGTATCGAGTACCCTGGTGCATTATGGTTCACCTGGTTCCTTACCACACTTTCTTCGTTATTTATATATATATGTATATATGTGTGAGTGTATGTTTAAATATACGCTGCAAAGCATGTTGGGCAACGCGCTTGCGATGCTGTTAATACACCGCCCTAGTTACAAAGATAATTATAATATAACATTTATTACAATTTTCCAATAGCGCTGTCAATCCTTCAGTATTTATTAACCTCTGAAGTACGGCAGCAATTAGTGATCAATTTACTAAAACCATGCCAGTATTCGGCCTTTATCAATAATCAATATTAATTGTTATATCATTTTTAAATATATACAAATCAAATTTAAAATTATTATAATTTTCACAACTAGCATAACATTTTTAAAATGTACCAATTCCAAAATTTACATTACTAGGCTTCTTTTTCAACACGCCTACGCGTATGTGTATATGCATATGCATACATTTATATGTATGAGTATATAAATATAAACGTGCAAACACAGATACACTTACCGACATACATTCACACAAACACACACACATATATTCACACACAGCGTAGCAAATGGAATAACAGACGCTGTTTTGCTATAGTCTTTTCACCATCCCCTTCCTTTTACGCACACATACATTCACACAAACACACACACATACACAGAGTGTGTGGCGGACGGAAGTCGCTCAAATTTATATATAGATTTATATTCACGGATTTGGTTCCCCTGCACTCATCGCATCATGCTTCATTCAAACATTAATCTGCCCACCTAAGAGATTATTGCCGGTTTTTCGTATACATTGAAAACACACGACTTGTTTGTAAAGGACAGTTGATTGAGTAAACATTATTTAGACGTGTAAATATCATTAAAGATTAGTAAAAGCTGTGATAATACAAAGTTCATAAACTTCATAATTCTATATATTTTTTTATACATCTTTCATTGGATAAGCGTGCGTGCTCCAAAATCGTATTTCGTATTGCTCTTTGCCAAATAAATTGATTGTGACTCTGGCAGACTTCCTGCCAACCTCTAAAAACCCAAACAGGGAGTACCATGTATAAAGTCTCCCAAACGGGGAGAAATGTGGCAAAATGGGGACATTTTAGATAATGAAAACTATACCCATTTTCACAAGAGAGGACATCATCTCTCACCCACCCCAAATTGGGTTGAAGATCTGTCCCCCGAACGGAGAGAATTGACAGGTCTGCTATGGGGTCGACGGACCCCATAGCAGACCTGTAAATTACCTATACTATATCATCTTAATATTAGATTCATTTGACTGTCTTTATGGGGTAGACTGTTTCTGAAAAGGAGGATGTGGTTTTTACGAAGGGAATACAAAATAATAACTAAACAACAACAATAATAGAGTCACATTAAGCCTAGTCATAAGAAAAAGATAAACATCACATATAAAGATGTATGGAAACATTACTAAGCAATATCTGTTTTGCTTCAGATGATTTTATTATTTACTGACGTTAATATAATTTGAAGTTGAGCATAACAATATAAAATCATGTGGAGAAAGCAAATAATTCACCCTTGTACATGTTCCTACTAAAATATAGGTTAATTACGTCTTGTAATAACAATATAATTTTAAAATGTAAAATTCTCTACGCCACCTTCTACTATTTCTCGTGATTGACAAGAAACATTAAATGCGATGAGATTTGAAACATTCCTGAAGAACAACCCACATTAAATGTGATGTAATACGCACCATTTCTCCGATTATTCATTTCTGTAAAACTATTGACTGCGTTATTGTATTAATCCATTAACAATATCAAACATTAAAATATGTAATATTCCTTTATCGAAATTACATTTGCATTATACCAATAAGGTGAGGACATCGTTTCTCGTGCCTGTCAATCAGTTTTGCCGTGTCAATAGATCGTTTGAAATTACTAGCTATGAAGCAAACCTACAATTAACATGAAATAAATCATACCATTTAAAGCCACTGTTAGCTTTCAATATTATTCCACTCAGCTAGGCGAGAAATGGAATGATTACCCTTTTAGAATAAGAAATATTTCAAAATTGTTATATAGTACCATTATATTATAGATTAAAACATTGATGAAAAAATTGCATTGATTTTGTTTTATTCTATAATTAAAAGAGTCGGTCTCATAAAAAAAAATGAGCCTAAAAAAAAAATCAAAGAATATTTTCTCCTATTCAATCAATGGTTAAAATGTTTAGACAATTAAAATAAAATGGCCAAGTTTCTTTCATTATTAATCATTGAAGGACATCACTATATAACTTGTAGAGTTATTAATCTAAATTATAAATAATAGAGAGAAGTAGTGCAGGAATTACATTAAGCAAACTCATTCATTACACGATTCGATGAAGGAGTTCTTATGCAGTAGTTTGGTCCTGCTTGGTGTAGCAACCAAATGTCACACAAACTCCAAATTAATTCCAGAATGGTTACATCAGATATAAAATTGGGCTTTGTAGCTATGAAAGGAACCAGTAATATTACTGAAAATTGAACTTTATAGTTTGAGAAATACAATAAATTTGTCACTCAATTTAATACCACCAATTGTCCTTTGTCTCTATTTCTCCCACTCCCAACGGCCTTAGAAAATCTCATAGGAACTGCGATTCTCACCCAGATAAATCATTAAAAAGAAGCAAACCCTTCAAGGAATTAGACCGTATCACACGGTATTACTATTCACATGAATATCATTCTTACATTTATCGTGTCACAAATGCCTAGGTTTCCAAATAATCACCTCCTTAATTTTATGACGGAGTGTAAGGAAACTATCATTTGAAACATGTTACGAAACAGTTCGATGTACAAGATGAAGAGTGGAGACGCTAAGACTTCGAGGAAGTAGGAAGACAGCTTTTGCCACACATAAGTCAAGATAGAACGGTGAAATAGAGAGAGGAAAACAGGAAAGGTTGTAGGTAGGAGGGAGGAACAGGAGACACAGAAAGAGCTGTACGTACTTAAGTACAAATGCACCCATAAATTGATAGTGAATCAGTTTTAATATAGTTAATGGAGTGTGCACTTAATTAATCAGAATTCCTGTAGTGAAAGGAAAAGCAGATCAATCCATAGATTTGATCAACGCAACTTTTGGTGCTTTTATTGCCATAAATTAACAGTCGAATACCTTAACTACTCGTAGAGTTTGATGCAAGGTATTTAATTTCCTTTATTTTTTTAGCTTATTTTGATATGATATAATAGAAGATAAAAAACGCGGAATGTGTAACATATGAACATAAAACTAACTTACGAAAAACACTGTAATAAAACATTGAATAAAATATACATTTTAGTGATTAACATAATGGCTGAGCGGAGAAGCAGCATACTTCCTACATCATATATGTTACTTTCAAACTACAACTTTTCTATGAGTTATTTAAGTAGCAAAACACATGCAATATAACAACAGGAAAATGAGGAGATGCTGCACAGCTCTTCCAGACGAATATATATATATATACACACATATATATATATATATATATATATATATATATATATAAATATACACAGAGAGAGAGAGAGAGAGAGAGAGAGAGAGAGAGAAACATACATATATACATAAATAAATATAATATAATTATATATATGTTTATATATATATATATATATATATATATATACAAATCTTATATCACTGATTATTTTATGTGTATATGTTTCAGACAGTTATTCATTGTAACAAATCTTATTTTCCCACTAAAATGCACCTGCTAGTATATATTCTCATAATGCGTTTATTTCTAAGACGATAGTAGCAATATTTCAGTGTATAAAATATGTGGTGGATGCGTTGGTGCGAGAGCTAATCACTTATATATACCGTAGTTTCGGGTCATTGTGTTTGGTCGAAAATCTATATAACAAGAGCGAGGTTTGTAAGAATGAAACAACGTCAGCATTTCCCAATGAATCATCAACACAATAAATGTAGCACAGAGTTCCAGATCCATTCCAGAATAATCCATGGACAGAATTACAGAATGATTCTAGATTCCACCTCTCTAATGAAATGGATGTGGGAAAAGAAGAAACAGAGATTTGAGGACACATGTATACACACACACTTCTCTCTCTCTCTCGCTAATACATATATATATAAGCACAGGCATTGCTTGTTCAGGATGTGTTACAGGTTTGTGTGGCTGGCCGTAGCCTAAAAGTGTACCATTTTCTGTAATCTGACAAGCGATTGCAATACTTTTAGTAGAGTTTGCAGCCATCATATATACATATGCATATATGTACAAATACAACTAAACTGAAATAATTGTTTCTACTTTTGGCACAAGGCCAGCAATTATCCAGTACATTACTGGTACTTTATTTTATCGACCCCGTAAGGATGAAAGACAAAGTTAACCTCGGCGGGATGTGAACTCAGACGGTAAAGACACGTAACTATGCTGGAAAGCATGGCGTCCGACTCTCTATCGATACTGCCAATTCACCGCCCTCTAAACTGAAATAATGATAAGCAGCTTCAATCGATATTCGGATCTAATTTTATTGGATCCTCACTAGACTATATATATATATATATACACACACACACACACACATATATATATACAGAGAGAGAGAGAGAGAGAGAGAGAGAGGGAGAGAGAGAATGAGAGAGATAATGAGAGAGAGAGAGAGAGAGAGAGAGAGAGAGAGAGAGAGAGAGAGAGAGAGAGAATACAAATATATGAAGGTGAACGTGAAAAATGTTTTGAATTATTATTTACTTGAAGTCGGCCTTTGTGAGATTTGAACTCAGACTGCACGGCGTCGAATCAAATATGACAAACCATTTTAATTACTTGATTATTTGGGTACCTCGTACTTAGTTTACCTTATTTTAACTGAGAAAAACAATACATATTTACTGTGAAACTAATGTATCCCCTTGCATGGGTAAGACATATTTTCAGTTTACAGGGATATTTGTTTATTTGTATAGATTAATATAGCGCACTGCTGTGCAATGCGGTGATGTGTGGTTTGGTGTGGTTATGTGCAGTGCAGTGTGGTGATGCGTGGTGGTACGTAGCGTAATGTAATACGGCACCTATATATTTCAGAATCGATTTCGTTCATTTCTACCATGAAGATTAATTTGTCACCATCAGAAAGGCTTTGATGTTCATCTTCTTCTTCACCCACCTATTTGTGAGAGGGTCGTGGAGGCAGAGTCATTAAACACTCCTTCCAGCGAGTCCTGTCAGAAGCAACCGTCTCCATCTGATCCGGCTCGATCCCCAAGCGTGACCAACCAAGCTCATGGATGTTATCCAACCATCTTGGAATGGGTCTACCACTGGGTCTCCTGCTGGTTGGTTTTGCTCGTAAAATCTGTTCAGCGATTCTTTCCTGAGACAATATATCCACATGCCCATAGTATCGGAGCTGTGATCTCTCAATTCTGAGAAGTTTTGGCTCTAGCTGGACTGACTCTCTCATCTCCGCGTAACGTTACTACAAAGACCCTTCGGAGGAATTCCATTTCGGCCGCTTAAATTGTGTAGCTTAAATAGGGATAATTTTAGCCTAAATAACAAGAGATCTAGAAAGCAATTGGAGAAATAGGGTTTCTATGAATTGTTCATTTCACCAGTAGTAAATAGTTTTTCTAGCGTACGATAATCGAAATATCATTGTGAACAAATTACGATGCAACACATATACACTGCACATCTGTGAAAGAAAATCTTTATAGCTGAATAAGCAAAAAGAGTTCATCAAGATATAGCCAGTGGAGCAGAATTATATACCACAATCAATGTTCAGATTGTAAGCAAATGGGAAAATGAGATTGTTTGATGATATTCACGTCATTTGTACGGACTTTATCAATGTAAGTAATAACATAGGCCTGCAGTCAAGAGTTTTAAACTCGCAGCTTGATTAACTTTAATCTGAATTGCCATACAAACTGGTTATATCAATTTGTGAGTATTTCTCAAGTGTAAACTTGAATACGGTTTATAGGAATTGCTTATGTAAAATTCCATTAATTACGGCACCAACAAATCTTTTCCAGTTAGGCTTCGAACTTATAATATAAAGATACTATGTTTATCAGATTTGGAAACTTAATGGTTTCATTTCACTATTTGAAATATTAAGCGTATTTCAAAGGCAATACGTAAATGTCCAATGCTTGAATACGAGAGATAACTATCATTCTTTTTTTTTACCAAGAAACAGACGTTCGAATAGTGACGTGTGCATTATTCTTTTGAAGAAGAAATGATTTTGAAGAAGAACCTCGATTTTCTTTCTGGTTTGGGGGAACAGATGATTGATGTCTGCATCAAACAGGATATTGCTGTTCGTCTGAAGGAAATGTAAAGGAAATTTTGCAATGTCGGCAAAGATGAATTAGGTGTAAAGAAGCTAGAAAAGCAGATAATTTATGTGGTAGGCGATAGTAGATAAAACCAGTTGATATACACAAGGCTACATGGCATGAGTGTATGTATATATATATATATATGTATATATATATATATATATATATATAAGGTCTGTTTGTAGATATTTGAAGTAGATGTTCAATGTATCGATGTTGTATGTTGTCAGAAGCGTTGTTTTAAAGTTTATAGATCAGGTATTTAATGACTTGCTCTAGCTGGTCAGTTGACCTAGCAGTAAAAACCACTTATTTGTATGTAGATACACTCAACTGAGGTTGTTGAAGTAAACAATGAGGTAAATCTATGATATATAACTGTTTTCGTTAGCTGTCAATATATATTATATAATTCATGTATTAAATATAAATATCTAACCAAATATCGTAAATAGCTTACTGGTTTTGTTCGCTATCTTAGGGATATTGTGTAAGTATGACGCTAAGATAAATGAAGAGGGGGAAGGGGCAAATAAAAAGATAGCGTGGAAGAATGTGTTTATCAATCTTTCCTTGGGGGCAACTTCAGGATTAAGTGGGAGAATGAAAATGAGATTTGCTCGCAGTAAGAGGATA
>OZ024747.1:64537686-64542686 GCA_964016885.1 Eledone cirrhosa
GTTTTACTGTACTTTATAATATTAAAGGATTGGACTTTAGAAACACTTCAGAAACACTTCAGAAACACTAGTGTAGATCTGGCATAACATATAGAAATACAGTAACTCGAAACACTAGTACAAATGAGATAACGCGCTGCGAAAGAAGCCAATACATGGTCATGTGATTTCTTAAATGTAACAAACACATTTTTTTCCTTCATCAGATCCCATGTGGTTAGAATGTCTTAGGAAAGAATCGCTGGGCAGATTTTACGGGAAAAATCAACCGCCAAGAGACCCAGGGTAGACTCCAAACAAGGTGGTTGGAAAGCATCTATGAGCTTGGATGGTTACGCTTGGGTACCCAGCCGGATCTGTTGGAGACGGTTGCTTCTGACAAGACCTGCTGGAAGAAGTGTTCGAGGACTCTGCCCTTAAGACCCTCTCAGGAATAAGTAGTCAAAGAAGACAATGATCCCACACACTTGTAAAATGAAGGTTGTATTTGGTTATGTAATGTCGTATACACTATATATGGTGGCGTCCCTGTATGGCCTAAGGCTCTTGGCTCTGATAGAGTAACATCAACAATGTATGATATGGGAAAGTCAGAGCTGAAAATATTTTCATCATAGGTCTGAAACAACTGAAATCCTGTGCAAATAAACAACAGCTACAAGGAGAACACCAATTTCAAAGAGATGTCTCCCTAGTTTAAGATTTAAAAGTATAACATTTAATGCATAGTGTGGAATACTATTTCATAATATCCCGTGTTTTGATAGAATATAATGCAGTTCCTTTAAACATCCCTAACATTATATCCGATGTAAGAGTTCTTTGTCAACTTTATATTTAAGTCACAATTAGTTACTTGACGAGTCATTCCATAAAGAACAGTGGCTAAACAACTGAAATATGAATCACAGCTAGGATTAATCTTATAAGTTATTCAGTGCCACCCTTCCGTAATGTGCTGACATATTATTTAGTGCACATATCAATTGATATATTGACACAGTCACTATGTAAGATCATAACGAAACTGTTCTTGTAGAGGCACTATAATCTTTCTATTTCAGTTTAATAATGTTTTCTTTGGATTCATAAGGTTACTCATTCGGGCAGCCAAATTTCATATACCTTCTGTAGAAGAAAAATATCTATATATGAGAGGTATAAATAATTTTATCGAAAGAAGTGGCACTAGTGTTGAGAGAGTTCTTAGAACATTTTATACATACTAGCTTATACATACTAGCTTATACATACTAGCTTTAAATTCCGGTTTCAAATATGAACACCACGGTCTACATGGATTTCTTCATTCGGGTTACATACAATAGATTGCCAATTACGAACGCAGAATGGTTTAATAGAATACTCTTCCTCAAAAACGTGATCTATTCTGTACATAATATAACGCATTTCTCGCAAAGCAATAAACCGGATTCATCCGTTACGTTCCATATCTAGTGATATATCCAATTCACTTCGGTACTTACAGTTGCTAAGATATTATTTACAAATACCCATATCTTCCATATTTATGAGACCTTACATGACAGCCATAAAGTAGCTTATATATTTACAAATCATATCTTCATTTTATTTTTTAATCTCCTTGACAGATTTTAGAAGGTTTTTTTCTTCAATATGCTGGGCGGAATTAGTCGGCATTTTACCCAAAGCCAGTTATCTACTTATATCGGAGAATAATATTAAACTTACCCTAGAAAATGTCCTACTAAAGGACTATACATTAAATCGAAATTAAAAAGAATGAACTATTATCATTGTGTCCGATACTAAATTTCTAAACCCGTGAAAAGGTATGGAGCTGTTTCGAAACATATTTAGATTTACAAACATGACAGACGTTATGCAATATATATGTAACATCCTCATCATCTCATTGTTCTTCTTCTCCTCCTTCTTGTCCTCCTCCTCCTTCGTCTACTCCTCTTCCTCCTTCTTCCGTCATCATGAATATCACTACCAGTGCCTCCATCATCTTATGTATTACAATCATCACAGAAAGAGATGTTATTTTCTGCATCAATGTCAGCAGAAGAAAAGTTTCATAATTTGAAGAAAGACGTAACGCTTTGTTACGGCAAGATATGAAGTGGAACGCCATATGTTAAGAGTTTGATTTGCTTTTTCAACACAGCTATTGTTCTTTTACCTCCAACCCCACTACGATCTACTACAGTAAATAACACATCACCAGCATCATCATCGTCAGCATCAGCAGTAGTTACAGCAATGAGGATAGCCTTGAGACAGTTAACTTACAATATTTTCATAAAATGGTTAAAAGAAAATGAATTATCTGTTTTTATATAATGCCAATATTCAATGATACGGTGCATTTAAGATTTCACTTTTTTTTTCCTGGTGCGTATATATTTCAGAATTCATTCAAATCATATCGATTACATTCAACAATATGGAGAGCGTGCTATATATAGAAAAATCGATATTATTCTTCTCTTCATTTTCTACTAAACCTTTCGTCTACTGAAACCTGATCACTTGAAATTTTATTATAAAATATATTACACACACACACACACATATATATATATATATATATATATATATATATATATATATATATATATATATATATATATATATATATATATATATTTATATATTTATATATATTTATATATTTATATATATATATATATTTATATATTTATATATATATATATATATATTTATATATTTATATATATATATATATATATATATATTTACATTGTATATATTTATATGTATATATATATTTACATTGTATGTATATATACATATATATATGTGTGTATAGTAATTTGTATTTCACATATATATACATATATATATATGTGTTATATTAATTTGTATTTCACGGCTCAGAAATATCTCTTTCTTTGAGCTATTTAATTGTAAAAGACTGTTTGAGTTTATAACTTTATATATAGTATATATGTGTGTATACATTTTAAATATATATATGTATATTAACATTATATGTATATATGTATATACATTATATTTATATATTTTTATTAACATTATATATATGTGTATATATACATTATATATATGTGTATATATACATTATATATATGTGTATATACATTATATATGTGTGTATATAAGAGTTACCTCCCTGTATGATCTGAGTTCAGATCCCGCCGCGGTTAACTTTGCCTTTCATCCTTACGGGGTCGATAAAATAAAGTACCAGTAATGCACTGGGTAATTGATGGCCTTGTGCCAAAAGTAGAAACAATTATATATATATATATATATATATATGTGTGTATGTATATATATATGTGTGTGTACGTATGTATTCACTTGTTTATGGTAGGGACAATAACAATGTTAGAACACCGCGCAGTCTTGAAAAGATGAGTCTGGCGAGATTCTCCGGTGAGAGCTATTGTTCTTGTAGTATGCTTTCATCACATAAGATACTATGATGTAATTCTAATAGAGCTACGTTGTCACATGCACAAATATATATATATAAATATATAATGTAGGAGGTGAGTTTTATTGTAGTACAATAAAGCAATGCAGATATCGGATAAGAAGCACTCTACAGTTTGTGGGACTGGAGTATGCATAATATAAGATCAAAAGATGGTTAAAGGAGTTCCATATATTTTATTATGCGCATTTCAAAAACAAACATCATCAAACAATAATATTTGCGTTTTCATCAGATAAAACAGGAGAACATGATATGAAGGCTAAAAAACACTTGTTGATTTAAAACTGCACTATCAACAAGTGTTTTTTAGCCTTCATATCATGTTCTCCTGTTTTATCTGATGAAAACGCAAATATTATTGTTTGATGATGTTTGTTTTTGAAATGCGCATAATAAAATATATGGAACTCCTTTAACCATCTTTTGATCTTATATTATATATATATATATATATATATATATATATATAGTATTGCCTGTGTGAAGTGACCGAATTTCTACGCATGCGCGTTCGTACGGTTGTCCTTCCTGTTCCTATAACCATACACATCCCGAGCTGAAGATCCGCGAAGGTGAAACAATTGTTCTCGGTATGGTGAACTAACTGTTGTGTAACCACTTCTATATATATATATATATATATATATATATATGTATGTATGTATGAGGATCGTCACAAATGTAAAAAGCATAGATGGCTTATTAAAATGTATATTTGATGTACATGAAATTACAAGTTACTACCTTCAAAATACGACCCTTGGTAATTCACAAAATGGTTCTAACATTTTTATATTCAACGTTGCAATACTAGAAGTCATTTTCTCTGAGTGTTCATAGCTCCTCGTTTACAAGGTGTTGCATGTTTCCCACTGTCCAAAAATGAAAAGCTTTCAATTTTGCTTTTAACTTAGGAAAGAGGTAGAAATCAAAGGAATCTATATATATGGGCTGCAGAGAGAATGTGGATGAGTAGGAATGTATTTCTCCGTCAAACATTCTCGAATATAAATGCTACTTTTGGACATTATTTCCGCAGAATTTTTTCTCATGTGAAAATTCTCTGAACTATATCGTTAGCTTAGCCCGTTTCTTCCTGCAATCATTTTATCACTCAATTGGCGATCTTTCGCCACCACCGTTCTCACCACGTCTTCATTCTGTCGATTTGTTGCTGAGATTGACCTTCCAGAACGTGGTTAGTCTTCAACATTTTTTCAACCCTTTCTGACAGCTTGGTGACACATGAAACCCTTCTCGATAGAGTGACATCTCCATAAACCTGTTGTCAGGAATGAAATGTCACTATGGCTGATTTGTTGAGTTTCACATATAAGTTAATCGCGTACCCTTGTTTGATATTTACCTGTATCGCAAATGTAACAGACGTTATGAACACGTCTGAATATAAACAGCAATAACTCATGACTTTCATAATCGATCATGTTGAAACAAAATCCACGGGCATCCAAAGTCATGGACCTCATCACTATTTAAATCACCAAGGTGCTGCCTTAACATGTTT
>OZ024747.1:64557686-64570186 GCA_964016885.1 Eledone cirrhosa
GAAAATAGGTCAATGTAAAGTAACAAGTAAACTGCAGAGACCATAAGCAATGTAAATGACAATCAAGGAGTGTTTAAAACATCTAACCACTTACGATCGTTTCATCCTAGCACAAGGCTGGATTCACTTACGATCGTAAGTGATCATACTCTTTGAGTGTCATTTATACTGTATTGTATATATATATATATATATATATATATATATATATATACACTTAGTATATTTTCTGATAGTAATTCAACCGATATGAGTGTACGTAGAATAGAGCACCCGTGAAGTACACATGTAGGTATGTGTACCCAGCAGTATAGGTATAATAGTTTTTATCGTGACGATGCTCTCTTCACACTCTGCTCATAGCACTACTATGCTATTTAGAATGAAGAGAAGGATTAGCTCTATTGTTAGAAATATGGGACTTAAGATAAAAATAGTCCCTAATAGGAACAGAATTAACATTTTGGACACCACGTTAAACCTCAATAGGAAACTGTATTCTCTGTATCATGAACATAGTGAAACACTAGCATATGTTAATGCTAAGCCCAACCACCCTAGATCGGTTCTTAAGACCATAGTTAAGATTGTCCCAGATAGAATCCCCAATTTATTTGGCAAAAATAAGGAGGAGTATTATAATGTAGATTTAGCTAATGTGGCCCATGACCAGAGTATTAGTTATACTCCTAACATATACGGTCGTGGCACAGTCTGAGAGCATTCAGGCAGATCTTCTTGCACCTCCAAATGGGACAAATCGTCCAATTTGTAGCAAGATCGTAAGATAACCTCCGTGTTGAAACGCCACATAATATTTTCTCAACATGTAATCCCTCATCCAGATACAATAAACCCAGAACATACACTGAATACATCTGTTACTTGTGACAATAATCTTGTAAATCAGTTGCTGCACTGAAACGTGACCCGGGTGTACATCGGCGTGTACATGTTGAGGTTTAAATTTCCTGGAGAGACTAATACGATGTTGTGACGGCTATCAGCAGACAAGATTAGGCACTCATGATATACATATAATATGAAAAGACGTGACTGCCATTTCTAGCAAGTTAAGTAATCACTTAAAATGTTCCTCATTGACGCCTTATTGACATCATTAATGTTGTTTTATATATGTGAGAGAGAGAGAGAGAAAGAGAGAGAGAGAGATGAATGTCTGGAACTTGGTGCTGAAACGGCAAGAGCTCAGTCGTCGGGTCCCAATTCTATATTATATATGGTGGCTGCCAACTCGTTTTCGAGTACGGCCACTACTTTATATCCATTTAGGAGAACCCCTACTGATGCGCTGAACGAGTGTGACTTTTTAGTCCAGCCAGTGACTTGACAACTCTGGTACAAACACTACACTTGTGACAATTATTGACACATAGTGCTGGGCCCATGGTACCATGTGACGACAAGTGCAGAGAGATCTCCAGATATAAAGCAATGCCTGTGCCGTGAAGCTTTTATAGTGAGCAAAGGCACTGCACAAAGCCAGTCCCACTCTCTTAACCAAGATGATATTTACCAAAAAGAAGAACAAGTCAACATCATTGAATACCATCAGGGTTGCAGGTGTTATATCAGAGTTTTCCTTCTCCTAGAATTCTGCCTTGACAAAGGCTAAGGGGTCATCTCTCCCATATATATATATTATATATATATATATATATATATACATATATATACATATATATATATACATATATATATATATATATATACATATATATATATATATATATATATATATATATATATATATACACATATATATATACACATATATATATACACATATATATATACACATATATATATACACATATATATATACACATATATATATATACATATATATATATACATATATATATATACATATATATATATACATATATATATATATATATATATATATATATATATATATATATACATATATACATATATACACACATATATATATATATATATATATATATATATATATATATATATATATATATGAAGCTTCGTTGGGTATCTAGAACAATTTTATTGATTTTAACTGAAATTTAAGTTAAATACATATTAAATACATATTAATACTTGTCATATTTACATATGTATTCATTTCCTCTTTTGTTCTAATAGACCTCTCATTATATATGTATATTTCAAAAATATATAGAATCTATTTCAACATGTGATATTCCGCTAGTCATGCGGATAAAAATACCAATTACATTATTCTTATACATTCACACTTTCCCATATATATATATATATATTGGGGGGTGACAGCCATTCTATATCTAAACGGGGGACGTTTCAAAAAACTGAGTAATTACCTAATATTCGTATTAATAATGTGAACTGCGATATTCTAATGTAATGAAGCATACATTTATCCCCAGATGTATTCAATGTACTTATCTTGACTTCATATTGAGGTTGCAGAGAAAAGGAATGTCATATTTCCCGCTCAACTCTTACGAGTCCAACTAGCTGTAATGATTTACTCTACTTGCAAACTGTTGATATAAATAAGTTTTTCTTATATCTACGAAATGTCAAACAATCTTAAGACATGAGTTCATTAAAACCATATATAAACATTAGACTTGTCATTTATATTATGGACCCTGGAGATTCAACACGGTACTGTTTGAACTAAGATGGCGAAGATTATTTAGGCTTCTCTCATTTGCAAAATCCCTGTAAATACATTTACAGTCAATTGAATTGACATATATTAATAACATAAAGTTGGCACAAAGCCACATTTTAAGAGAGATAAAAATATCTATTATATCGTTAAATAGTACTTGGCCAGTACTTTTCTTATCAATCCTATAAAGTTTAAGTGCAAATTTACCTCAATGGGTGTGAATTCAGAATCTAAATACCCATAACAAAATCCCGTAATAGTTTGCCCGACTCTCTAAAAATTATCCAAATTCAAAGCCACAGTTAACCGTGATAAATCGAACCAATATGGGAACATCTTTGCTGTTTCTGAATCTGCTACATATCACACAATAACTCTGTAAAACAAAACAAAATCACGATGTACTGGATTCCGTAAAGGGTGGAGAGAGACGAGAAGGAGTACAACACATTATTAGCAGTTACTAGAGTTAGTATGTGAGCTTTCATGTCATCAAACGACATACTATAAGCAGCGATTCTCTATCCTGTCTTATAAAGAAGTTACACTCCTCATAGATACGTGTAGAGCAAGTGAGGTAACTAACTTAAATAAATTCAATTTTATATATTTTCTCTCAGATCCGGCCTGGAGCTACAAAACAATAGAATCGACTACAAAATGGTTTGAAATCAAAACACAGAGACTAGAAAGTTATGTACTTCGTGACATTTTAGTTAGGTTATCTTCTGTCCCTTATCAATCAAGTGACAGTTGTGATGATGATGGTGATAATCTCGACACTTATAATACATAAACAATAAGAAAGAGAATATTAATAATAACAAAGAACTATAACATAATGAAATAAACTTTTGAGGAGGACATAGAATGAAATTATTTCTCTTCTTCTATAGTAGTATCTATGCTAGACTACATGCAATAATGTATAGGCGCAGGTCATCTGGGAAGCTTATCACTTTCCAACGTATAATTTAGCTGTAGGATATCGCCTGAACGAAGCAATTTCATGAAGGAATAAAGATTGAATTAACACTAAAATCGGTTACCATAACGGCTGTATATAACATGAAACAATTCGTCTACTTTCACTAACACAGACACTAATACACACGATGAACAGAGAGAGAAGAGGAGAGAAGTGGTGGAAATGGAAGAATTGAATGATATAATGAGATAATGAAAGATAACCTGAAAATAGGTGTAAAAGAGAGTGAATGAATGAGAAAGAGAGAGAAAAGATGTGAATATAAGAGAGATAAAATATCCTGTTAAAATTACCAGAAATGATTTATAGAAATGTTGCCAGGAAAAAATGATGCAAGAGATTATATTTCAATGTTATGAGTCTAAGAAATTATTTTTTTCTATTCCTATAATTTGTTCAGCTTTTTTGCATCGTAGATATAGAGTTATTATTATTTCACTACATAATTCAATAGAAATATTTTAACTTACTCTCAGAACATTAGTTGGTTTTTCTTTATCGTTTCGGCAAAAAGTGATTCGTGTGTTCATTTATCTAATATATAATTGAATAGGTTCAGCAGGTCGGCAGAAATGAAATGAGGAGTGTTGTTACAGTAAATATGAAATACATAAAAGTATTTACTTAAGTCGTCCTACCTCAGAATACCTCATTAAATAAAGATGGTATTTACTTTGCGCTCTACTCTCGTATAAGTTGGTAAAAAAAATCTAATGATACCTGATCAATTCCATCGATTAGAGTTATTTACCTTTGGAAGTTATTAAGTAAATATTCAAATGTACCCAGTGCAATTATGTTAACTCAAGTAACAAGTGTATTAATGGTTACAAAAATCTAAGTTTCGTATAGCTCAATAAGAGAGGAAATGTCGTTAGACTTGAGAGCAGCCTAGAACGCATGAGACAACGTGGATATCATTTATGTCACTGAAAATCAAAACTTGTATTAAATTCCGGTTAAAAATTAATCCTAACTCCGAAAAAATGATAGTTATCTCCGAAGTACATACATATATTTCCCTCCTCTGAAACTATCCTACCATGGTGACATGATTGAATTGCTTTTGAACACAGAAGTCATACATTCGAGATACAATAAAGTTTGAACCAACCTTTCTGTGAATACCCCACCATAACAGAAACAGTAGTAGAATCTCTCCAGCATGGCGCCGTACAGTCATGAAACAGGAAGGATACATTCTATAATGGAATGGGGTACACCTAGATGCATTATATGTGATGCAAACCAAGATATCTTTACTGAAACACTAATCAGTAGGCCACTCACCTTCACTATTAAATTACCGTCAGTTACTTTAATTCTTGCCCCGCCACACACACACACACATCTCATTTGTCTTCGCTTTCTCTCTGCTAAATGTCTGATTCCAAATCATTACATGTACTCTTCACGATAATTGAATCATCGTAGATGGGGATTCCTTTCAATCTTAAGTCGTCGTTCCCAACAAGACAGTAAAGTAACACATTTTAAAATATTTGCTTAGTTACAAATGAAAATTTGTTTAAATATCTAGTGATTGACTGTTCTTGAAATCAGAAAATAATCATTACACTATTTAAAAAAAGATCCGTGTAGGTTCACACACCTTAATGGTCTGTCTCCTAATCCTGAAGAACATATTGGCAGTATCGGTAGAGTGTCTGACACCATGCTTTGTAGTATAGAGCTATGGCTCCGAGTTCAAATCCCGCCGAGGTTAACTTTGCCTTTCATCCTTACGAAGTCGATAGCATAAAGCACAAATAATGCACTGGGATAATTGCTGGCCTTGTGCCAAAATTAGAAACAATTATATTTTTACCACAACAATGCCTAATTTTAGTTTTAAAAATATGAAGGGATATTGAAATACTTTAACATTGATACGACAGAATCAAATTCAAAGATAACTTATTCGTTGTCCCGACATTCCTGGTATATAAAAACAT
Source organism: Eledone cirrhosa (assembly GCA_964016885.1). Taxonomy (NCBI): domain Eukaryota; kingdom Metazoa; phylum Mollusca; class Cephalopoda; order Octopoda; family Eledonidae; genus Eledone; species Eledone cirrhosa. Next base: position 64,563,292 of record OZ024747.1, read on the forward strand.
CATATGAAATTGGCGATGATCGTAGAATAAAAGATTTATCTTGTGCAGCGTTTTCTTATGTTTATTGAAGGTAATTTATTTCCGTTCTAACAGCTAACGTAAAACCTAAAAAATGTTCGAAATTATAGGGGATCTACACGTAAGCAAATAAAACAGAATCCTTCATTCATCGATTACTAAATGTGTATGCAATAGTATTCATGTGTTTAACATCAGCTAGAGCTATGTTTTAACATATCAGAAACGTCAAGGTTGTATTTTATATCACCTTTTCTGATATCGATTCGGAGATTCGGATTCTCAAGAATAGAAGGAAATTAAATTTCGTGACTGATGTTTTCTTTGTCACAAAAAAACAACAACTATTATTGGCTATGTATCCCCCCCCCCCCCCCCCTATATATATATATATATATATATATATATATATATATATATCAGTGAGTAAGTGTGTGTGTTTACAGGGAATTTGTATTTATTTCGTTACTATCCACGTACGAAACAGCAGCCTACCCATCAATTGCAACAAATAAACATGTAAGTTATAAAATCGCTTTCATCAAAAACGTGTTTTCTCGGCAGTTTTCCTAATTTCGCTGTTCAACGTTGAAGCTATGTTGCCATGGATAGATGCATGATTGTGATCAAAAGAATTCAAATAAAGATAACACTGACAAAATGATCTCTGATACCAGTTTTGGAATAGTTTATTATTATTACTATTATTTTAGGAACATAATTTTCCTTTTCTTAAATCAGCACACCTAAACGTCTCCAGATTGTCAAGATTAAAAGAAAGAAAGATTTACTTGTCATCCTACTACATTGCCGAAAACGAATAAACATAAAACATAATTGGTATGTTCTTTCTTCCTCGGTATTTTCTTGATGAAGTAAATATTTTTCCTTGTATTTGCTTTGATCTGCTATTGTATGTTGGACTGAAATCAAGTGTATCGTGACAAAGTCACTCTAGTTTTTGCAGATATATATACTATAACCCTTTCGTTTACATATCTCTAACGAAATAACATATCTATAGTTGTATAGGTATTTGGAACATAATCAAGAATTTGAAATGATTTAATGATATCAAAAACTTTCTCGTGATTAAACAGATGACTCGAATATATAAGAGATTCTATGATTGATGAGATTTAGATAAATATAAATGTTAAAAACTGTTTTGCATCATAGTACCAGGGGTTATTTTCATTGTCGTTTTCCAATCAATATTTTGCAATATAAACATATATCTTAGTAGGTCTCGAATTATTTCGGCATGCTCCCATAATTTGACCATTTAAGAAAATGATCAGTAACAAACAGAAACCAGTCATTTAGCCTTCTCGTCTGTTAGTTACATATGCCATTTTTTGTCTTGAATAACTAGCTATCATTCTCCTTCATTCCAGTTTCTTCTTACTTTCTGCAGTTTCTGCAGTTTCTTCTTACTTTCTGATAGTAGGTCTTGCAATAAATAACCATCTATCCCAGATTGTTTTCTGTTTTCAAAATCCACACATAGGAACACATACTCTGCTACATATGCCTTACAGAAATCATGTTCATACATTATTTGAAATCAATTAAATTGTGGAATGTTAGTAGCTGCTACAAAGTCACTACTGCTACAAAAACAAGGTTTTACTGTGTGGTCATTATCATCAATAACATAATAGGGTGGTGGATTAGCCCTATCGGTACAGCGTCGAACAACATGCTTTGTAGCATAGAGTTATGACACTTTACAGTTTGAGTTCAAATCCTGAGGTTAACTTTGCCTTTCATCCTTACGGGGTCGATAAAGTAAAGTACCAATAATGCACTGGGGTAATTTCTGACCTTGTGCCAAAAGTAGAAACAATTATTAATAACATAATTATTACTAGATGTAGCATAACATTAATTTACATACACAAAACTGTCTTAATAAATTATTCGTTAGACAACGTGTTCTGGAGTTAACGCCATGCGACGTTCTTTCAAAATATAGTGATATATCCTATATATGGCTTGGAACCACTTCTGGCATATTATGTCACGTTACTCGATCAACATTGCACAGGCCGGCAGAAATCTACCTGTTTCGACTCGCTATCAATTAAACAACGTATTGAAAATGTCAGACAGGGACTCGTTAGCATACAGTAGTGCATCAGTAGAAGCTTTAGCTTGAAGCAAATACAAGAGAAACTTCTCCAATTTACACATTCTTGTGAACAAAATACAAAGAATTGATCTCATATGGATTCTCTCTAAGTAAATTCTTAATATCTACTGAGTATTTTAAAGAAATAAACATTCCAGCAAAGTTTATTTCAATAGACTTTCATAAAGAAACACATACAAAGGTTATTACAAACATTAGAAATTCATATTAAATGAGAAGATTCCTCCTATTACATTGCTGCATACATATACAGAGGAATAGTTTTCATTAAATAACCAGATATCATAATTGTACTAGTAGATTAAAATATTTGACAACACACACTTGCGATGTCATTTTTCTGTTTATGGTGACATTAAAAACAGTTGTACTCATCACTACAAGGTCTTACTAAAATTATTAGGCTTCAACATTCGGAAAATATTGCAAGTGAAAATCAAATGTCCAGCTTTCACTAAGGTGACATGGATGATATCGATATGTCAAATATATTACTCATAATAAACATGAGCCGCTACACAGGAAGGAAGCATATAACCCATTGTTTCAATATAAAACTCCACTGGTTCGGATTGTATCGGTTACAAATTAATGTTAAAGTCGACCTCAGAAATATTAGATATTAAACTGTATACATATATATATCTATAGCAATAATAAATTTGAAGACCAAAATCCAAAGAGGGCTCGATAAGGATAAATATATATCAAATATATAAGAACCGTAGAGCAAATATTTATTAAAATAACAGATTAAAGTTTAAGCAAAGAATCGCTGCTTTCACCCTTAACGGGATCTTCTGAAACTAACAAAGTTAATCTGTGAACGCAGAAATGAATATTTCAAAAAACGTTGCAACCGGAGGAAGACAGGAAGACGATAATTTGGTTATATATATATTCAGAGCGTAAACGTATGACAGTAAATACTTCAACGAATTTTGTCCACCATTGTAGCAATTCTCCACATCACCCTGTATTCATAATAGTGATTTCAAACATAAGTACAATGTCTCAAATATTGAGAGAGTGGTGCTATAGTCAATTAAAATAAAGGAAGTACTTAATTTGCACTATAATGTATTCACCATAGAAGAGTACATTGCAATGTTTACTACGTTAGAATTTGAATGTACAACGTAAGGTCATGTTTTTAGGCGTGCTCTAAATTCTTGCAAATCAACTATTTTCACTACCTTAACAATACTTACACAACTGCATTGAAATTCAGAATATTGAAGTCCCAGATACGCGGATTGGTGTACATTGGTTTCCGTTTAGCAACATATATATTCACACAATGATTATAACACATGTTTCTTCTAGTGTTATCGATTACCTATTTGTACTTGGTTAAGATAATGTAAAAACGTTAAAATATAACAATGTAACTACCACACATTTATATATATATATATACACACACATACATACACATACATATATATATATATACATACATAAACACACATATATACACTCGCACGCACATATATACACACGCACACACACATACACACACACACACACATACACACACACATATATATATATATATATTGGGTGAAAGAATTAGAAAGATCAATGGTGCGATAGTAAGAAAGCTATCATGAAACCGGTGTGTGTCTAATAGATTCAGGTGAAACGATTGACACCAATATAGTAAAAGAGGAATAATGTGAAAAATAAATGGATGAAATAGAAATGATTGAAGTAGGACCAGTTATATATGTATATATCGATGTGTGATAAAGGTTACGTACCCAGATTATTTGGCGAATCAATAATAATTTCTTGTAATGTAGCCACAATTTAGGCGTTGGAAAAGTTGTTTAAATCTATCCAGGGAGTTGATTAGTATTATATTTTCTTGAAACTTTAAGGAGGAAAGTCAAAACTGAGCTCGTGGGATTTGATGGGCATGTGGTTAGAATGTCTCAGGAAAAAATCGCTGGACAGATTTTACGGGCAAAAACCAACCGGCAGGAGACCAGCATGGGAGGAGACCTCGAGCATGGCTAATCTCGCCTGGGGATCCATCCGGATCAGTTGGAGACGGTTGCTTCTGACAGGACTTGCTGGAAAAAAGTGATTTAGGATTCTGCCCCTACGATCCTTTCAGCAATAAGTTGCAGAAGAACACTTAGGAGAAGATGTACATAGAAGAAACATACGCCGCAACGCATATTGTCAAATTCTCTACCGATTTGTATAGGGTGCCACATTTTTAATGGCTCTAACTTTGGCAAAATATCGCCGATTTAGGCGTGGTTGTGTTAAGTCGATTATATCTACAGGTGTTTTTTGTTATCTTCAATCGATGTGATGTGAAGTTGAACTTGCTTGTGGGATTAGAATCGGAATATATATAATTTGTCGGTGGCTTTCATGAATCCAGTTACAAATATAATTCTAAAGTAACACAGGTGCAGATATTGCATTAACATCGAGGTTCCCTACAGCTGTAGTGTATGTTAAATATATGCAGCTGCATATGAATCCAATTACCAATAAAATTCTAACGTTCCACAGGTGTATATATTGCGTTAACAACGAACTTCTCTACAGCTGTAGTGTATATTAAACATAGTAGTTTAGCTGCATACATTTAGCAACATACTCTATTTAGATACTCTATTTAGATACTCTATTTAGATACTCTACTTAGATACTCTATACATTTAGCAACATACTCTATTTGCGTCATATATCATATTCTTTAGGGTATTAGTTAAAATATTTTTTGTTATTCTGCATATCATCCGTCCGTGGTCGACAAAATAATATACCAATCAAGTACGGGGGTAGATATTTACAACATCCCAATCGTCCGACATTGCTCGCTGTTTCGCTAAACTAGAAACTATTAATATTATCAACCTTGTTTTATGCTTGCTTAGGGTCAAACCCTAACTAGTTGAGCAATTTCACGTTGTAATGTATCTCAATCATTGCGTCTCATACACACAAATGTTTATATACATACTAATAAGAGGACTTTCCCTGATTTTATATCAACGGAGGATAACAATTTCGAGCAGAAAACTTATGAGATTCAACCTTTGAATGGAAATGATTTAAGGGCCACATATTCATAATATATATAGTCAGTTGTCACCATAAATGCGATGGCCCAGTGATGTTTCCCCGGAGGACCAGTAATCTACAAAGCTATTGAGTACAAGTTAGGTTAAATAAATAAATTAATTAATGCACTGATTTAATGAAATATTTCTTACCAAACATTTGGGAATATGTACTAATGACATGTATATGTTAAAATACACATGTAATATAGTATGATTTCATGTGAAAATCATGATGAGATAAACATTTGGAAGCATGGAAAACTATATTCCGCAGCAGATATGAAATGACAAAATATTATATATAACAATATATTTCCTAACTAAATATTTGTAATAAACAAGAAACAATACCATTTGAATATAATTATTGTTAACATAATTTATTTGAAATCAATATCTAAATATGAATATGCGAAATCATCATACTCATTGCACTATTATAGAGAGGATTATTTAATTAATCAACTAGGCGAGGGAAAAAATGAGGATTAAACTGAAAATTAACTAATAAATGCAGTTTAAAAACATGTTAGTAACCTGCAGACAAATCGAATTACATTCTTCAAAGGATTCATTGATGTAATTGAAAAACATACGCTCAGATATGTTATTCATTGAAATAACACAATCACTCTTCCTTCATATCTTTCGTCTTTACTTCCATTCTTTCTCTCTTGCGGTTAGAATTTTAGTTTATTTTCTGTTTAAGCTGTAATATATCTCCATGATGGATTGGATGTTGTCGTACATAAAACACACACACACACACATATATATATATATACATATATATTTATTACACACACACATACATATATTACACACACATACATGCATATATTACACACACATACATATAATACACACACATTCATACAATACACTCACAAACATACATAACACATATACATACAAATATAACACATATACATACATATATAACTCATATACGTACATATATATATATATATATATATATATATATATGTATATATATATATATATATTACACATACATACAGCTACAGACACGTATATACATATGAGTGTCTGTATGGATCAAGCTGCTCCTGTGCTTTACGCGAGGGAAATCTGGAAAAGCACGGCAAAGATAGAGAGACGGCTGAACACATTTCTCCAGCGGTGCCTGCGAAGAATCCTTCGTGTCATGGCGCGACCGAGTGCAAAGCGGAGAGCCTAGACATGGATGCTGCAGAGGTTGGTCACTGAGCTCCGGTGCCCCTGGCTGGCCATATTGTGCGCCTGCCCAATGAATGAAACTCGAAAACAGCGATGAACAGGACTCCACCTGCGGGAAAAAGAAGCAGGGTTGCCCCCGGATCACCTGGCGACGAACGTTCCAAAAAGACCTGGTGGCAGCCAACATCACTTGTCACGGACGCGAAAAAGCCGCTGCTGATTGTGACCGTTGGCGACTACTTACTGCTCGATGCAACAAAAGGCGCGGAAGAATCTACGAAAAATATATATTTATATATATATATATATATATATATATATATATATATATATATATATATATATACTGGGAGCAAGACTAACTGGATGTCAATCTGTGGCGCTAAAAATCCCATTCTTCATATCTAGAGTAAGGACAAGATAGAGCAATTAC
>OZ024747.1:64577686-64597686 GCA_964016885.1 Eledone cirrhosa
CAATGTTGTAACCACGAATCCAATCAAAAACTGCTCCCTGAACAGAAAAAAAAATCTTTCTTTTTTAGCCATGAACCTGGCAAAAGAGATAGAGAAAAACATTTTAGCCATCACCCAACACGAACCTTGCTGTCACTAACACACAAAACAAGCCCCCTGCAACAGTCAAAACCAGCCACCACACTAGCCTCCACATTCTTACTCAATATACAAGGTATCAGCCAATCGATCAATGCACAGAAATGGAAGATCCAATTCATTGAGGATTGGGTTGTAAATCAGTCTGTAAATCAGTCACTGTGCACAATAAAGCCAATGACCTGACATTGGTTGGGCTCTATAGGCCACCAGAAACACCCATAATCTGTTTCAAAGAATGCCTCAACAGTATTAAATGCTTTATTAAACAGTGTCATTCTAGCAACATACTTTTGATGGAAACTTTAATCTACCCTGTGTCGATTGGTCTACATGTAGTTTGAAACCAGGCTCCACAGCCTCAACCACTGACAAAGAGGCTGTCGAGTCACTTCTTGACTTCATGAATGAGTTTTTATTGTCCCAACTTGTCCTTGCACCAACGAGGCATCAGAAGAACATTCTGGATCTAGTGTTTAGTAACCACACTAACACTATACATAATATTACAGTGGAAAAACCCTTCTCTCACACCATGACATGGTTCTTTGTAAGCCGAAAACTAATCCCAGGGTCCTCTCTCCATCCCACCCATTTGATAACATGGATCTCCACAATGCCAACTGGGATGCAATTATGAACGAACTATCACATGTCGACTGGTCTTTTATACACGCACACACATCAAAGCATCTTGGCAGATCTTTGTAGACACTGTCACAAATATATGTACAAAACACACCCCACCAAAACCTGTGAACAAAACCAAGTGCAGTATCCCCCAAAACAGAAAAACAATTATCAGAAAAATAACAAGAACAAACAAAAAAATTAACACACTAAAATACTTCCAACAGCAATACACACATTCAATGGCTATCACCCTGCTTGAGTCAAAAAAATATAACCTCCAGCAATGCATGATGACCATCATCAATAACCAAAGAAAAGCTGAAGAGAGGTGAGCCATTGAGAAAACCACACTCAACCCCAAAGTGTTCTTCTCATTCGCTAAAAAACACAAGGTCACCGTCTCCACTGTTGGCCCTCTAGTTGATGAAAATGGCACACTCCAGGACAATGCCAAACCTGATATGGCAGATCTGGGCCGTTTCAGTGATATTAACCCCCAAGACACTATATCAGACATAACGTTTGGCGCCCCTGATGTCTTAGTGGCAATAAACGAAATTAAACACAATGCAGGAGTAGGCCCCGACAGGTTCCCTGCTTGTGTCCTGAAAGTGTGTCGACACCAACTTGCTAATCTGTGGAGGAACCCACTGGACACTGGCTATATTCCTGAAAACTTTCTGTCCCAGTCCGTTGTCCCAGTCTTCAAAAAGGGAAATAAGTGCCTTGCAGTGAACTACCGTCCGATCTCACTCACCTCTCATATTATCAAGGTATTTGAGAGGGTGGTGAGATCACGAATAACCCACTTTCTCGAAAGCAACGGCCTGCAGAACTCTAACCAACATGGATTCCGTAATGGAAGGGACTGCCTAACGCAGCTCCAACACTGATGTCATCTACCTTGATTTCAGCAAGGCCTTCGACAGGGTTAATCATAAGATCCTACTGAAAAAAACTATCCAATGTTGGTGTCTCTCGAAGGTTACTCCAGTGGATCAATTGTATCCTGACAGGTAGAACCCAGCATGTTGTAGTCGAAGGAGTAAAATCAAGCCCTACCAAAGTCAGCAGTGGCGTTCCACAAGACACTATGTAGGGCCCACTTCTTTTCATCATCTACATTAATGACATTACTGACATCATCAAACACAGAAACATCAGAATCTTCGCAGATGATTCCAAGCTCCAAAGGGTCTTCAATGAGGTGGGTGACCGGACTTGCCTTCAGTCAGATCTACTGGCTGTTATCCAATGGGCAGAGATGAATAATATGCTGTTGAATGAGGATAAATTTGAACTAATCCACTTTGGAAAAAAGGATGCCCTGAAACTACCATACTCTCTTTGGTGAAACTCTAGTGGCTTCCAATAACATCAGAGACCTGGGAGTAATTGTGGACAACAATATAAGATGGGCCACTCATATAAACAGAAAAGTTGATATGGGCCGCAGAATGTGTTCCTGGATTCTCAGAACTTTCCAGTCGAGAGATATCCACACTCTTATCCTTCTCTTCTCCACGTTTGTCCGACCCCACCTTGAATACTGTTGTCTACTGTGGTCACCCCACACGAAACAAAGTATCATGAATGTTGAAGCACCCCAAAGGTCAATCACAAAAAAGAGTTGGCATGACAGGACTTGACTATTGGGGTCGATTAGAAAAGCTCAAACTTTATTCTCTTCAACGTAGCCGTGAGCGCTACATTATCTGTATGATGTGGAAAATATTCCATCAGCTTAGCCCAAATGATGGTGGCATCACCTTTAGTGTACACCCAAGGCTTGGGCCCAGTGCTATCCGCCCACGACAAAAATCCCACTCGCATCAGGTAACAACAATACGGCACAAATATTTCACCTCAATTGGCCCTGCACTCTTTAACATTACACCAAAACACATCAAAGCAGAGACAGACCCCATCAAGTTCAAGAAGTCTTTGGATAAATTCCTTCAAGAAATCCCGGATAAGCCTCCTACACCCGGATATGCCTCCGTAAACAATAACTCTCTGCTCGAGTGGGCCATGGTGCCCAAACACTGATTTGTAAGACTTCGCCAGGTGGTGCTATTAAATTAGACATTGCCTGGGCCAATACTGGCCGAAACCTATCAAAGTTATCAAGTTATCAAAGTTATATATATATATATATAAAGACACACAAAAGGTCCTACAATAATTTTAGTCTAGAATATAGTAGCTATAAAACATTAATCTGAAAACAATTCGCTTTATTTTGGTTCATTTTTGCGCTATAACAACGTCAATATAATGACTTGGAATTGGTTAATGACAAAACATTAAGTGAGAAACTGTATTACAATTTATGCCTCTTTATTCAGTATTATGTGTTAATGTATAAAGTTTCATTTGTATAGACTATATACGAATTAATTAGGTTCATTCGTGAACTGCACCACGATTATGATTGGATGTTTTACTCTCAAGTGTAAAGTCGCAATTGCAATCCCCGAACACGGAGCTGTGTTCCACTATGGGACAAGACTCTTTATGTCACGTGGCATTAGTCCATCCAGCTGGAAAATATGTATGTATGTGTATATGTATGTCTGTGTGTATATATATATATATATAGAGAGAGAGAGAGAGAGACGGGGGGTGGAATAATGGCTTCACTTGTGCTTTCAACAAATTTATTTTCTTCACAAAATCCCAAAAGAATTTTTTTCCGGATTAGAAAAAAATTTTTTAAAAGAAAATTTGTTTATATATAAAATAAGTTGTTGGTTGTTGGTTGGGTCTTAGGAGTTCTTGGTTAACGTAGGAGATATTGTTTCGTCTTTAGAAAGACCTTTCACGCTGAGGTGCGCTTGTCAAACTGATGTGTATGTGGTGTGTTGTTCTATATATAATGATTTAACATGTTTGTGGTGTGGTGGGGTTTTTTTTTTATATATATATATATATATAGAATGGCTTCTACAGGACTAGAAGTGTTTCATTCGGGAGAAATCACCAGGAAGCCCTCTGCTATATATTGAGTATCTTACTTAAAAGGGTTACCCCCGATTGAACCTGGGATAAACTTTATATATATATATAAAGACACACACAAACACAAGATGGCGTAGGATAGAACAAAGGAGAGGCACAAAAACAAAGAAAAGAATCCCCAGTCACTGAAGAGGTCACAGAATGTGTGACGAAAGAACTTTGACAATATATGAATAACCGTCCGGTTATGGAACCAACCACCCAACCGGAAATTTATAAATTCTTAAATTTATAAATTTAATTTATAATAAATTGGAGTGAAAGCAACTGGTGCGTGTGTTTCTTATTGGCAACATGACCCTCCCAAAGCATAACAATATATATATATATATATATATATATATATACGCAATTACATATGTATGTATTCTAATAGTAGATTACATAAAGTAGAGTTCCATCGTTTGGAAAAGTATACTAATAACAATATAGTGAATGAGAATAAAAATCATAGGAGAGATTGAAAAGACGACGAGAGAAAGAAAATAGAAAAGTGAGGATTGTCCTGATAGCAAAAACACACATCATCATCACATATCATTATCACTGCATTTGCTCTTAACCAACCGTAAAAAAATATCTAGCGTTATAGAGATTACTGGAGGGAATTTTAATGTAGGCATTATCAGAATGTACGAACGTTTCGATATAACTTTAAAATGAAATATATCCTGCAATTTAGCAAAACATTTAAGAAAGAAGAGATTTAAATATGACAAGAAATGGTAGAAAAGATATTACAACAAGCAGATATAGAAATAAAAAAGAGAGACAGTGAGAAATCATAAGAGAAATCATAAGAGATAGGGAGATATACAGAAGGGCAAAGAGATGTAGTGAAATAGGAAGCAGAGAGATAAATATTGATATTGCAAGAGAGGGAGAGAGAGAGGGAGGGAGATATAGAGAGATGGGGGAGAAAGAGAGGGGGGGGGGGTGAGCTGTGAAATTGTGAACAATAGAAACGTGTAGTAAAATGAACTGGTTAGATTATAGTCTACTACTTAAATATGGCTTCTTATATTTTACAAACTGGCAATGTAAGACAATTTTCAACTAACACTCTTAAAGAATTTTAAATCATTTTAGTATTTGTGCAAGAAATGTTTAGAAATGAATATTCCTCATATATTGAGCTGTAATTTCATGGTACAGTTATAGAAGAGGTCGATGAACTCAAATAATTTAGAATATAAATAACTTTCAGAATGTGGTAAAGTAAAATTTATCATGTTCATTAAGTGGGAGAAGGACGATATTTTGTGATGTCTCTTTTTATTCAATTTGAACGAGAAATTCAAGAAAAACAGAAAAATAGAACGTATAGGAGAATGTGGTTAAAGATTGTTAGCTGAGTCAAATACGACTGGTTCTGAGTCAGTCTTTATATGTATGTATTTATTTATTTATTTAATGGATTTAAAAGTGCGTATAGAGCTAGTAAGTCATGACAGACAAGAAGAAGTATCGAGTTGGTAATCAAAAAGAGGTAGTGTGACAAGTAATAAAAAACTTTATAAAAGAGGGAAAAGCAAAAAAAAATAATAATGAAAATTTCAAATATTGAAGGTAAATGGGATAAAGAAAGGAAAACAAAAGAAAAATAGGAAACAAAGGAAGCTGTAAAACAGAAGTTTCTGTTGTTTAATTTGTTCGTGGCTTCGATGTACTCAAAAACTTTGTATGTATTTGGTAGACTTTTAACCATATATTGAACTTCCAATCTTGGTATTTTTTAAAGATAGGTTCGATATAGTGGTTTTATATGAGAGGATCCGATGTCAAGACTTAAAATTACAAATAAAATTCAAATAAAATGATAAAAACAAAGATACGATTGTGATTACCTGCTTTACCTTAATTATCCAAACTAGAGTGTATAATAAATTTCATTTAACATGTTGCAGAAACATATTACCCTGTTATTCTGAAGTAGAGAGAAAAATGTTCTAGAGAAGTTATTGACGCCACATCGTCTTTTGTTAGACAATGATTGTTCTATAGATGCCAATCAAAGTAAATTGTTACTATATCTGGACATTCTAGATTTAAGTTCGTTAAGTAAAGATTGCTTAACTTAAAATATGTTAATATTATGAAACGTTAAGTGTAAGTTAGAAAAATAGGAAAACATGTTAAATGTTCTGATTATATCTGATGTCTGACGTTATCTCCCTAGATTAATGCGTTACTTCCTAGCACAGCAACCTATGATACTTACATTCTACGCCGTATTTTGTTCTTCCTATAGCGGTTACAATAACTTCCGTTGAAAATGAACACGTATCTGTACCTATGCCACAATGAAATATAGACAATATTATTGAATTCCTGAAGACCCGAATCTAATGCTAAGCAAACTCATTAAGCCACAGAGAAAGATATATAATACTCTACAGCTAAATATGACAATTACTACTTATTACGTATGAACTATTTGTTAAATAATATTCCTACAGATATTATATTAATATGATACCCTGTCACCGCAGACAAGCAGATATAATATGATATATTTAGCAGTAACCATAAAAGAAAATTGTGTTGTCGATAAAAAGAACATGGATCAGTTGAACTCTCACATCATAGACACAGTTCTGGTGAAATTTCGATAATCAGCTTGATTGAAAACTCACTCTAGGGAGAAAGCAATAAACTTAGATACACACACGGCAATAAAAATATATTTAACCCGCAACTCACAGAATTTATGCACGATCTAAAAATACAATAATAAAATTGTAATAAGCAAATCTGATCAGAGCAATTTATTTATTAGTGTTAAAGATGATAATTCGCCACAAATTAACAATATATGATAGAAATGAATCTATGGTAATTTATAAGAAGTGCAACACTCTCTAAATATAAAATAATAGTAAAAAATAAATTATTACTGCAGAAGCACAAATGGCACGATTCCATTTTATAGCATAGGAATGGAATTCATCCAGCATTTATTTATAGAAACGTAAATATCAACAAAGTATGTAACCCATTTCAATCCATAATTTCCCAGGCTGATATATCAATATATCCTATTACCAAATAAATAGGTTAGATTATTGGAAAACATACACTGGAGAGTTATACTACACTTTCTGAAAAATCTGTAGATTTCTGAGATGAAACGGACAAAGTCGGAGATAAAACGAAATTAGGCAAGACCTACAGTTCAGAGATAAAGATCCGTTTCAATAACATATCCCTGGTGGAAAAAAAGAAATAATACTGTCTAACTTCCAACATTAAAAAAAACACTCGCAGGTCAGAAATTGGGATAATTGAAATGAGCTGACGGTTTTGAAGAGGCATACTCACCTCAAATTCTAGTTATGGTATTCAATTTCTTTCATAAGTGGCGTGGATCTATTACCACTTGGGATAGTTGGATACACCCCACATCTGGCATACGTTTATAACTAGATTTGCTCAGGTTTGCTCTCAATATACATGCGGTCATCATACGAAAACTAACTGCTCTCTTTAGGACAGACGAACACAAGTTTGTCTACGATTCAATTTATACACATACCCAGTTGGCGTAGATACGGCTACACTGCAAGGGCATACCTTTTGTAGCGTTTTATGATCAAGTCTTGCTCCACATGGCTGTATCGTTCATACATATATGTGTTTCATTTCGAAAACGAAACCCGTACCAAAATACAGACATGGTCTACATTTGATATGTTGATGATATATTTGTTGTAAGGGAGATGTTGAAATATATTGATTTGGAAATCATTTTATACCCAAAACTTTGTATCTAGTATAGCTAAAGTCAAAAGTTGCATAACAACACACATATTATATGTAAATATAATTATGGAATCAAATAGCCTCTAACGTTTGTTGATACTAAGTATACTAAGAAATGCCTATATCAAAATAGAGGCAATGACGTTTCAACTATATATAAAGTATCAGTAATGTAGTCGCTACTAAAATATACTCATATAAAACCCTCTTTAAATGGAGAACTACAAGATTTAATCTATCGATTGAAAACTGTAGCCAATAATGTTTCTAAAAACAAAGCTAAGAGACAATATTTCTACGACATTGAAGAATACAGGAATTCAACCAAATCAGTAAATACAATAGGCTACGCGAAGTAATTAAACTATGACTAAAGTATACATGAATATGTTAACAAAACCTATAAAAATGTAACCATAAACAAGAATTATTATTATATTTTAAAACCGCCAATAACATTTAACCATTAAATAGATTAACTAATATATTAGAGAACCACAAATAGATTTAAATCACAAACAAGAATTACTAATGTATTGCAAAATAAACCCACCAAAATTTTAAAACATTTTTCTCAACAACAACAAATCGATAAATTACAAACGTAATTTCAACATTCGTATGTAAACAAGAACATTGGTCACACGATTTCGAAATGATTGCAATATTTTATAGCTATCAACACGAAGCAAAAATATATGAAGATAAAACCCACAATGACGGAGGAATCTAGTTAGAAACACATAACACTTCATCCCTTATGGATGCAAACATTGTTAAATTTAAAAGTAGACGATTACTACGATAATGATTTCATCATTCGCATGATATTAACTTTGTGATTCTTGAGTCATGTAATACATTAAAACTTGGCCTACCATTAAACAAGTCATTAAAAAAAAGGTTTTATTGATCTAGGAACTTTCCAATTCCATACATAGGTTTAACAATAATGGACAATTATAAAACCTAAAAAATATATAAAACACGAATATAGTAAGTGTTAGGGGGTGGGGCTTAAACGAAAAGTGTTCATCATATAAAAACTCATTTATACATATACACACACGCACGCAAAAACACAACGAAGCAAGAATGAACCTTTTTGATTTTTCGAAAACCAGCAACAATATGGATATTTAATCAACGGTGATACTTCTGAGGCCCGAACCACACTGTTCCTCATCTAGCTTTAACTCGACAATATCTTTACATCTCTTTGCCAGACACTTAGCTTACACTCTACCGGGGTGGCGTAACAAAATATCCCTCGATAATCAGAGCAATTATTCTTGTTTCACTTTTTGAAAATTGAGATTATCAATCCCAATTGACATTGCTTATCTCAGCCAGAGATTAACTTCTCTATTTAAGACTTAAAATATCGAGTCAAATTTCATTCCCACCAGAGACCTTTATATAATTTTTCTCTTTAATTACTCTGGTTACCTCAGATTCCGTTACGTTAGTCATCGTTCCTAGATGCATATCATGTATTAATGTAAAACATGACAAGAGCTATTTTGCTAATTTTTGCTTTAGTAAATCATTGTAGCTTCAAATGTGAACTTGATTGAAATATTGGATAAGTACTGCACCCATTACTCTCAGCATCTTGTTCAATAGGACTAAGTCGGCGTTAACAGATACGCCATTGTATTGCCTGCTTGAATGTACTTGAGTGTTTCGAATAGAGTCATATAGAAAAAACAATCTAAACAATACGTAAATTCACAAACACACACACACATTATATATATATATATATATATATATATATATATATAAACTAAAATTGAATATGACAGACTGTGAGAAATAGGGACCAAAGAATAAGTATTGATAGTCAGCTAGCTATATACATTGAATTACAATTTATATCCGTATGTGAATTATCAACTGGAAAATTAATGGTTTGGAATGTTCAGAAAAAACTGGTAATAAGCAAGAGGTAGAACATTTGCATTATGAAAGCTAGATTAAAAATAAGACAACCAAAAGTAAACAACAGCCCACATTTTTATATTATATTTAGTAATATTTCGTAGAACCCCGTTTTGACAATGAAGGAGATGTAATGTGGTGGTGATAATTTAGTATTTACCAATAATACAGTAATATAAATGCCATTGACGGTTATACAACTTGAATCTATAAGGTGTGTAAAATATCATCATTTTCTTCTCATATTTGCGTACTGTCACCTCACCTTTTCATTATTTATATGAATAGGATCGATATACACAGGCGGGTTGGAAGTGATATCCTGAATGGTGGGTGTAAAATAAGTCGGCTGGAATTTGCAAACGGCATGGTGTTACTTCACTCGAGAGAAGGTGATACCCAACTTGCATTTGATAGGTTTAATGCTGACTTCTGCATGGCTAGAATCCAAATTAGTGCTGCGAAAATTGAGACACTCGTCCTCTCAAGAAACCCTGCACAATGCACTTAACTTTACGTGTTTGTTGGACGTCTGTCAGTTCCGATCCGATGGTGAGTGTTCCAGTTGTTTGATTATTAGAACAGTCAGCTCTTGAGCATTTCAGACACGAATACAACTAATTTCCCGAGTTGAGTTTGATTGAACATCGTGAAGTAATGTTTCTTGCTCAAGTATATAACGCACCGTAGGAATTAAACTCATAACCATACGATCGTGAGATGAACATCATAACACATTAATACTTACGCCCTCACAACATGCATTAGCATTCTACGTACAATTGTACCTTTAACGTATTTCTAAGAGAAATTTGAGGCACCACCCTGTGTGACAAAGCTGTTCATTTGAACACACCGTCATACGATTCTGAGATTCTGAGACGTACACACCAACATCGAAGCCAAGCACCAATCCCTCTCGAAATGTTATATAACAAATATGCAGGAATATGTTTTATTCACCTATTGTTCATAACTTAGAAGACTATTTGGAAACATTAGTCTCCGTTTGACACCTTACATTTACAATAAAACATTATATATATTCAGGCAGTCATGAAACATTTATACGTGCGCCATGGTAACTAACATCAGATTATGAATATTCTTTAACGTAAATTATTACATTTGTATCGACAGGAATATATCGGTAATTGTGTCTGACTATTGTTTTAGTGAATTACTTAAGTACAACTTACCATAATGCAATATTTCAATATATATATATGAGAGGGAGATGGAGATGGGAGGGTAAAGAGGGAGAGCGAAAGAGGGAATATAGTGTCTGCAATACGAAGACCGAAAAGACTACATACCTCGGGAGAATTCGATGCTAATGTAATCTAGTTTTCGAGAAATATAGATTTATATTATTGGATACACATACATTATATATATATATATTCAAGTAATCCTTGAGTTCATAAAAACCTCCCAATTTGTAAGTAATATTTTATATACACACACACATATATATATATATATATATATATATATATATATATATATACGTTTGTGTGTGAATGTATGTTATCGTGTGTATGCATATGTCCAAGTAATAAGATAACCCATATTTAAGCTTCTGTCTGATTTAAGTGTATATTCGGAATCATCAATGGACAATTAAACATATCGACATTATACACACACCGACGCACCCACTTTAACATTGCACAGACAAATAAATACACGCACACACACACACATTGAACGTACTCAAGTCACGTCGATTTCTATATAGTCTATTGGCCACAGAGTGCATTAATGGTAATAGCATAAGCATATATATCACATCTATGTTCTTCATGAGAGTAAGTAAACATATGTGACCGTACGTGTATGATACTTCAGACACTAATTCTTATTGACAACAACATAGATTAGGTTCTAACTAGCTCTAACATCGGAAATTATCAAGAAATGTCAGACCTCAGAAGGAAAGAAACATACAAACTACACCTCCCCACTGACTATATCTCTCTGTTTCTATCACTGATTTCAATTGTCTGCTATCTATATTTCCTTACATCTCTCTCATACTCTCACGTCTTCTCGTCATAACACTAACACACAAGTAAATAACTAAATATACATACATATATACGTATAAATCTATACACACACACACATATATATATATATACACATATATATATACACATGCATATATGTATATATATACATATATATATATATATATATATATATATATATATATATATATATATATACGTTATTCCGGGTTGAATTGGAGGTAACCACAGTAAGTAAGGTACTCAATACATAACAGTTTTAATATAGATGAGATTCTACAGGACTAGAACTGTTTCATTCTTTAGAAATCATCAGGAATCAAGAATCCTGATGATTTCTAAAGAATGAAACAGTTCTAGCCATATACAATCTCATATATATATATATATGGTGGCTGCCAACTCGTTTTCGAGTACGGCCACTACTTTGTATCCATGTAGGAGAACCCCTACCGATGCGCTGAACGAGTGTGACTTTTTAGTCCAGCCAGCAACTTGAAAACTCTGGTAGAAACACTACACTTGTGACAATTATTGACACACAGTGCTGGGCCCATGGTACCATGTGACGACAAGTGCAGAGAGATCTCCAGATATAAAGCAATGCCTGTGCCGTGAAGCTTTTATAGTGAGCAAAGGCACTGCACAAAGCCAGTCCCACTCTCTTAACCAAGATGATATTTACCAAAAAGAAGAACAAGTCAACATCATTGGATACCATCAGGGTTGCAGGTGTTATATCAGAGTTTTCCTACTCCTAGAATTCTGCCTTGACAAAGGCTAAGGTGTCATCTCATATATATATATATACACACATATATGTATATACATATATGTGTATACATACACACATACCAATGTGCACGCATATATATATTATAAAGTGGAGTCGGGAGCCGATGGCTGAGCTCTACTCGTTTCTATAGCTACTTCTAAACTCTTTTATAAGGATCCTCTAATAACCAAGTATTGAGTGCTCTGTTGAGTAATGGTCTATTTTTAAACTGGTTCTAAACTAATAAAACAAATATGTGTGTGTGTGAGTGATCCAATCGGTGTTAAGCACAATTAGTAAGGTACACAATATATTATTAGATTGTAAACTCTGAATGTTTAATATAGAAATGACTTCCTGTTGATTTGTTTTGAATGAAAATGTTCTACTCCTGTAGAAGTCATAATAAACACGATCTATATACATATATATATACATATATATGTATATATCATTTTTAATATGGATGTGTATGTATATGTATAAATATGTATATATATATATACATACATATATACATATACATCCATATTAAACATATCTACATACATATACATGCACATCCGTATTAAAAATGATATATACACATATACATACAGATCTATATTAAAAATGATATATACATATATATATAAACATCTATATTAAATGATATATACATATATATATAAAGGAACGATCGACTTTCGTCAAATCGGACCGAGGGAACAATGTTTCCGTTGGTCTTTCCAATTGCTAATACTATCTATTGATCGCAACTCCAGGTAGAAGGAGAAACGTGAAATAAAGTGTCTTGCTCAAGGACATAACGCATCGCCTGGTCCAGGAATCGAACTCACAACCTTACGATTACGAATCCAATTCTTTAACCACTCAGCCACACGCCTTCATATATATATATATATACATATATATATATATATATATATATAAACATCCATATTAAATGATATATACATATATACATATATACACATACATAACACATACATACACATGTGGGGATGGGGCGGGGGCATTATGAATATTATTGTATGCACGTGGGAACATATGTTTTACTGCCAGTCACATTTACTTCAAGCATTTCAATACAATAAATATACATACAAAATATATAAATATGAAAAACTAAAAGAAAATTATTGAAAATTTGAAGGAAGTTAAATCATGTCTAGATTTGAGTGATCACGATCGCCAATTATTTAGATTTGAATAGTACTTTCACTGTCTGTATACTTGGCAAATGAACCATTCTCTTTACACTGGCGGCCTAGTTTTGAAAGAAATGTTTATTCTTTAATTTACCCTCTCATATATACACACACACACATATATATATATATATATATATATATATATATATATATATATATAGTAATAATAATAAATTTGAAGACTAAAATCCAAAGAGGGCTCGATAAGGATAAATATATATCAAATATATAGGGTGAAAGCAGCGATTCTCTGCTTAAACTTTAATCTGTTATTTTAATAAATATATATATATATATATATATATATATAAATACGTATGTATACGCGCACACACACATTATATATATATATATACATTTATATATATAATTGCGTATGTATACGCACACACACACATTATATATATATATACATATATATATATATATATATATATGCGTATGTATACGCACACACACACATTATATATATATATACATATATATATATATATATATATATATACATATATATATATATATATATATATACACCCACACATATATATATATATATATATATATATATATATATATATATATATATATATATATATATATATATCATTCATTTTAAGATGCACGTGTGGCTAGTTGTTTCTCCTCCAGTAACTTTTACATATTTATGACAGATACCAGCCAGGAATAACAAACAGCAGCTGAACTAATTAGCTAGAAGATAGCACCAAATTGCCGTTATCACACACTACTGTCCTAAAAAATTGGCTGAACTTATAAGCCAATGTACTGCTGAACATAAAGACATGTTGAACGATCGCTGAAATACGTGTGGTCTTTGGAATGATGAATTGTGAACCAGGGTTGACCTGGGGATTCAACCAGTGTACCAGGCAACTTGAACTATAATTACAACAGATTTACGCACAGTTATGTAGATTTGAAGGCGTGTGGCTGAGTGGTTAGAGAATTGGATTCGCAATCATAAGGTTGTGAGTTCAATTCCTGGACCAGGCGATGCGTTATGTCCTTGAGCAAGACACTTTATTTCACGTTGCTCCTTCTACCTGGAGTTGCGACCGATAGATAGCATTGGAAAGACCAACGGAAACATTGTTCCCTCGGTCCGATTTGACGAAAGTCGATCGTTCCTTATGTAGATTTATAGATTTCCATAAATAGATTATATAGATTTCCATAAACACCACTGAAAGTAACATCAACCAAGCTTAAAGCATGTATATCGAAGCCGTCACTGCTGTCACTAATTTCTAATGCCCTACCATCCACACCACCAAACTCATCGAAACACCGTTATCTTCTCATCATCATCATCTACTATTTATATTGTCTAACCAGAGAGCAGAAAAAATAAAGCACGTACATCTATGTTTACTGGGAAGTGTCGAAACATCACAAGGTAACTTTATTCGATGCCCGAACACTGACCTTCGTCTAAGGTTCACCGCATGCATGCATATATATATATATAAAGTCTGTCTTATCCCAGTTTCATGGTATAAAGCGCCAGTCCATCGCAGGGTTAAACCCCCAGATATTGCTGGTACTCATTTTCAGCTGAGCATACTGGAGCAACGTGAAATGAAGTGTTTTGCTCAAGAACACAACACGCAATCCAGGAATATATATATATTGATCCTTTTCTTACATATTGGTGGTATGTACAAGATTTTAAGTCATAACAAGGAGTTATGCTTTTTCGGATGATTACTAAAACCAGGGAAGGGCAGCGAATGGTGGAAGGAGGTTTATGCTATACTCGTCTGAAAGATTTGAGGGCAGCATGTCTCCTCTCTGGTTAAGCCTTCATCAACTTCTAGAAGTTCCAATTGAGGAGGAAGGTGAATGTAGAACGGGATGTACTACGCTATTATGTGTTTTATGACAGTAAATGTGAACAACGATGCTGGCTAGACTGATGGGCCTACTTTGAGTATTCTTTATTAACTGGGAAGAAATAAAGCGGGTGAGGTTAACCGTGATGCCTATGAGGTGACAGATTAAACCAGAGCTTTGTGGGGGGATTTTTCCTGAGCTTACATTAAAGGTCATTCCCCTTTTAATGGATATATCGAATAACAGTTACAATTATTGTTAAATTTAATCTTATTCCTTCGATGATGTCTCCTTTTCTTTACATGATGTAATGCCCAGTATGTTTTATTGTCGGTAATGCCAAGGGCCGCTGTGGCCAATGACATACATTATTATGAAATAAAGAACCCATTACTATCATTATTATTGCCATTCTGAGTTCAAATCCCACCGAGGTTAACTTTGCCTTTCATACTTAGAATAAAGTACCAGTAATACACTGCTAATAATTGCTGGCCTTGTTCCAAAAGTAGAAACAATTATCATGAAATAAAGTTAATATTATTATGATCATTGGTGAATTGGCAGTATCGGTAGAGGGTCGGACGCCATGCTTTGACTCATAGAGTTACGGGCATTGCCATTCTAGGTTCAAATCCCGTCGAGGATAACTTTGCCTTTCATCCTTACGGGGTCGATAAAATAAAGTACCAGTAATGTACTGGTTAATTGCTGGCCTTGTGCCAAAAGAAGAAACAATTATGATCATTATGGCGATGTGTTGACAGTATCGGTAGAAAGCTGGACAACATGCTTTGCAGCCTAGAATTATGACCGTTTATGTTCTGAGTTCAAATCCCGCTGCGGTTAGCTATTCCTTTCATTCGGAGTCGATAAAATAAAGTACCAGTAATGTACTGAGGTTGATGTAATTGACTTCCTCCTCCCCCAAAATCGCTGGCCTTGTGCTTATAGTAGAAATCATTATCAGCAGCAGTAGTAATAATGATTTCATTTATTGGCCACAAGGGCCGACATATAGGGGACAATACAAAAGACTGGGGCAGTGGGGTTTTACAGAAAAATCGAGTAAACAATATGAATAACGATAACAAAGTAACAAGAATAATACAACAAGAAAAATTCCCCAATAGGGGTGATGACTACCCAGGGTTCGCTCAGGTACCCCACCAGTCCTGAACGACCCGACGCTTCGAGAGCACCCTGGAAGGGCACCCCTCTCCCCCTCAAATTTACCCACCTACAGGCGCATGACCAGAGTAGGCCCACTCACACGGGCCATTCTCGCCACATTCACCCACATTTCAGCAAATGTATTCTGGAGCAGCACTTCTCTCTCCACCCTAACAGCAGCAGTAGTAATAATAGTAGTAATAATAGTAGTAGTAGTATCAGCAGTAGTAGCAGTAGTAATAGTAGTAATAGTAGTAGTATCAGCAGTAGTAGCAGTAGTAGTAGTAGTAGTAGTGGTGGTGGTGGTAGTAGTAGTAGTAGTAGTAGTAGTAGTTTAGTAGTAGTAGTAGTATAGTAGCGGTCTTCCATTGATCACTTGCCTGCATCGCTTTCAGTGGTTATTTTGTTATAAGTCATCTGCTGTTGGCATATCAGAGGAGGATTTTGTTGACTAGTAAAGTGTATCTAGGGCAGGCTAATTCGGTGGAAAATATTTCTCTTGTTGATCAATGCCATGAAAGGATTTAACGTTTCCTAATTTTATCGTTTTCTACTTTTCTCTCTCTTTCTTTCACTCTTAAGCTCTCAAGTTTTTACTGTCTCTATTTCCCTCTCTTCTCATCACTATCTTCCACCCTCGATATTTCTCAATCATTCTCTGTCTCTCTCTCTCTCTATCTCTCTATCTCTCTATCTATCTATCCATCTATCTACCTCTCCTTGGAATCTTTTACAGTCTAGCTCTTTCAGGTTTATTCTCTCTTTCTTATTTCTCCCTTTCTTCAAATTTTTCACTAAATAAGTTTCATATCCTTAAATATAAATAAACACGCACACTTTCTCTTTGCCTCTCTCTCTTTCTGTGCCTGCAAGCTAATGCCACGAAAGTAAGTCAGCTCTGCATTGCAAGCTAACCAATTATCTATGCTAACCAATATATATGATGATGGAATCAGTTAACTGTGATGCATTAAAAGAATCGTTTAACACATTAGTGGACTGGGCCATTGTTGTTGACCAGAAGTAAAGGGTTCTTCCACTGATTAAATATTAAGAAGAATCGCCAAGGCTATGATTATAGATATATTTATGAACAATTAATCACACAGACCATTATATTTATCTACTATTCCGCAGCATTTGTCTTTAAACGAAGACCATAATTATGGTAACTTTCCTAACCTGTTCGGCCAAAGGCACTCAACTAAACTTATCACTAACTTATGAACTGAATCCAGTACAACATAGATTGACTTTAAAATATTTCTTTACAAGAGAATTTTCTGCAAAATTCATGGCTCAGTACAGTCAGTTAAAATATAATAGTAACCAGGGCGTCAGCACTGTATTGTGAAGGCGCGTGGCTTTGTTTTTAGGATATTCTGTTTACAATCGTAAGGTTGTGAGTTCGTGTCCAGGCGGTGCGGTGTGTCATTCACCAAGACACTTTATTTCACGATGTTCCAGTCCACTCAGCTGGAGAGAATTAGTTGTACCTGTAGGTCGTATGACCAGTCTTGTCACATTATGTGCAATACTGTATCTCCCTGACAACTACATTAAGGGTACGAATGTTTGTCGAATGCTCAGTCACTTGCAGGTTAATTTCATGAGCAATCTGTTCCGTTGATTGGATCAACTAGGACACTCATCGTCGTAACCGACGGAGTACCTCAGTATTGTATTGGTCGGTTTAAGTTACAGAACAAATATTTATTAGCAACGTGATAAAATATAAAATGAATACTTGCTGTTAGAAACAATCACTATTCTCGTCCAAGTAAGAACAGTGTAACAAAATATATGTACATTCACTTATGTTTTCAATAATGGTGTAATTATAAAACAAAAAGAAATAAAGATCCCATACCTCCTTCTGGAGTTGTAGAGGCCCCGTCATACGGCGTGTCTATGGCACTTATAAACTTGGTGGAACCCAACCCTTTCCAGGTTTGAACACACCAGATTTTTTCTATAGAGGAAGATTCGACCCCAGTACTCGACTGGTACATTTTTATCGACCTCCAAGGGATAAAAGGCAAAGTTGACCTCAGCGGCATTTGAACTCTGAGCGCGCAATGAGATGGGACGAGTACCATAAATCATTCTATCCGACGTCTTAACGACTCTGCCAATTCACCGCCTTGGTGTAATTATACCTACATTCAATGTATGATAGAGCTTACAGCATAGACTCTGTTCTACATGTTATTTATCTTATTTAACAAGACGTCAACAATAAATGAAGATTATACGAATAAGATTAATCATGTCAGTTAACTTCGCATTTGTGTTTGATATGAACAAAAATCCGCTATGGGTTTCTTTGGGGAGGTGGAGGAAGGATAATTGTACACATGTTTAATTAACGGCCTATAATAAATTCTTGTCGAAAACGGCAAGAGTGAAAGCACCAAATTATGAATTATTCTTTTCCAAATTCTTTTCTAAATTATTGTCCTATCTGATTAAGTATTTTGATGGCCACATATACCTATACTAAAGGCGCCATTGGTAAATTTCCTCTTCAGTAACTTTTACTATTGGTAGACGTAATTTTGTGTAAATTACCAATCACTTGTAGATGGTATCTTCCCACCACAGATCACTGAACAATTAATTCGTAAGAGGTTCTATACACTATAATATATCTTCATAGCAGTATCGTTTAGCATTGAAGAGCTATCTATTATGGTGGCTTGCATTAGATGATCTATAAATATCACAGCACCTATAGATTACAAACAAATGTGATATGGGTCACGAGTATACATAATGTAGTCACGCATTTGTAAGTTATAACTTAGATTTCATTGAAATGCTTTTTCACTGATTTTCAATGTGTACGGAAGCGGTTAAAATCTCGCTTCAGTTAACATTTAAAAAAGAAAGCATTTGTTCTAATACAATTTCATCCTTGCAACAGAAATGAAAAGTACAGCGAATGAGATAGACAGATACATATAATTTAACTGAGAACATAAATGAGGTAGAGACATTGTAATTTAGCAGGGAACGTAAATGAAATTACAAGTGGCATTTCGTGACATTTTAGTTGGCATTTGACCTAACTTTAAACTTGAAATATTTTCTTGAGAATTATATTCCTTTACCATTAATCTTAAAGGAACCAATATTTGATAGTTATATATATATATATATATAAAAAACTATGTGTGTGTGTGTGTGTGTGTTTGCATGGATATACAATTGGCAGTAATACTAAGACAGCGTAAAGTACGTTAGCGGTGTATATGAAAGCATATACTCGACGTTTATATAAAATAAACATGGAACAGCGTCGTCATCAAAGTAAAAATATTTTCTCGTTACGAAAATAATATTTTTTCTTCTTTTGGTATCTGAACATGCCACAAATATGCCAGTAGCAGTCTAAAATAACAGAGAGTGTTGTTTCAAGATTCGTTAATATCTCATCAGAGACAATTACTC
>OZ024747.1:64610186-64612669 GCA_964016885.1 Eledone cirrhosa
ATAAGAGTGTTAGGTTGGTAGATCTGGTGGCAAAGTCTTTATATGATTGATATAGTCTGTGTGTGGAGAAATATTATAAGCATTAAAGATAGTGCAAGCATTAAAAGTGTTATAAGTATTGGAGATGCACAGCGCAGGGATGTCAAGTAATTCATGTACTTCGGTATTTTCATGGTCAAGGGAGTGTATATTTCGATTATATGCCTTTCACATAATCCACGACAATCCAGTTAGAGATCGTAGTCTGGTGTTCTTTAGTTCGATACAGGAGGTTGTTACGTTTCGAGAGACGCCATTGAATACCGGAAGTGTGTGTGTGGCTAAGGGGAGTTAATGCATGCGGGGAGGTAACTCTGGGGTTTCTATATCTAGCCATTAAAATGTGTCCCAATATGGACCCTAAATTCTATGGTGAGGTGCACCTTCCAAGAGAGACTTTTAAAGCATAAAGTGTACTAACTATAGAGTAGTTTAACTAAATTATGCTGAAGGTGATCATATTATTATTAAGGTGGATTAACCCATCTTAAGGTGCTACAAATGGAAATTATAGATGATGAGCGAGGATTCTAAATTAATGATCTCTGTGGTTGTAGTCTGCTCATATGACCAGGCGCGGTGATTGCAGGATTGCTTCAGGACCCAATGATCTCTGGTAAGATCTGGGTCATCGCTTGCTACATTGGATGTCGAAAGATAATCATCCCCAGGCAGGCCAAAGGTCAATCCGCAGTCCTCGCGACCCCTCTCTGACCGTCAGATCATCCATATACGTACAACCCGCACGGCAGTTGCATTGCATTCACTCACTGCGCTCAGCAGCCTGGTCCTACTGGTCAACAGCGCTACTCGATTAAATCATTTTACATCTGTCTAAGGAAGGTGTTTCCTCTGCCCAACACCATCCAACCGATCAATTCATGCTCAAATTACCCTTAGAGCGGTGTAGTGCCGTCCAGGTGGATGGATGTTGTCACACCTGCCGTAGAGGTATAAATGGGTATTTTCCCTGCGAAGGGTTCCAGAGGGATGTCGTTGTTTGTGTTATAATGGATCAGCTAGTGTTGGGTATGTAGTATAGGGTGTGTCTCTGGTGTTTGATGCTAGATGTGGTGTTAGGTTCCAGTCCGACATTGCCATATATAGGGCTTAAAGTTTTGGAAGGAATGTCTGAGGCGGTGCTGGCAAGTTGCAAACACCTCAGATTTTTTGTTAAGTAGGTTACGGTTGGAGAAGATAATATTGTGTGTCTCTAGTATACAGAGGTTACAGAATTTATTAGGTGGTTTGTACGAGGTCGCGCTGCCTATCACTTCCCATTTGAGTGTGTATGGTTTATTTTTAGATTTTAGATAGTGTATGTAGCTAGAAAGTGAGGTGGAGTTGGCTAGGCTGTGCTTTTTGAACGAGTGGATGTGCGAGTTATATCTAATTTGAAGCAGTTAGAAGTGGAGCCTACATAGGTTTCTGAAGAGTTATTAGTCGTGACTGTGCATGAGTATATGACATCCTTGGTTAGTAAAATTAGTTCTTACTTCCAACAAACAAAATCGCAACGGGATGCAAACCCTCTAAATACCACTGTAGCAAGCAACAATAGCAACGGCAGTAACAATAGAAATAACACTAGTATAAGTAATAACACCAGGGTTGTCAACCTGAACACCCAAAATCCTATATCCACCACACAGACTTCCGCATTGCATTATAACCAGCGGACTAACGCACAGAATAATTGTAACTGTAGAGCTAATAGAACCTGCCCTTTAGATAAAAAATGCCTAACCAAGGATGTCATATACTCATGCACAGTCACGACTAATAACTCTTCAGAAACCTATGTAGGCTCCACTTCTAACTGCTTCAAAATTAGATATAACTCGCACATCCACTCGTTCAAAAAGCACAGCCTAGCCAACTCCACCTCACTTTCTAGCTACATACACTATCTAAAATCTAAAAATAAACCATACACACTCAAATGGGAAGTGATAGGCAGCGCGACCTCGTACAAACCACCTAATAAATTCTGTAACCTCTGTATACTAGAGACACACAATATTATCTTCTCCAACCGTAACCTACTTAACAAAAAATCTGAGGTGTTTGCAACTTGCCAGCACCGCCTCAGACATTCCTTCCAAAACTTTAAGCCCTATATATGGCAATGTCGGACTGGAACCTAACACCACATCTAGCATCAAACACCAGAGACACACCCTATACTACATACCCAACACTAGCTGATCCATTATAACACAAACAACGACATCCCTCTGGAACCCTTCGCAGGGAAAATACCCATTTATACCTCTACGGCAGGTGTGACAACATCCATCCACCTGGACGGCACTACACCGCTCTAAGGGTAATTTGAGCATGAATTGATCGGTTGGATGGTGTTGGGCAGAGGAAACACCTTCCTTAGACAGATGTAAAATGATTTAATCGAGTAGCGCTGTTGACCAGTAGGACCAGGCTGC
>OZ024747.1:64612869-64615369 GCA_964016885.1 Eledone cirrhosa
TTGTTGTTGTTGATGTTACAGGTGGCTTGAGTTGTTGTTGGTGTTGTTGTTGTTACAGGTGGCTGGAGTTGTTGTTGGTGTTGTTGTCGCTGTTACAGGTGGCTTGAGTTGTTGTTGGTGTTGTTGTTGATGTTACAGGTGGCTGGAGTTGTTGTTGTTGTAGGTAGCTGGAGTTATTGTTGTTGTTGTTATTATGGGTAGCTGGAGTTATTGTTGTTGTTGTTGGGGTGATGGTGGTGGTGTTGTTGGTGGCGGTATTGTTGGTGCTGGAGTTGGTGGTGGTGTTGGTGCTGGTGGTGCGCTGTTGATGGTGGTGCTGGTGTTGGTGACGGTATTGTTGGTGGTGGTGTTGGTGGCCGTATTGTTGGTGCTGCTGTTGGTGGTGTTGGTGCTGGTGGTGTGCTGTTGGTGGTGGTGGTGGTGTTGTTTTTGGCGGTATTGTTGGTGCTGTTCGTGGTGGTGTTGGTGCTGGTGGTGTGCTGTTGGTGTTGGTGGTGGTGTGCTGTTGATGGTGGTGGTGGTGGTGGTGGTGCTGTTGATGGTGGTGGTGGTGCTGGTGGTGCTGTTGATGGTGGTGGTGTTGATGGTGACCGTATTGTTGGTGCTGTTGATGGTGGTGGTGATATTGGTGGCCGTATTGTTGGTGTATATGGTTGTGTTGCTATTGGTGATGTTGTTGTTCGTGTTGTTGGTATTGTGGATGCTGTTGTTGCTGTTGATTATAATGTAGATGGCGTTAGTGTTGTTGCTAATGTTTTTGTTGGCGGTGTTGTTGTTGCTGTTGCTGTTGTTGATATTGATGTGGTGAGATGTTTTATTTCTCATACCAGTCGTTGTGACTGTCGCCATTTTGAGTTCAAATCCCGCCAAGGTTAACTTTGCCTTTCATCCTTACGGGGGTCGATAAAATAAAGTACCAGTAATACACTGGGCAATTGCTGGCCTTGTGCCAAAAGTAGACACAGTTATTATTAATGTGGTTGTTGTTATTGTACACGTGGTTGTCGTTTTTGTTAATGTTCTTCTTATAATACTACTGCTGTTTCTATTGATTTCTTGTATATTTGTTATTATACATGTTTTTATTGACATTGAACATGTTCGGTTGTAGTTATTGATGTTATCGTTGTTGTTGTTATTTCTGTTTTATTATTATTCTTTTCTTTCAGGGCGGTAGATTGGCAGTATCGGTAACGCGTCGGACGCCATGCTTTGCAGCATAGAGTTACGGCCCTTTATGATCTGAGTTCAAATCCCGCCGAGGTTAACTTTGCCTTTCATCCTTACGTGGGTCGATAAAATAAAGTACCAGTCACGCACTAGGGTCGATTTAATCGACTTCCCACTCCGCCAAAATTGCTGGCCTTGTGCCTTATAAGAAACAATTTTTATTGTTTTCTTTCCTTTTCTTGTTTTTGATGTTTATTCATGTATATAAATGTATGTTTCTGCTGTATTACAGTCATTGATGCTTTCATACGACTGAAACAGTTCTAGTCCTGTAGGAATCATTTCTATATATAATAAAGATGCATATACTCTACCAATGTATTGAGTACCACTTTTAGCTGTGGTTACCCGCCGACCCGACGCAACCCAGGAATCTACATACTATATATATATATATATATATATCCAGCGAACCTCCAACCGTCAAGGTTGTTCTTCGGCGGGTATGTCAACATTTATAAAACAAATTTTGGTTTTTTATCTGATGAAAGCGCACCAAAATTTGTGTTGATTGCCCTTGAAATATAAAATAATTATGGTTTTATAAATATAGTTTCCATTTATTAATATAATGTGTATATATATATATATATATATATATATATATATATATATATATATATATATATATAGAGAGAGAGAGAGAGAGAGAGAGAGAGAGAGAGAGAGAGAGAGAGAGAGAGAGAGAGAGAGAGAGAGAGAGAGAGAGGAATGAGGGTGTATGAATTTATGTACGTATGTATGTATACGCATAGGAATCGCCCTATATATTTGTATATATATTTAGATATATTTCTCCATGTGTTTTGGTATGGAAGAATATATAAATGGTATTCGCTTGTGTGAGTGTGGCAGTGTGTGTATGTGTGTGTCAGTGTGAGTGTATGTGTGTGTCAGTGTGGGTGTGTGTGTGTGTCAGTGCGTATGTGTGTGTCAGTGTGTACATGTGTGTGCCAGTGTGTATATGTATGTGCCAGTGTATATATGTGTGTGTATATATGTGTGTGTGTCAGTGTGTCTGTGTGTGTGTGTCAGTGTGTATGTGTCAGTGTGTATGTGTGTCAGTGTATGTGTGTGTCAGTGTATGTGTGTGTCAGTGTGTATGTGTGTCAGTGTACGTGTGTGTCAGTGTGTGTGTGTGTGCTAACGTGAGAGGTTTGGTAGTGCAAAAATGATGATGTAGACAGATAAAGCTGACGTCTAAACGAACAAACAGTGAAAAGATAGAATGGAACGAATGAAAAGATAAGAGAATAAACAGTTAAAAGAA
>OZ024747.1:64620369-64632869 GCA_964016885.1 Eledone cirrhosa
CCACCACCACCATCATCACCTCCACGACCACTCACTTCACCCTCGTCTCCACCCACATCGCCATCACTACTAATACTACTACTACCAACAAACAACACCACCACTACTACTAATACCACAACCACCATTATTACAACTACCACTAAAGTAGTGATAGTACAAGCAGGTAACTGGAGTTTTCCCATAAAACTACAGAGAACACAATACGTGAGCATTTTGTATAAACGCTTCGGAATGGTCATTCATTAAGAGTGACAGTTCACCGATGGCGGCAACACTCAGGAGTATGTAGTCTCTCTCTCTCATTATATATATGAGAGAGAGAGTGGGTGAGTGAGTGAGTGAGTGAGTGAGTGAGTGAGTGAGTGAGTGAGTGAGTGAGTGAGTGAGTGAGTGAGTGAGTGAGTGAGTGAGTGAGTGAGTGAGTGAGTGAGTGAGTGAGTGAGTGAGTGAGTGAGTGAGTGAGTGAGTGAGTGAGTGAGTGAGTGAGTGAGTGAGTGAGTGAGTGAGTGAGTGAGTGAGTGAGTGAGTGAGTGAGTGAGTGAGTGAGTGAGTGAGTGAGTGAGTGAGTGAGTGAGTGAGTGAGTGAGTGAGTGAGTGAGTGAGTGAGTGAGTGAGTGAGTGTGTGTGTGTGTGTGTGTGTGTGTGTGTGTGTGTGTGTGTGTGTGTGTGTGTGTGTGTGTGTTAACAATTGGTATGGAGGAGCTGTCAAATTCTCATTAAGGTTATTCAGGTGTGACGCGCAGCATGTTTCTCGATTGATCAGCTCAAGGTTCGATCCTATCAATCGGGCCCGACTCTGGAATCAAAAGCTTATCAAACTTCAGTTTGCTTAATCTCTCTCTCATATATATATATATAGAGAGAGAGAGAGATTTTGAGTATATGTTGGTTGTATACCAACACCTCAGTATGCAGGCTGGAGCACTCGACGAAGTGCGCGGCTTGGTTTGGTTACTCCGGAGTAGTGTAAAATAAAGTTAAATAAAAATCAAATGTTTAAAATTTAGCCTCGTTTATTACTGCTATATATATTTCAGTGACAGCCATCTTTGGCTGTGACCTCTTCAGGCAGTCCGAATTAGTGTGGTATAGACAAGTACATATGTTGTTGAGGTGTATAATTTTGTCAATACACTGATATGACCAGTTCCTGGTTGGGTTGTTATTTCACTGAGGAACTGGAATAATATGATTATATAAACTTATACAAAGTTAGCTACAGGCAGATTCCTTGTAAAGCGACCTAAAATAAGCCTGCTCCACAAACTTTCTCACCGATATTACAGTTTCCACTGATAAGACAATATTAACTATTCCATTACATAAAATAAATGAACCAACGTTGAAGAACTCAGCTTCGTCAGATGGCATTCTTTGAAAGTATCAATTAATATTCACTTGTTAAACAACGGTGAGCATCAACTGTTCTACCAGCATGGTGTAAGAATTCCCGCAGCGTAGATTAAACAACCAAGTCAATATTTGTAGATCAGGGCAGTGATGAGTATAAATGCTGCTAGATGTAACAGTTATATATCACGTCTATCAACTCAACAATATAGGAGTAGCACATATCAAACAGAAAATTATTTGTCACTGACCTACAAAAATATCACAATAAATAATACCTAAAAATACCATTATAATTATGTAACCATTTATACATTTACTTATACAAAGTTAACTATAGTCATATTCCTAGTTGAGACGCTTAATAAAGGCTTGTTGATGTCCTCCGTTGATTAACAGGCGAGTATTAATTTATACTTTCAGTGGAAACTGCAGTAATGGGAAGATGGGTGATGATACCCTTTTAGATACCGTTACTAGCAACCTGTCTATAGATAACTTGGTATATGTGTTTTTTTTTATTATTGTTATTGGCATTCGTCTGTCTTGAAGACCATGGATCGGCACACGGAGAATTTTGTGTCAGCTATTGATGGCGATGCAGTGTCTGCTGTAGCTGTACAGGATCACACGGGAGTGGCAGTCCTGTATACAGCGAGGGCATTTGAAGATGCTCTCCTCTTGTGCTGCTGTGTTACTTTTTCGAGCACACTTTTCCTCGGAGGCAACTTTAAGTTTCTCTACCCTAGATCCATCCCTCTGCGCAGTACTCATCTCCATCGTGGGCGATCATTAGAGACCTCCTCCAATCTCTGTGTGTCCAGATCAATTGGCTTCATATCCCTCCTGCGGACTGTTTTGAAACGGAGTGAGGTCGTCCTCGTGCTTTTGTGCCAGTGGGCAGTGTCCCATACAGTAGGTCTTTTGGCATCCTCCCGTCCAGCATACGATGTACGTGACTGAGCCTGCGCAGACGGCACTATTTGAGCAGGGTGTATATGCTGCGTATCTTGGTTCTGTTGAGGACTTCAGCGTTGGTGATCCCGTCGGTCCACTTGATATCCAGTTTTGAATAGATACGGGGACCCTTCATGAGAGAGAATATTGTATATATGTTTACATAATTCTCTAAATCATATTTTCAGTTACCATTCCCTGCCGTAAGAATTGGCGATGGGCCTATGACCTGTCTGTTAGGCGTGGGATGGACGCTCAAAGATTTCATATTCCGAAACACAAAAGAGGGGTCAGAGATAGAAAACCGAAGCAGGATGGAATGTTAATTTGACCTCGTAGGAAATTGAACTCAGAATCTAAAGAATTGTTACTAAACACCGGAAAGAATTTTGTCTAATGTTCTACCGATTCCGTCAACCAATTACACTGGATTTCACAACGTATTGTTAAATATTCTATCAGACCCTTAAACGATTCACTGAATACATCGCTAGAGTTATTGATATAATAATAATAATAATAATAATAATAATAATAATAATAATAATAATAATAATAATAATAACAATAATAATGACAACATGTATCAAGTTTGGAGTGAGGGAGGTTACGGCAGAGGACATAAAGGGAGGAGGGGGGGGCGAATGTGAGTGAGTGAAACAAAGAGACACAGAGAAAAAGAGAGTATGTTAGTGTGTTAGCCAGTGTAGAAACAGAGATGGCATGTGTGTATGTGTGTGTGTGTGTGTGTGTGTGTGTGTGTGTGTGTGTGTGGGTGTAAGGAGATAGAGAATGTTAGTTCATAGACTGATATAATAATTGTAGTGGTGATCGTGGTACCGACGGAAATTATGTCGGTTTTAGACGTTGTAATATGTTGAAGTGGTGTTGTTGGTGGTGGTATTCGTGGTAGCTATGGTGGTAGTGGTGGTTGTAGTAGTGCTTTTTGTAGTGATGTTAGTGGTGGTGGTGGATGTTAGTGGTGGTGGTGAATGTTAGTGGTGGTGGTAGTGATGTTAGTGATGCTGGTAGTGATGTTAGTGATGCTGGTAGTTGTGATGTTAGTGGTGGTGGTGGTAGTGATGTTAGTGGTGGTGGTGGTGGTAGTGATGTTAGTGGTGGTGGTGGTAGTGGTAGTGATGTTAGTGGTGGTGGTGGTGGTGGTAGTGATGTTAGTGTGGTGGTGGTGGTGGTGGATGTGATGTTAGTGGTGGTGGTAATGATGTTAGTGATGGTGTTAATTATAGTGGTCTTAGTAGTAATAGTATTAGTAGTAGAGGAAAGAATGTCAGTTTTAGCCATTGTAATAGGAGCAACAGCGCTACTTGTGTTGGTTTAAGAGGTTGTAGCCGATAACAACAACACCAGCAACAACAATAACATCGGTAAAACCATCAGCATCAAAGAGAATACCCCGGATGCAGATATCAGAAACAACCTCATTTGTGATGTGGTCATTAACATTAACTGAATCAATAACAACAACAACAACAGCGACCTGATATTGGGGATGGAGTTAATTAAACATAATACTAACAACAAAAGCAGCATCAACAGTAGCATCAGTACCAACACCAAGAGCAGCAGCATCAAGAATAACATCAACAGCAGTAACAACAACAGTAAGAGCAACAGTAACAACAACGGTAACAGCAACAGTAACAACAACAGTAACAACAACAGTAACAACAACAGTAACAACAACAGTAAGAGCAACAGTAACAACAACAGTAACAACAACAGTAACAACAACAGTAACAACAACAGTAAGAGCAACAGTAACAACAACAATAACAACAACAGTAAGAGCAACAGTAACAACAACAGTAACAACAACAGTAACAACAACAGTAAGAGCAATAGTAACAACAACAGTAACAACAACAGTAAGAGCAACAGTAACAACAACAGTAAGAGCAATAGTAACAACAACAGTAACAACAACAGTAACAACAACAGTAACAGCAACAGTAACAACAACAGTAACAACAACAGTAACAACAACAGTAACAACAACAGTAACAACAACAGTAACAACAACAGTAACAGCAACAAGAGTAACAACAAGAGTAACAACAAGAGTAACAACAAGAGTAACAACAACAGTAACGACAACAGTAACAACAACAGTAAGAGCAACAGTAACAACAAGAGTAACAACAAGAGTAACAACAAGAGTAACAACAACAGTAACAACAACAGTAAGAGCAACAGTAACAACAACAGTAACAACAACAGTAACAACAACAGGAACAGCAACAGTAGCAACAAGAGTAACAACAAGAGTAACAACAAGAGTAACAACAAGAGTAACAACAAGAGTAACAACAAGAGTAACAACAAGAGTAACTACAACAGTAACAACAACAGTAACAACAACAGTAACAACAACAGTAACAATAACAGGAACAACAGCAGTAACAACAGCTGTAACAACAGCAGTAACAACAAGAGTAACAACAACAGTAACAACAACAGTAACAACAACAGTAACAATAACAGGAACAACAGCAGTAACAACAGCTGTAACAACAGCAGTAACAACAAGAGTAACAACAAGAGTAACAACAACAGTAACAACAACAGTAACAATAACAGGAACAACAGCAGTAACAACAACAGTAACAACAACAGTAACAACAAGAGTAACAACAACAGTAACAACAACAGTAACAACAACAGTAACAATAACAGGAACAACAGCAGTAACAACAACAGTAACAACAACAGTAACAACAACAGTAACAACAAGAGTAACAACAACAGTAACAACAACAGTAACAACAACAGTAACAATAACAGGAACAACAACAGTAACAACAACAGTAACAACAACAGTAACAACAACAGTAACAATAACAGGAACAACAGCAGTAACAACAACAGTAACAACAAGAGTAACAACAACAGTAACAACAACAGTAACAATAACAGGAACAACAGCAGTAACAACAACAGTAACAACAACAGTAACAACAAGAGTAACAACAACAGTAACAACAACAGTAACAACAACAGTAACAATAACAGGAACAACAACAGTAACAACAACAGTAACAACAACAGTAACAACAACAGTAACAACAACAGTAACAATAACAGGAACAACAGCAGTAACAACAACAGTAACAACAACAGTAACAACAACAGGAACAACAACAGTAACAACAACAGTAACAACAAGAGTAACAACAACAGTAACAACAACAGTAACAATAACAGGAACAACAACAGTAACAACAACAGTAACAACAACAGTAACAACAACAGTAACAACAAGAGTAACAATAACAGGAACAACAGCAGTAACAACAACAGTAACAACAACAGTAACAACAACAGGAACAACAACAGTAACAACAACAGTAACAACAAGAGTAACAACAACAGTAACAACAACAGTAACAATAACAGGAACAACAACAGTAACAACAACAGTAACAACAACAGTAACAACAACAGTAACAACAACAGTAACAACAACAGTAACAATAACAGGAACAACAACAGTAACAACAACAGTAACAACAACAGTAACAACAACAGTAACAACAACAGTAACAATAACAGGAACAACAGCAGTAACAACAACAGTAACAACAACAGTAACAACAACAGGAACAACAACAGTAACAACAACAGTAACAACAAGAGTAACAACAACAGTAACAACAACAGTAACAATAACAGGAACAACAACAGTAACAACAACAGTAACAACAACAGTAACAACAACAGTAACAACAACAGTAACAATAACAGGAACAACAGCAGTAACAACAACAGTAACAACAACAGTAACAACAACAGGAACAACAACAGTAACAACAACAGTAACAACAAGAGTAACAACAACAGTAACAACAACAGTAACAATAACAGGAACAACAACAGTAACAACAACAGTAACAACAACAGTAACAACAACAGTAACAACAAGAGTAACAACAACAGTAACAACAACAGTAACAACAACAGTAACAATAACAGGAACAACAACAGTAACAACAACAGTAACAACAACAGTAACAATAACAGGAACAACAGCAGTAACAACAGCTGTAACAACAGCAGTAACAACAACAGTAACAGCAACAGCAACAATAACAACAATAACAGTAACAAAAACAGTAACAAAAACAGTAACAACAACAGGAACAACAACAGTAACAACAACAGTAACAACAACAGTAACAGCAACAGTAGCAACAAGAGTAACAACAAGAGTAACAACAACAGTAACAACAAGAGTAACAACAAGAGTAACAATAACAACAATAACAGTAACAAAAACAGTAACAACAACAATAACAACACCAATAACAACAACAATAACAACAGTAACAACAACATCAATACGAGCGGTAATTACATCCTGAACCTCAACAATAAATATGGACAGGAGTAACTCTATACCAGCCCAGTAAATACCACAACCAACTGCCAATATCACTAACGAACATCTCTCTGATTAGTCGATATTCTAGGGATAGCAGCCAAATGTCCGGCGTAGCACACTGCAACGTCTAAAAGGAGTGTGAATACATTGGTATTGGTCAATATAGTTCCAGTCTTACGAGATGGTCAAGGCTGGCATGTCGTTGGTCAACAATGTCTGCTCAATGATGTCTCCCATACTGTTAACATAATTACTGGCATTGTTGCAACAATATCGGTTCCAATGTGACAACTAAATACAGAAAACATTTGAACAGTTCTAAGACCCTACCCCCCCCCCCCCATAATAAGCAACAATATCAACATTAACCAACAAATTTACTATCAATAAGATATGTACTACCAATAAGATATGTAACATATTACAATAATAACAACAATAACAACAGCAGTAACAGCATATGAGCAAATGATAGCCATATTAGTAGCACTAATCCGCTCCAAATGCAAATAACATCGATTAAAACAGCAACAATCAACTTACAGAAACAAAACACGATCAGATATGTACCGAAATGTAGAATCTATAGCATGAACAAATATAAAACAGCATCAATAACAGTGAGAATAGTCAAAATACAGCAACTACTATCGTACTCATGCACGACACAAAAATAAAATAGAAATACTACCCACACCCAAAGTCCTCCAACAACTATAGTGATGATATATTACAAAAAAAAAAAAAAAACAATAACAAAAAACAACAAAAACACAGAAATACCACCTACTCGCAAAATACAGCAACTACTATCGTATTGATATACGAGAAAAATAAACTCCCAAAATAGAGCAACTACTTTAGTACTGATATACGACCAAAAAATAAACAGAAATACTACCTACAGCCAAAATACAGCAACTACTAGGGTGCTGATATATTACAAAAAAAAATAAATAAATAAACAAATACCACTTACTCCTAATATACAGCAAATCATTGGAGTAATGATATACGACAAAAAAATACCACTGACTCCCAAAATACAAGAACCACTAGAGTACTGATATACTACAACAACAACAAAAAAAAGAAATCCTACTTACTTCCAAAATACAGCAACCACTATAGCAGTAATATTACACACAAACAAAAAAAAAAACAACAGAAATACTACCCTCTCTCAAAATACAGCAACCACTATAGCACTGATCTACTACAAGAAACAGAAATACTACCCGGCTCTGAGATCAAATCACGCTGCGGTCAAATTCGCGTGTCATTCTTTCGAGATTGATTAAAAAAAAAACATATTTATCTGTCAAATAGTGCTATTGAGTCTTCCTCTATATCTGTTTCTCAGGTCCTATCTTTGATTTTCTGTCACTCCATCTCTAGATGATCTCGTGTGTGTGCCAACCACGCCGCATTCAGGCCGGGTTACAACGACTCCCGCAGGACTGAAGGGTTCCTAGATATACATATTTTCTTATCTATCGTTTTAAAAAAATTGATAAAGGAACCTGACAAATTTTTCTGAAATGCAAGATGATTTCATACGATTTAAAGTTCTGTTGAAGTCATTTCTATATAATAAATATGTATGTATGTATGTATCTATGTGTGTGTTTGTGTGTATGTATGTGTGTATGCATGTATGTGTTTATGCATGCATGCGTGTGTGTCGGTTCACTCTTGAGTGCTACTGGTAACATGTAACCCAGTACAACCTGCCATATAGTCGGGTCGTCGGTGACTAAACCGGCAGCCCCACCAAGTTTACTTGGTGAGGAAGGTGATTTTGGACACGCTGCAGGACAAAAATCAAAACATGACAAAGGGCGAAAGAACTCATAAGAGTCAACGCCAATCCAAAAATCTGTAAATATGTATATACATGTATGTATGTATGTATGTATGTATGTATGTATGTATGTATGTATGTATGATGTATGTATGTATGTATGTATGTATGTCAGCTCACCAGTTGGTGCTACTGGTAACATGTATCCCAGTTCAACCTGTCTCATGGTCGGGTCGTTGGCGACTAATCTGTCAACCCCACCAAGGTTTCTTGGTGAGGAGGGTGACTTTGGACATCCTGCAGGACTAAAAACAAAACCTGTCAAATGGCAAAGGAGCTCTTAAGAATCAATGGCCATCCAAAATCACCGGGAGAGATGACCCATTAGCCTTTGTCAAGGCAGAATTCTAGGAGAAGGAAAACTATGATATAACACCTGCAACCCTGATGGTATCCAATGATGTTGACTTGTTCTTTTTGGTAAATATCATCTTGGTTAAGAGAGTGGGACTGGCTTTGTGCAGTACCTTTGCTCACTATAAAAGCTTCACGGCACAAGCATTGCTTTATATCTGGAGATCTCTCTGCACTTGTCGTCACATGGTACCATGGGCCCTGCACTATGAGTCAATAATTGTCACAAGTGTCGTGTTTGTACCAGAGTTTTCAAGTCGCTGGCTGGACTAAAAAGTCACACTCGTTCAGCGCATCGGTAGGGGTTCTCCTACATGGATATAAAGTAGTGGCCGTACTCGAAAACGAGTTGGCAGCCACCATGTATGTATGTATATTTATATATATATATATATATATATATATATATATATATATATATATATGTGTGTGTGTGTGTGTGTGTCTGTGTGTGGTGTATGCACGTGTATCTATATGCGTGTGCACATAGAAATAATTGGGCTGGATACACTGGGAGTGAAGGACCCCTAGCCTTTGTCGGGGCGTTCTTCTAGAAGGCAACTCAGGAAACTGGGATAACTCCGACAAAAAACCTGCAGGTCTGTAGTTGCCGATGTTATAGCTACAGTCACCCAGGGAGAGGGATTGTCTCAGTGCAGTCTTTCCTCACTTTAAAAAAAATATTTACGCCCAGGCATTGCACGATAGCATTAATTAATAATTATTAATAATCGTATATCTTGCAATGGCCAGAATCGATAACGAGGGGGCAGCCATCACATATGTATGTATACGTATATATAGATTTTTAGTAATCTTTTTTATGTTGGCGTTTATTCCTCGGGTCAAGCTTGATCGAAGAGATAAATGAGCAAGGATATTCCAGCCAGAAACATGGAATCTGCTTATGGTTATATAGATTCACATCATGATTTATATTGAAGAATACAACGTGTGATCAGGAGGATATTTAAGTGTCATTTCTTACAGGACGAGTAATTATGTAAGAATCTGCTTGGTTGATTCACGAGAACTCTGTCAGTTCATATAGAATACCTTGAATTTATCGTTTTTAGTGTTTAACTCAAGGTCAACTAACTATCGTTTAACGTTGAATAGCGACGAAGCCACTCTTGGAAACAATAGCTTTTATCGAAAGGGAACGTGAAAATTAAAAAGAATGAGTAAGCCAAACAATATATAAATACAGAACTATATAGGGAAATGGGTGGAAAAGATGTTAATCACTAGAATACAGAGACGGTAGAGGTGTTTCAACGAGTGAATAAGTGTGTTTGAATGGAGGGATATGTATACTATTGTTTTGTGTGGTCCAAGTAAGGCAGTTTATATTTATTAGGGAGGTAGGCAAAAGGGAATTGTAAATAATAGAGTTTACAATAAATTAACTGGTTATGTGGAGAGTGAGAAAACACTGTGATGGTGAATATTAAAGGACGAGGAGGAGAATGACAGGATAGTAATAAGAATATTGAAAATAGTAGTAGTAGTAGTGGTGATAATAATGGTTTCTGTTTTAGGCCCAAGGCAAGCAATTTGACGCGGGGGAATCGATTAAATCGACACCAGTGCATTACTGGTGCTTTATTTTATCGACCCCGTAAGGATGAAAGGCAAAGCTAACTTCGGCGGTATTTGAAATCAGAATGTAAAGGGCCGTAACTATATGCTGCAAAAATAACAATAAGAAGAAGAAAAAAGAAGAAGAAGAAGAAGAAGAAGAAGAAGAAGAAGAAGAAGAAGAAGATGAGAAAAACGAAAAAGAAGAAAAAGGAGAAAAAGAAAAAGAAGAAAAAAGAGAAAAAGGAGAAAATGAAGAAAATAACAAGAAAACGAAGGAGAGAAGAACGCGGAAGAGTAGAAGAAGGGGAGGACGAAGAAGACGAAGAAGAAGAAAAAGATGAGGAGAACGCGGGAGAAGTACAAAAAGAATACGGAGACGAAGACTTGCCAATGTATATATTGACATATAGGAAAAACAATGGATCGTTACATAAAATCATGACTATAAAATAACAATGCAATGTTAATACAATATAAATACCATAAAATACAATAAATTTCTATAGACACATTCAAGTTCTTTTCTCTAGTTATGAGGTGGTGGGGGGTGTTGGAGATATTATTGGTGGTTCTCTTACTACTACAGAATACATTTATATTGCACGTAGTTATGAATGGAGAGAGATTAGATAGAAGGTAGGTGTATGGAAAATAGAGCGAGTATGATAGGTATGGCGAGAAGGAAATAGAGGAGAGATAAAGGTAAAAGGGTTGTAAAAAGAAGAGAGAAGTTATAGAAGAAACGATGAAAGAGAAATTAAGGTTGAAGTGAAAAGAAAAAAATGTAGCTGCTCGTTTTTCCTTAAAGAAAATGCAATACAGCAAAATACGTTATAAATGTCAACACGGTTTATATTCCAGGATTGCATTCTTTTACCAATATTCGAGAAATAATTACAATGTATTTTCCGTTGGTTTCGACGTTGCACACTATTAACTGAACGTACGATTCGAGAATTGCCATGTAGGTGGCTGTCTTCTACAAATACTTGTACCCGGGGAAACGCCTTCTCCATTCTGTCCGCCGGGGCTGTGGGGAGGCCAGAACGTGGGACCCCATTTACTCACCATGCAGAGAGATGGGAGGGCGAGAGAGATGGAAACAATGATAGGGAGAGTTCGGCTCATCCACGTTCGGACCATATCCTTATGGTTGTGTTTCTTATTTATATAGGAAAGTTAACAGGTTGTTGTACCTGTTGTTTAGTCACACGTCACACCCTAACCAATCATACCCTGACCAATCACACCCAAACCGAATCACTGGGACATACTAGGTACAGAGGGACGACCTTCGAATTACAGGTACCTGTCATCCACCTGGCTTCCACAAAATGTCCGTCTGCCTAAAATAAATCACAAGGCTTCGGTCGACTCAATGGCAAATTAAAGTTACTTGCCCAAATTACACATGCTTGGATCGACCCCAGGAGATCCTGATTGCGAACCGAACTTCTTTCTTAACTATATATTTTCGTTCATGTTTGAGAAATAAAACAAATTGAAACAAGGCAGCTTACTAATAATCATCAATATTTTTCTAAATATGTTCGAGAATCTACGTTTGGAAAGCTACATGTGATGGTCATATTATATATCGTGGAATCTTACAACTTCATAATATTTATTAATAGATTGGCTGTATCGGTAGAGCGTCGGACAACATGCTCTGTGACACAGAGTTACGTCTTTTTACATTCTCAATTGAAATCCTGTCGAGGTTAGCTTTGCCTTTCATCCTTATAATATAAAGCACCAGTAATGCACTGGGTCGATTTAGTCGAATTGCCCCTCCCCACACAAAATATTGTTGACCTTGTGCCTAAATCAGAAACCAATATTTATTAATTGAAAAATATTATTTTCTCCTCACTTATTTCTAGTTAGCGTTTTAAACCTCGTTGAATTAAATATGTTTAAATCAATTTTACCATTGTGATTCGTATGAGAATTGCAACTAAAATGTATTCTCTAATCAATTCTTATTTT
>OZ024747.1:64637869-64665369 GCA_964016885.1 Eledone cirrhosa
TTTCCTTAGTTCGTTTATGCTTTGTCGTTCACGTATATTATATTACACATCCAGCGGAGCATTCAAGCTTCGTTTCTCTCTAGTCTGCGTATATCCTCTGCACACAATGCCCAGGTCTCACTGCCATGCAACATTGCTGTTCGTAGGCAGGCATCGTACAGCCTGCCTTTCATTTTTAGGGAGAACCCTTTAGCGGCTAATAAGCTCTCCGAACTTTTTCCACCCGGTTCTGATATATATATATAAATATATATATAAATATATAAATATATATATAAATATATATATATATATATAAATATATAT
This sequence comes from Eledone cirrhosa, assembly GCA_964016885.1. Taxonomy (NCBI): domain Eukaryota; kingdom Metazoa; phylum Mollusca; class Cephalopoda; order Octopoda; family Eledonidae; genus Eledone; species Eledone cirrhosa. The sequence continues at coordinate 64,638,176 of OZ024747.1, forward strand.
ATATATATATATATATGAAGATAGACATAGAATATTCGAAAATATTCTGTATGTTTATAATAAACATTTTGAAGACCTAATCGCTATAGAATAGAATACGTCACGTATTACAATTAGATTCTCGATAAAAGCAAGGGAAGTAACCTACGCGTTTCATTCTTATTAGAAATCTTCAGGATTACATATCCAGTGCTTTTATCGAGAATGACACAGCTAGAGACTTATAGAATACTTAGCTGTGTACAGGAACTGGTTTGAAAGAGCGGTTGCCGGTCCGGCAGAAATTAGAAATTGGATTAAATGCTCTGAAATAGCGATATATATGTGAAGATAGACATAGAATATTCGAAAATATTCTGTATGTTTATAATAAACATTTTGAAGACCTAATCGCTATAGAATAGAATACGTCACGTATTACAATTAGATTCTCGATAAAAGCAAGGGAAGTAACCTACGCGTTTCATTCTTATTAGAAATCTTCAGGATTACATATCCAGTGCTTTTATCGAGAATGACACAGCTAGAGACTTATAGAATACTTAGCTGTGTACAGGAACTGGTTTGAAAGAGCGGTTGCCGGTCCGGCAGAAAGCTTATTCAGAGCATACTCCTTGCAACGGCCTAGGAAGAAGCGGAGTCGGCATACGTGGAATATGACACCGTGGGGGTGCTGAACACCTGGGAAATCGTAGGGTCAGCAATTTCTTAGAGAAATATAAAATGTTGACTAGAAACCTAGAGAGGCAAAATCACGCTGTTCATGAACGTCGTCGGACGATGGACGTACGGACCCGTGTCTTCCAGAATGCCAACGTAATCTCCATCACTATTCTCCGCTATTTTCTCCAAAATTCACACTTAGATATATGCTGCAATATAGATTCTTAGCTATGTCCGCTAATCTAAATTCTCAGCTATGTTCACCATTATATAAACAAGGCAATCGTTTCCAATATATATTTATAGCTCTCTTTCTACCAATAAATATTCTAAGCTATGCCTTCCAATATATTTTCTTAGTTATTCTGTACAAATATGAAAGTTCAAAATGAATGTTAACCATATTAACACTTAGCAGATATGGTTTTCATTGATTCTGGGAATGAAAATCTACGGATATTTTACATACACTTAACATTATATAATATAAAAAAAGAAAGAAAATATATATTCGTGTGTATGTGTATATATTTATGTATACATATACACACACACGCATATATATAGATATACATACACATATAAATACATATATATACACATGTATATATACATATATAGACACACACACGCATATATATACATACACACACACGCATATATATATATACATACACACACATATATACATATATATATATACACACATATATACATATATATATATATATACACACACATATATATATACATATATTTATATATACATACACACGCATATATATAAATATATATACACACACATATACATATATATACACACACACACACACGCATATATATATACATACACACGCATATATATAAATATATATATATATACAAATATATACACACATATATATACACACACATATACACACACACACACATATATATATATACACACACACACACACACATACACACACACATATATATATATATGACCGAGTAGGACCCCGACGGCTTTGGTTCCTTACCACATTTCCTTCGTTATATATATATACACTTAAATATTTCCTCTCTAATTTTCCATTCCCCCTATCCATCTTCATTCATTCTACCAATCTTTTGTATATTTAATTATCTTGCTCTTTTGAAGTTTTACAAGCCACTTCTTTATATATAAAGACTTTACCAGAAAGGTTTTATCATCTTATCGATATTGTTCTCACACAAAATCAAATTTTCTTACAGTTCAGTTGAACCGATGATTGTATTAATTTTATATCCAGTTTATCTATATGTGTATCTCATTGCTCGTTTCTATTTAATCTCTGTGTTCACACATACACGCACATATTTATACACACCTACATGCATATATTTGCACACCCACACACACCCATATATATATATATATATATACACACATACACACACACACACACACACACACACACATATATATATATAAATATCAGGGCATTCTATGTGTGTGTGTACAAGCATATATACATAAATGTGTATATCTAACGTTTATATATATATACACCTATTTATCAACACAGCTTTTATGTTTCAGCATGTATAAATAAATATATGTACGCCTCTCTCTCGCTCCCTCTCTCTCTCTCTCTCTCTCTCTCTCTCACGTCCACTCTATTTCTTTCCCTTCTATACCATATATGTGTGTGTGTGTGTGTGTGTGTGCGTGCGTGTGTGTTATAAGAAAGTATTGTTCACCTTTAACTCTAACTGTCTACAATATAATAGAACCTTATTGGTATCTTAATTTTCTCCCTACTCCATTGTTGTTCTGTTAGCAATGTCTTGGCAATCTTTTATATTTACGATCTTCACAAACATAAACGAAAGATTATATATTTCTACTGTGAAAATGCCAGCATTGGATAAATGAGGCATCCAGACAATAACTAACTATAATGGAAAAGTTTTAATAAATGGACTGGTTTAATCCTGAAACGAATATTTTAGCTTTTGATTTCTTTAAGTGCCAACGTGACGAAAAACTAAACTAAAGTAGCATTAACCTGTTTAATGAATGGTGCATTAAAAGTCTATCTAGAAACACGTATGTTGCAAAGGAAAAAGAAATGATGTGAGATATTGATTAATATTAACTCAATTAAAGCCTCTAGTTCGGGACATATTTCTTGTTATCTTTTCAACATTGCATACAGTTTGTTATATATACGTTGCTATTTATAACAGAATTTATAGGAAAATATAAAGACGTAGAAAAGCAAAATTTCCAAAGCAAATATTATACAAAGATAAAAGAATATAGTGGAATTGGTGTTAAGTTGTTTAATTATATATACAAAATGTCATTCTTCACTTACATCAAGGAGGAAACTTTGGTTTTTCGGTGGTAAGAGGGGATAATCCCCCCCCCCCCCACACACACACGGGGAAGAGTCCAAAGTAAGCCCATTTATGTACGGATAATGTGACTAAAACCAAAGACTGGGCAAAGATGGGCATAAACAGTTAGTTTTTTAAATATCCGTGAACGATACAGAGAAAGTAGTTAGAAAAATAATTGAAAATGTTTGTTGGTTAGCTGAGAGTCTAAGCAAGCTAGTCAGAAGCAAAATACACACATATATATGTTGCGTAGCGATACGCTGTTCAGCTTCGCCATTGCTGGACGAGGGGAACATAAAGACGAGAAACAGACGATAATGGAGTCGGGGTAGAGAAAGATGTGCCTGGCGGTTCGAAGGGAAAAACAATGTATCATCCAATTGCTGTAGGATCACGTAATGAATAATAAAATCTCGCGTGAATATGCGAAAATAAGGGGAGATAACCACCAATAGCAGACTACACTAGGAAAGTAGAAAATCGGTAGTGGTGGGGCATAGATATTACGACTATTTACATATATACATATATGGAAACATATATATTTATATATATATATACACACATATATATACATATACATATGTAATACTATATGTGACGGTACCCGTTAGGGGTGAAAGCAGCGTAAACATTAATCTGTTATTATGATATATATATATACATATATTGTTATATTTGGAGAGCGTCATATTGTTATAGTATTGGCAGAAATAATAATAGAACACACTCACTGTTTGGTTTGTCTTGATTTTAGCTTCTGTCTCTTTTATATCTCCATAGTTAATTTATCTGGCAATCAATGTTTAACATTGATTGACCAAGGGTTAAATACAGATAAAAAAAACATATACAGATAAAAAAAAACATATATATAATTTATCACAATACTTTCGTCACACATACATCTGTGACATCATCAGTGGTACTATTATCTTCCCTCCCCTTGTATTGTAATGCGTACGCCATTTTTATTTAATGAGTATCGAACACTCTTTTATTTTCTGAAGACTTTATTTCTGAAGAAATGACATCGAAGGACCCATCTGTTTGCCCAACTCACAGGTGGACGCACTGCGAGGGGCGGCTGTCTTCCTTGGTGAGCTATCGACCCTGTCCCGCCACGGTAACCCCAGTTCTCGACCCAGAACACCAACACCCTTTTTGTTGCATTTTTGTGTGGGTTTTCATGATGTGTGTATGTATTTTTAAGTGTATATATATATATATATATATATATATATATATATATATATAACGAAGGAAATGTGGTAAGGAACCAGGTGGACCATAACGCACCAAAGTACTCAATATTTATGGTTATAGAGTGGGTAATAGGAACGAGTAGGACCCCGACGGCTGAACTCACGCCGTTTCGACGGCTAATTCTGGACTAAAAAAAAAAAAAAAAAAAAAAAATTAGTCAGAATTAGCCGTCGAAACGGCTTGAGCTCAGCCGTCGGGGTCCTACTCGTTCATATATATATATATACATATATATATATATATATATATATATATATATATATATATATATATATATAGAGAGAGAGAGAGAGAGAGAGAGAGAGAGAGAGAGAGAGAGAGAGAGAGAGAGAGAGAGAGAGAGAGAGAGAGAGAGAGAGAGAGAGAGAGAGAGAGAGAGAGAGAGATGTTTTCATGTGTGTGTATGTATATGTATGTACATGTACAGTTTCTACGTGTAATAGAGTGTGTGTGCGTAGTTATTTTATGCACGTGTGTGTGTATGTATGCGATCGTATATACGGGGATACATTTATTTATTTATATCCTTTGTTTTTTATTTTTGTTTATAATGATTTTTCTTGTAATGCTCGGTATAAGTGCTTCTGTTGAATTCTAGGCCCGTGTTTGGTCATTCTATATGCTCGTTTGTGTCTGGTTCGTCCACAGATGGAATGTGGTTTTTGTTGTGTTTACACTGGTCTGTTGGTCAGGGGTGCCAACCCGAGTCAGGGGATGTGAACTCAGATCAGAAAGGGCCGTAACTCTGTGCTACAAAGCATGGCGTCTGACCCTCTACTGATACTGCCAATCCAGTGGCCTAGAGTGATACAAAGAAAATGAAAACTGAATGTATGATTAGAGAGATACATATATAGAGAAGAGCTGATATGGTTAGAGAGATATATAGATTGAGAAGAGCATGTATTATTATTGAGATACAAACGCGGTGCATTGGCAGTATCGGTAGAGGGTTGGACACCATGCTTTGCAGCATAGAGTTACGGCCCGTTATTATCTGAGTTCAAATCCTACCGAGGTTAACTTTGACTTTCATCCTTATGGGGTCGATAAAATAAAGTACCGGTCACGAATTGGGGTCGATTTAATAGACTTTCCCCTCCCCCCAAATTGCTGGCGTTGTGCCTATATAAGAAACTATGTATCGGTAGAGGGTTGGACACCATGCTTTGAAGCATAGAGTTACGGCCCTTTATTATCTGAGTTCAAATCCTACCGAGGTTAACTTTGACTTTCATCCTTACGAGGTCGATAAAATATAATACCAGTAATGCACTGGATAATTGCTAGCCTTGTGCCAAAAGAAGAAACAATTATTAGTAAGATACATAGAGAAAGGCTGATATGTTTAGAAAGATATATATATATAGAGAGAGAAGAGATGATGTGGCTAGAGAGATAATATAGTTAGAGGGATCCATTGTCAAAGGAGAAAAATCTGGTATGGCTAGAGAGATGCATATATAAAGAGAGAGGAGAGGTAGTATAGTGGGAGAGAGACATCGATAGAGAAGGAGAATGGGTGATATGATTAGAGAGAGGCATAGAGAAAGAATGAAATGAGGTGATATGATGTGATACACAAGTAGAAGTTGAAGAGACAATATGGGTTGAGAGATACACAATTAGAAGGGGAAAAGGCAGGAAGCATTCAGAACAGTATATTGTTTTTATAAAAAGCAGTATTGGTTTGTCTCATCTAGTGAATGAGTCTTTATATTTGGAAAATAATTTGACAGCTTAACTATTGTTTACTTTAAAGTATTGGACATAAGATTTAATGGAGAAGCTAAAGAGAATCCTGGTAATGATTTTAGTGCAGACGAAACTATGTGATGTACAGATTCAACTTGTATTATTAATTGTTTTGGACTGTTTTCCATCTGCGTACAAGGTCTTCATATTATTTTTAGTTTATTTCAACGGAAACAGACAACTGGTAACTCGTCTTCTGGACAATTCAATTAATATTTGGAACCTTTGAACCATTATCAAAAGTTTTTTTTAATAAACTAAAAGCTAAACCAAATTCGATGGTAGTAATAAATAATAGATAAAGATAATGGATAAGTGCAATTGGTGGAATCAAATTGGTGTGGTTTTCTATTTATTTAAAATTCACGTATTACATATTTATATTTACTGGTCAGAAATGTACTAAAATAGACTAAAATGTTTTGAATGATACATGTGAAATTTACGAAATTTACTTTTTGAAGCGTTGAAAATGAAACGAGAGCAAATTGTAAATCATGTGACTATAAATCCGTTAAACGGAAATGCAGAGAAATGATGAATCACCTTATGGACGATTGCTATTTAAAAAGAGTTAGCGTTCATAAAAGATCTGAAAATATACTGAAACCCAACACAAAATTGATAGCAGTTATAAATAATGAATACAACTAATGAATAACTAATGTTGAACATTAATATTTCACAAAGTAGTTTCTATTCTGTCAAGATATAAGTGACCTCTTAGTTACACCACACACTCAATATATAAATAAATCATTTGGAGATAACTAAATATTGATTTTTCATGTTTACAGTGAGGCATTCATTCATTTATAGCAGTAGAGAATAGTTTGACCAATAAATGAAATCTATCTACACGTTGGGTTTAATTTATCGATTCCTGTAATACAAAGATCATAGGTAACAACGTAACGATTTGAATTTAGTAAACCCACTAACACCTAAACTCTCATATTTCTATGGTAGGTTAAGATGACGAAGGTATTCAACAGCAGTCAGCCAAGTTAAAGGTGTTATTATAATCTGTTTCATCTCTCCATCTTCTCAATTGAAATATGTCTTATATCGTCTATAACGTTAATTCTAACAAGACTTATAACAGGCATATCACTAATACACGAGTATTGGTTGTATTGAATATATGCATGGATTGACAGCCTTGAAAACTGAGTTTCGTCTCTTGCAATGAAACATTAATATTATAACTTAGAAGAGAAATATGTTCCGATAGAGAAGGAATTAAAAGAAACATCTTTGATGTGAGAACAGAAATTTAGGATCTGCAATAACAACTCCTTCTGTGAACAACTCTTCCTGTGAAACTATCTAAGGAAAAATAGGTTTAGTTGAAAGTTGGCAGATTAATGAAGAAAAAACAGAAGCATATATCATATCTGTTGAAATGAAACAAGTTTGCAAATACACAAATTGATAGAAGCTAGGCAAAGAAAATAAGTCTCGGGTGTATGGTTAAATAGATGAGGCTGTCAATATGCATGTGTGGTAATATAGTTTATATCTTGATGATATATAATAGTATTCTCACATAGAACAGAAGATATCGTAAGCAATTACTTGGAAATATATATTCATAACAGGGAAAAAAAAGGGATTGTTTCAAATATCATTTACGAAAAGTGACAGCCTTAAGATATGGAACTTATATATATATTTCATCCCTATCCTTCCCTCCGTATGTCTATATCAAGTCTGTCTTCTTTCTACATTTATATTAACTCCAGCCTCTTCTGAATGCTAGGTAAGGTGGTGATTGACAGAAAAAAATAAACTGGGACTAATTCTAACGGTGATAGGTTTATTTATGTATATATTTCTTAATATATATATTTATTTATTTTATATCACAATTTATGTACAATAGCGAAATATTTTTACTCAATTTAGAATAAATATGTCAAAGAAGTTCATAAATCAACATTTTTTACGGGAGTGTTCACGCTTATATGTATTGTTGAATACCCAAAGACGCACCCGAGCCCGCCCCACAAAATCACACACAAACATATATATATATATATATATATATATATATATATATATATAAATAAATATATATATATATATATTTATTTATTTATATATATATCAAATTTAATATAGAAATGGCTTCTACAGAAATAGAACTGTTCGATTCAAAAAACCATTATTAGAGTATCCAGTTGAGTTGATAAGATGATCCGTAGTGACTGCTATTTCTAGCGGCATTTTAGGCCTGTCTTTTTTTCCGTTTATACAAATATATACTTGTTTATGGGATCACGTATGCGCGCGTTATTTAATTTGATCGGGGCATGCTTGACGGATGAGGAATAAAATTTCTCTCAACAAGTGTGTTTTCTTATACTAGACAGAATTTTCTCTCCGAGGGATTTTGGTAAGGCCGCGTAAATTAAAGTTACTTGAGCTTGTATATATCCCTAGAGAACGATATTTTATCAACCCCTCAGTAATATGTATAGGACAATATCTCTCTCTCTCTCTATATATATATATATATATATAACGAAGGAAATGTGGTAAGGAACCAGGTGGACTATAACGCACCAAACTACTCAATACTTTGGGTATTAGAGTGGGTAATAGGAACGAGTAGGACCCCGACGGCTCAGCTCAAGCTGTTTCGACGGCTAATTCTGGACTAAATGAAAATTTTCATCCTGGTATATGAATAGCCGAGCTTCTCAGGGGGTAATTCCATATATGGTAAAAGTGATTGTCACAAGGATTGGTCAAAAGATTGTTGTTGAGACATAATAATTCTATCATGGCAATTTGTGGAGGGAAGGGGTAGCTGTACCTGCCAGTAGAAGAAAGAGGGAGAGGGGGTGGAGGAAACCCAGTCGTGCGTTGATAGTGCCAACTACAGCTGGGCAGGAGGTCAAAGAAGATACTAGGGAGGGGGAGGGGGAAGAAGTCGAAACAATAAGTAAAACAATATGGGGTAAATATATAGAAAAATACCGAGTGTTAAAAAACAATTAAATGTAAAAAAAAAAAAAACAATTTCTAAGGACAGCTATCAAGTCTCTCACTGGTACTGCTAGACTAAAGAAAGGTTTACTAGTTGGGACGGAATTATAAAAAAACCCTTTTAAGAGGTATAAGTAAATAACCGAATATATCTTACGGTGACGGGTCAACAAGTGGGGGGGCCAAAATACTAAAAAACTACCACTAAATAATAATTCAGAGTCCCGAGACCAGTACGAAATAAAGGTTTCTACCCCAGGCACAAGGCCAGCAACCACCCAGTGCAGAAAAAAAAAAAAAAAAAATTGTCTGCAGTGGGTGGTTGCTGGCCTTGTGCCTGGGGTAGAAACCTTTATTTCGTACTGGTCTCGGGACTCTGAATTATTATTTAGTGGTAGTTTCTTTAGTATTTTGGCCCCCCACTTGTTGACCCGTCACCGTAAGATATATTCGGTTGTTTACTTATACCTCTTAAAAGGGTCTTTTTATAATTCCGTCCCACCTAGTATACCTTTCTTTAGTCTAGCAGTACCAGTGAGAGACTTGATAGCTGTCCTTAGGTTATAGTAACCAGAAATTTTTTTTTTTTTTACATTTAATTGTTTTTTAACACTCGGTATTTTTCTATATATTTACCCCATATTGTTTTACTTATTGTTTCGACTTCCTCCCCCTCCCCCTCCCTAGTATCTTCTTTGACCTCCTGCCCAGCTGTAGTTGGCACTATCAACGCACGACTGGGTTTCCTCCCCCCTCTCCCTCTTTTTTCTACTGGCAGGTACAGCCACCCCTTCCCTCCACAAATTGCCATGATAGAATTATTATGTCTCAACAACAAACTTTTGACCAATCCTTGTGACAATCACTTTTACCATATATGGAATTACCCGTGAGAAGCTCGGCTATTCATATACCATGATAAAAATGTTCATTTAGTCCAGAATTAGCCGTCGAAACGGCATGAGCTCAGCCGTCGGGGTCCTACTCGTTCCGAGAGAGAGAGAGAGAGAGAGAGAGAGAGAGAGAGAGAGAGAGAGAGAGAGAGAGAGAGAGAGATGGCTTCTACAGAACTAAACTAACTGCTTCATTCGAAGGAAATCATCATTCATTCCTTCGAATGAAACAGTTCTAGTCCTGCAGAAGTCATTTCTATCTTAAATATTTATACTCTCCTATGTATTGAGTACCTTACTTACTGTGGTTACCCCTGATTGAACTCGGGATACACACACACACACACATATATGTATATATATATATACACACACAGGATGTCCCCCCAGCATGTATAAACAAAGGCTGTACAGACAATATATAAGAGCACACCCTTTTCGTATACATTTGTGGAACACCCTATATATATATGTGTGTGTGTGTGTGTGTGTGTGTGTGTGTGTGTGTGTGTGTGTGTGTGTGTGTGTGTGTGTGTGTGTGTGTGTGTGTGTGTGTGTGTGTCAGTGTGTGTGTTTGTGTGTGTGTGTGTGTCAGTGTGTGTGTTTGTGTGTCACTTTCAGTAATTAAGAATGTTTTCTGTTTCTATTCTTCACATGAATTTCCAGGTGTCATATTATACACATTCTGTTTTTGCTGCAATCATTGCAAATCTATTTATCGATATATTCACAATCATCATATATTGATAGATCGCGAACAATGATATCTCCTCGCTCCAATTTTTAATATCATTTAAACTAATTTTGATTTCTTCTAAGACAAAATGCATGTATTATTTTATAAATCAAGCTAAAGTAATTTCCAGTCGACGTCGGAATTCATCCATTGACTTGAAACGTCTGACCTTATTAGGTCTCGTTACTTCAAATCTTCAAATATATTTAAAGAGTCATTTCCTTCTTTTTCCTTTGTCTCAATACTTCCATATTCCCCATTAAGTAGAAAAAACTTTTTTTTTATCTCATCATGTTTAATTATCAAATGTAAATGAAATCTTTTCCAGGCTATCTGGAGATTTACCATTTCATTTGCTCCATGATAAACTCTATAAGACATTTCCAATGAAAATTTGTGATAGGTCAAAATATTGCACAAGTGATATAAATAGAATCATCTTCATATTATAATCTGTGGATTGGCAGTATCGGTAGAGAGTCAGACGCCATGCTTTGCAGCATAGAATTGCGTCCCTTTTCGGTCTGAGTTCAAATCCTGCCGAGGTTAACTTTGTCTTTCATCCATACGGGGTCGATAAAATAACGTACCAGTAATGCACTCGGATAATATCTGGCCTTGTGCCAAAAGTAGAAACAATATTATAATCTATATCCCAAACCATAAAATTTACGTATTTCAAGAACTTCTGTATTGTATCGCTCTTATAAGTACTTCCGGTTCTAGTGGGCTAATATTCAATTCCACCTGACAAACAAAGAATGTAAATTATCTCCTGGATATCCAGTATATCGCAGGTAAATATATGAGATATTTCGTCCACTATTTGAATCTTATATATTGGCGACGTGTCATACTTCAAAATACGATGAAAAACCGGTATTGGATTACTTCAACTAATTATCCAGGAGCTTACTCTCCATTATCATATTATCTCAAACAGATTCCATGATTATATAATCTGTAAATATTTAATACTCTGTAACTGCTATTAAACATCAGAAGGAGTATAACTTCTAGTGTAATGAATCAATGGTAGTAAAGACACTTAAGTTTCAACCAATCCGTCCAACGTATATAGCATATGTGAGGTGCAGTTGAGAGCTGCGGATTTCGTATTGTTTTGACAAGACACAGCATTATATTGTGTTCTGATGCTGTGAACTAACGGAAATTATGTAACGTCAACAGGGAATTTGTTGCTGTGTTGTAGTCTTCGCTTTCTAGGCGATTCTTACTCCACGACTACTATTACTTACACTTATTAAATTGAACACGCGTGAATTAGACAATTAAAATCATGCTATAGGTATAGATTGTACTAGGAAGTGTTTTTGAAAGCTGAACTGTTATGAGTAAACATGGTAAAATTAAAGTTAACAGATGGTGCTTCTTAAATACCCAGTGCTTTGATTTCTACCTTCAGGCATCATCAATATCACCATTCCGCAAATATAATTACGAATACATATGTAGGATTTTATGATGTAACCGAACAGAAGTCTATCAAATTGAAAATGGAAAAATAAAGTGTCGCCAGGAGCTTATGAATCTACTACGATAAAAATATTCTCAACTGAAATAATTGCTTTTTTGCGAAGATAGAAAATGCGATCGAAAAATTGCAAATTAGGTTATATAACATGGAAATAAAGACTTTTTTGTTCTAGAAGTTACTTGGTTAATTTAAATTTATTACGAAATTAAATCAGCTATATTTATCGAAATATAATTCAGATTCAAAACAGCATCACAAAGTTTAGAGTATTCAAATATGGATGTGCGCTGTTGATCAATTTCTCTCCATGAATATATGATGGTATAAAAGTAAAACACGAATATATTGTACGACTGCCAAGCTCTCTCTTTATATAAAAGAGAGTAACATTTCTTTTTTACGCATGAATACGATTGAGTATATCAAAAATATTAAACCCCGCAAATGTAATGATGTATCTGGAAATGGCTAAGGAATATAGATTCTACAACGGCTCTCCATTTTATTAAATCTATATCAAGGTAACTACTAACATTTCCGCAGCTCTCTTTATCCTGATTGTGGTACAGTTCTACGACATTGTCAATAAGTATAACTGAGTTATTTCATCTGAAGAACACTGTCCTTTAGACATACCATCGAATCCGAAAGTGTCAACAAACTACAATTTTATTAGGAACGTGAAGGAACATAAATAGATACATTAAAGTGTGTAATCTGACAGTCGGAGCATATAGTCAGAAAATTACCAATTGATTTGATGTGGTTTCACAATACGTGTAAGCTACTTCACATTATTTATTGCCTCATATTTAATTCTCAATCCAGCAATCTCATTTGGATAGAGATAAATTCCTAAAACGGACGAAGTATTTTTTTCAAATCTGAGGGATAATGTTAACTATTAGTATTTGGATCGATAACCTAATAGGAACTTACTATAATTCAATCTTCCCAGAAACATCATTGGTTATCCTTGCCTTTAGTCGTAATATGCACTTGTTTTATTGGAATACCTTCATGAATTTATATAGATGTGTTGACAGGTGAATCTGGAACAATATTTGCTCTGAATTGAGAGATCACATTTTCGATACTATAGACATGTTGTCAGAATATCTCAGAAAACAATCGCTGGACAGATCTTCCGAGCAAAACCAACCGGCAATAGACCCATGGATAGAAACTGAGCAAGATAATTGGATAACATCCATGAGCTCGGCATCATTTTGACACAGTTGCTTCTGATAGGAAACAATGAAGGCGCGTTCGAGGACTCTGCCACCACGATCCTCCCAGGAACAGGTGATCGAAGAATGAGAAGAAGAAAGAAGAAGAGGAAAGAAAAAAGAATGAGAAGAAGAAGTTCCCATTATTCTGCCAATTGTCAATCTTTAGGAATATATCTTATAACAATGTCTGAAAGAGTGCACTAATATCATGTAGTCGATTAATTCAATCAAGTATTTTACAGGTACATAAATAACTGTCATCAATCAAGAATACAAGAACATATAACGACAATCAAATCCGATGGAATTGACAGTTTTTGACATAACAATGTAATGCATTAATAGTTTTAAACATGATAATATAAAATATTTAATTGTATGTGAAGATTTTACACTGCTATCTAACGTTATATATATTTCTATATCTCTTCCATAAGCTCGACAGCCTGAATCATCATATCATGCTGTTATATCTAAATATTACATGCATATGTTTATAAATTCTAGAAGTAAACACATTCAACATTCGACCTTCATATTTAATATATATATAGCAGTTTATGAATAATGTCATTTTAGCTACATATATGAATAGAATTTAATGAACATTCCCGTTGTCACGTTATATATATTTAAATCTATCTTCAAATAAATGTTTGACTACAATATAACATCAGTGTTAATGTATAGAATCAATATATAATTGTTTCTACTTTTGGCACAAGGCCAGCAATTATCCCAGTGTATTACTGGTACTTTATTTTATCGACCCCATAATGATGAAAGGCAAAGTTAACCTCGGCAGGATTTGAACTCACACCATAAAGGGCCGTAACTCGTTGCTGCAAAGCATGGTGTCCGACCCTCTACCGATACTGCCAATCAATATATAATGTCATATAAACATTGATAAGATGGCGGGGCAAATGTGAGACAGAGAGAGAAAGAGTAAAGCAGTGACTGTATTATATATCCCATTTAGACGAAAACATGTATCTTGTACATTCAGTTCTTGTGTTGTTTATTCCATAGTGACTAGTAACTTATACGCTACCAATGCAGCTATAGGTTATATAACACCTATAGTTGTTACATAACATTTAACGGGAGGTTGAAGAGGTGAGCATTATTTACCCGTATTTTGAGCGTGTGTTTCTGAGGAAACGAGTTCAGTTGGAAAGATCAGGATGTGAGTTTAGTGAAAGGGAAGTAGGATTGTGGTTGTCAGAATTAAAATCTCAGAGAACGGAAAGGGAAAATAAGAAGGGAATTTGAGAAAAGAGGTAAGGCGAGAGATGGAATGAGATGGGGATAGAATGAGCAAGCAGCAGATTGAAAAGTAAAAATCTATTTTGGATCGAACATTGCGTGCATTTTCGTTCAAACTTATATCAAATTTAGTTCAAGAAAAATATAACACAGAGAATGAGTATTATCATATTTTAAGTATATATATATATATATATATATATATATATATATATATATATATATAGGAACCAGTAAGACCCCGACAGCTAGGCTCAAGCCGTTTCGACGGCTAATTCTGGACCTATATAAAAATATATATATATATATATATACGTAGGCGTACACGCACACACACATTTGTGCCTAAATCAGAAATCATTACAAATATATATATATATATATGTATATATATATATATATATCGTTTCTGAATTTGTTTAGCAAGATTCTTTATCTGAAAACGTGTGTTGAAACCGATATTGTTATACTTTGGGAGGGTCATGTTGCCAATAAGAAACACACGCACCAGTTGCTGCACTGCAATTTATTATAAATTAAATTATAAATTTAAAAAATTTATAAATTTTCGGTTGGTTGGTTGGTTCCACAACCGGGCGGTTGTTCATATATTGTCAAAGTTCTTTCATCACACATTCTGTGATCTCTTCATTGACTGGGGATTCTTTTCTTTGTTTTGTGCCTCTCCTTTGTTCTCTCCTACGCCATCTTGTTTTTCAGAACAAAGGAGAGTCACAAAACAAAGAAAAGAATCTCCAGTCACTGAAGTGGTCACAGAATGCGTGACGAAAGAACTTTGACAATATATGAACAACCGTTCGGTTGTTGAACCAACCAACCAACCGGAAATTTATAAATTTTTTAAATTTATAATTTAATTTATAATAAATTGGAGTGAAAGTAGCTGATGCGTGTGTTTCTTATTGGCAACATGACCCTCCCGAAGTATAACAATATATATATATATATATATATATATATAATATATTTACTTATAATGATTTTTGATTTAAAGGGAAGGGGAAAAATCAATTAAATTGAGCCTAGTGTGTTACTGGTATTTTATTTTATCGACCCAGTAAGGAAGAATAGCAAAGCTAACCTCAGGTGGAATTTGAACTCAGATAAAGGGCCGTAACTATGCTGCAAAGCAGGATGCCCGATGTTCTATCGATTCTGCCAATCCACCGCCCTTTTATAATGATGTTGTATCTCTATAGTAAAAGCCGAATTGCTGAAACCAGCAAAGAGGTAAGAGAGTAAATATGTATGAATAATCGTAAATATAAACATTAGTGGCTCTCCAAAAACAGGTGTGGTTTGACACCACGCGACATTTGAACTCCGCCTTTATATTTAAACTTTACCAATCAATAATGCGGGTTCAAATATTCAATAATTTAAGTACTGTAATCAGGGATTAGAAAAACGATAATAAAGTCACTAAAATCAATCAATGTTTTGTTTCCTTCGTGTTGTGATTTAGTAACTTTCTCAAAACGATCGATTGATGTGTACAGTACAGAACTTTGTGAACGATTTATGATAATCAAAAAGTCTGAAGAGATATTAGATAAAGTTTTTCGAGTTGGTATTATTACAGTTATTGAGCAATAAAAGTCGTTTAACATATTTCACTGTGTAATGGGACCAATTTTGTAGTTACACTAAAATCAACTAATTAGATAACGCATGAATGACCACAGGCTTCCATAGTATTTATAAAGTGTTATGCTACAATATTTTATCACTCATTTCTGAAAGCAAAGAACATCTAGAGAAGTTAATCAATGACTGTAGAGGAAAGCTATATCAATGATTTATCACCGAATAGTTTCACTAAAGCACAATTGAGCAAAGCCTAAAATCTGCAGCAATGTATCTTATCGACTTTCGATAGGGTGAAAGATTAAACATATCTACACCAATAATATACCACAGATTTATTGAAGGAACTGAAGTAAAGCATAATATCGATTGATTCAGGCCAAAAACAAAACTAACTTTTGAAAGGAAATGGATGTGCATGTGTGGTGTGTGTGGGATGGCGAGCGTATGTATTTTAATTCACCATTTTAAGAAGAAGAAGAAGAAGAAGAAGAAGAAGAAGAAGAAGAAGAAGAAGAAGAAGAAGAAGAAGAAGAAGAAGAAGAAGAAGAAGAAGAAGAAGAAGAAGAAGAAGAATTTTGTTTTACCTCACAATGGATGTCGATTGAACGTAATGGAGCCCTGGTGCACTGATGTACTTATCAGCCTCGTATATCGACGGTTATGAAACATCCCCATTAATGTGGGATCTTTATTAGACATGGGAAATGTGACTATTATGGGAAAATGATGGCAACATGAAGGAAAGAAGGAGAAAATAAATACATATACACCCGATAAAAGGCAAGCTAGCTTTAGTTCCATCAATCACGGGAATGTTGTCATAATTTCCAGATGTATTTAGCAGGGAATGTGAGGTAGCATGGCGTAGTTTTTAGAGTTTACTGTGTCATAAGCTCGTGAATTCAATTCCCGGATGCATTGTGTCCTTGACTAAGATATTTCATTTTATGTTGCTCCAGTAAACTCAGCTGGAAGAAATAAGTAATACACACACCGTATCAAATTGAATATACTTCAAAACTACGTTAATGATACACGTGTCTATGGAATGTCCAGCAATTTACATGCAAATGTCGCAAGTAAGCTGTTCTGTTGATCCAACAACTCTAACATAGGCCGTCAGAACTGGCGGAGGACCAACAAAGCCTGGCAGACTCGTGTTTATTTAATTAAACCTATTCCTCAACTAATTATTACAAGCTTTTGCTAATGTGAAAGATAAGACAATATCCAACTCCATGAAAATGTATTTAAAGTGAGAAATTATGTGCATTACGTAATCTCTTGATTTCTATAAATAAAAAGTATTTATTAAGCTACGCGTTTCGAACAGTTCCCAAGAATATTTAATCATGCAATATAGCTTGAGTTTCAATCCATTTATTCTTGTTTTTATTAAATATTCATTTAAAGCCTCTTTATGTTCTGAATTCAGGTGATTAGTATTTCTATGAAAAAACTTTCCCTTCCTAAATAATTATTTTTCTGTCATCATTCTTGCTATCCAGTCTTTTTTGTAATAGTTTTTTTTTTTATGAAGTGCGAAATTGAGAAGATTCAATTATGTCATCTTCAATGTCACGTGTGCTTCCCTATATTCTTTTATTCCAGAGAATATGTTTATTTTGTTAATTTCATTCTTTTATGTTTTTCTGTAGATAATTTAACAGCATGAGCTCCGTGAAATGACATCCGCCAATGTCATCGTGGTCGTTGATCTCTTCCAGTCACACATTCTTCATAAATATATAAGTAAACCAATTAAATTTCACTGACCTTAAAGAGAAGCGCCTCCAAGAGAAATGAGATATACTATTGTAGAATGAAAAGTTATTGTGATGTTGTAGAATAAAATGTCGTTGTGACGAGGTAGAATAAAACCTTATTGTGGCGTGGAAGAATAAAAACTTATTGTGGCGTGGAAGAATAAAAAAATTGTGACGTGGTAGAATACAACGTCGTTGTGACGTGGTAGAATAAAACGTCGTTGTGAAGCGGTAGAATACAACGTCGTTGTGAAGCGGTAGAATACAACGTCGTTGTGACGTGGTAGTATAAAACCTTATTGTGGCGTGGAAGAATAAAAATGTTATGAGGTGGTAGGATAAAAATAGTTGTGACGTGGTAGAATAAAACGTTGTTGTGAGGTGGTAGAATAAAACGTTGTTGTGAGGTGGTAAAATAAAAGTTGTGACGTGGTAGAAAAAGAAATGCTGTGACGTGGTAGAATTAAAAAAAAAGTTTTGACGTGGTAGAATAAAAAAAAACGTTTTGCCGTTGTGAGGCGGTAGAATAAAAAAGTTGTGTCGTGGTAGAAGAAAAGCGTTATGATGTGGCAGAATAAAACGGTTATTATGACGTGGTAGAATAAATCGTTATGGTAAGTAACTACCTCTAGTTATATCCAATAACTACTCATAACAATGTTCTAAATTTGCTCCTGCAACCTGCAGAAAGAGCCTTTATAAGGACTACAGAACTTCAAGAAATATCAGCCAATTCTTTCTCGAATTTCTCTCAGACGTCGTGAAAATTGATAAACCTAGTACTATAGAACATTAAATTGACGGGTAGGCCCTGGATGGTACCGCTAATTATACTGCTTCACCATCAGATTTGATCTAGGGCCAAGCAGAAGTAATAACATTTATAATGCTGGCGTTCATGTTCTCCGGATAAATTAGATATTTATAACTAAGCCTTCTTCTTTGGCATTGATATACATGATATTCACAATACTACAAAATCCTATTGGACGCATATTTATCAATGTAAACCTCATTTCCGTAATGACATTTTATTGGCTTAGACTCTGTGCTAGGAGTTTTCTAATTGGTTTCTCAACATTATATGCAATACCTCGTTAATTTCCCGTAGTCTCCACTGTAAATGTTTATATATAATAGAATTGTTATGATAAAGTGGACGTGTTATTAATATGTTCACATACAAATATATGATGTGTAATTAAGGGACTTGTTTCCCTTTTCATCAGATCATGGTAATATTCTGTAGTTCTGAATGATATTAAAGACTTGTTTTATTATAGAATTTATGAGAATATGTAACTAAACACGAAGAAACGTTCTTCTAATGAAACACACCAATTGAACCACGCTTTAAATAAGGGTGTACATGTTGACATATTGAGTGTGAAACAAGGGCCTCTCTAAAACTAGGCGTCGATGTATTAGACAGAGATAAAATGTAAATCCTTTCCGCTGATAATCTATCAACCTTCAATATCGGTCGAGTCGAGTTGGTGTTGCCACTACCACTCAGTATATCTCACTGAGGCAATGGCTGGATTGTAGTAATAAGTATAGCCTATGTAGTGATTTGTTAAAGGCGTACAATGTTTTAATATTATATATATACAATGTTTTAATATTATATATAATTGTTTCTTCTTTAGGCAGGAGGCCAGCAATTACCCAGTGCATATTATATATATTATATATATGTCGAAACGGCCGCAGTTCAGCCGTCAGGGTCCTGACACTTTTCTTATATATATATATATATATATATATATATATATACACATTATTATAGTACTATATAAGGTTATAGTATAATAGTTAATTATTTTCATTGGTAAGATGAATTAAGCTCAAAGCACTTTTTTACCCTTCGTTCTTCAGAAGCGAACTGGATGAATATAATAAGAATCCTAATCCTTGGTCTTAGTGAATTTTAAATTGTATAATATTATATATATATGTAGCTCTTCCTAAACCCTTGGTCGTATTATATATATGCGCGTGTGTGTGTTTAGTTACTAGTTAGAACATTCCTCGAGTAGTCATATCTAAATCCAACACAAGTGGAGCTTAACTTATGCTTAAAGGTGATTATACATCTAAAATAGAAATATTAGTTAAGTATCTTGAGATTGAGCTGTATATTAGGTCGACGTCTACGCCCCAATAATTTATTTGATAAATATACAGAGTGGGCCAGAATTCATATACTCGATTGTTAGTTATATTTCTTAACATGCTTATCTTATTGGTATTGTATTGTTTTAATTTATTTTATTTCTTAATATGCTTAATATGTTTCTTAATTTATATTTTTATTTCTTAACATGCCTCACATGTTTTTTATTGTTAATAGATCTATAAATAATCGTGTGAGTCATGAATTCTGGCCCAGCCTTTAGTATAATCCGCTCCAACTGTCATTGAAATAAATACTGGAA
Source organism: Eledone cirrhosa (assembly GCA_964016885.1). NCBI lineage: Eukaryota > Metazoa > Mollusca > Cephalopoda > Octopoda > Eledonidae > Eledone > Eledone cirrhosa. The sequence continues at coordinate 64,658,670 of OZ024747.1, forward strand.
AATGTGATTCAAAACACTTTGTCTATAAAACGTATCTTCGGGACTGGAATACCGTTGGCTCGTGACTTTTCCTTATCAAATCGAACTTAGAGTTAAACACGAAACCCTTCATTCTAAAGATAATATTAATTCATCATACCATTGTAATATAAATAATATGTAATCAATATTTGTTCCAGGAATATATATAAGTTAGTTTTCAAAGTAATTGTTATATATAATCATAGGTTTGTTAGATCAGAGCTGACCGGAGGCAAAACAATAATATCAACAATATACCGATATAACTTTGTGTATTTATCTAAAATACTCAAAATTCTTCAAATCAGGATACTTGCTTTACTGTTAGGTTACCATTCCATTGTAAAATATAATATATATATATATATATATATATATATATATATATATATATATATATATATATATATATATATACTGAGCAAGGAAGATGGGAAAAATTTACTTTTAAATTTTTAATTCTTATTAATTCTTTTTAATTGTAATACTCAACATTTGATAAGATGAATTTTACTAATACATTGAAATCAGTAATACTTTAAACACTTTATATACATTATAAAACTATTTTTTAGAAATAATTGTCACTCTCATTTTTTCAATAATGTCTTTTTGACGAATCAAAGAAAGGAAAAAAAAAAGAACAGACCCTAAAATATATTTGCAGTGCTATTTCCAACTTACCCTTCTCTATCTATCTATCTATATATATATATATATATATATATATATATATATATATATATATATATATATGCGTGTATGTGCGCGTGTGTGTGTGTGTGTGACATATTTTTCCAACTATACGAGTATAGTAGAGTTAACTATAAAACTAATTGTTATATATGGCTATTTAACACACCTCAGAAAAGCATCATGCTGAACTGGTGAGAGAAATTATGTTGTTGATATCAATGATATTAAATAAGATCATTGATGTTTAATTTTAAATAAGTATGTGTAAATTATATGTTTACAAATGTTATATCAAATATTCAGCGTATACAGTCATTTAAGGAAAGTCGTCATCAACGTCATTCTAATTGACGTCATACACTGACGGAATTATCTGCCAGCTTTCTGCATTAATAAGTTTCATATTTCATTGACATATGTCGTATTAACGCTTGATCACCCCTGCATAATAACGTGCCAATACATCATATAGTAGCAATTATCCAGGATAAATGGTTTTCGGTGCTTGAGAAGCTGCCGACCTCGCACTGGTAATTTATTTGTCCATATATTACCGGGAAATATATATAGAAAGAAAATCAAGTATCCTTATTCGAAATTTGTTTATATATAAATGCAGATATATATATATGTTTTATATATATATATATATATAGATACATGGATATGTACATACATAAATACATATATATACATAAATATACATATATGTACACTTATATATATATATATATGTGTGGGGGTGGGTGTGGGTGTCTATATATCTAATTATATATAACTTTAGATCAATATATATATATATATATATATATATATAATGTATATATAATATATATATAATATATATATAATAAATATATATATATATATTTATTTATCTATATGTATATATTGTTGTACTTGTGGAGGGTCATATTCTTGTAATAATTGTTTCTACTTTAGACACAAGGCCAGCAATTACCCAGTACATTACTGGTACTTTATTTTATCGACCCCGTAAGGCTGAAAGGCAAAGTTAACCTCGGCGGGATTTGAACTCAGTCTGTAAAGGGACGTAACTATGCTAGAAAACATGGCGTCCAACGCTCTACCGATACTGCCAAATAATAACAGAATATATATATATTTATATATATATATTTATATATATATATATTTTAGATATGTCTCATTTGAAATAATACAGCCAATTTTCCACGCAATACTTTTAGTTAGCATCCCGAACACATAATTGGGAATATAATCACTTATTTCCTAATGTTTGTTGAGTGAGTTGGAATTTGGCTGGAGTATCGCTAAAAAGCTTTCTCCGATATTGTATTTATTTATTTACTCTTGGCGCAGCAGATTTGAAAAAAATTCCCGGTGGTATAAGGTTAGCATTTCTTTGTTTATTTTTTATATATGAATATTGATTGTTCCTTATATCTCATTCTGTTATTTTGCCCGAGAAAATATCTGTGTGTGTCATCAAATGTTGTACACACATAGATATTTTTTCAATTTCCAATTGAGTTCTTAGCACATGGCCTGAATTCCTTTCAGAGTTCATTGTCACGCGCATGTATTGTTTTTTTTTTGGCGGTAATTCACTTCCTCATTTTTTGAATCAGTTTGAGCACTGCTTTAGAACTGCTGGACTGGCAACCTGACAGATACCTCAGGCACAGAAAGTGATTATCGCTAAATGCTGATGTTGATTAGATTATCAATATTAGTATTATTGGGGCACCTACTGATGAATTATAGGAGCCCACTTCAATATGTATCTATTGATGGTATACAAGCTCCTACATAAATTGGTATAATTTGACCCAAATTGTAGGAATCCTATAATGAAACGAGACGTCCGTCTGGGAAGAGATATATTAGATATGTCTCATTTGAAATAATACAGCCAAGTTTCCACGCAATACTTTTAGTTAGCACCCCGAACACATAATTGGGAATATAATCACTTATTTCCTGATGTTTGTTGAGTGAGTTGGAATTTGGCCGGAGTATCGCTAAAAAGCTTTCTCCGATATTGTATTTATTTATATATATATATATATATATATATATATATATATATATATATATATATATATATATATATATATATATATATATATAATAATAATAATAATAATAATATATATATAGTGAAAACTGGAACGGGAACAGAAATAGAGGGGCAGTACAAACAAAGGTTTATTAGTTTCACGCTCTTGACAGTGGGGATATATATATATATATATATATATATATATATATATACGTCATGTACGTCAATACTCATCTTTTTCCATTTCTCCGAGGGTTCTTAACCCCACTATCAGGCTAAATAATTTCTTTAATTTCTTTAGTCAAAATACGGCGATAACTGACATTTCTAATAATTTCAAACCCACTCGCTGTTTCGAAAATATTCTTACATATATATATATATATATATATATATATATATATATATATACATATATATATATACATATATATACATATATATATATATATATGTATATATATGTGTATATATATATATATATATATATATATATATATATATATATATATATATATATATACATATATATACATATATATGTATATATATATATATATGTGTATATATGTGCGTATATATAGAATATATGACTAAATCTGGAAGGTAGCGATGAGAACAGGAATCAATGTTATTACGAGTGTATCGCAATAAAATAGGATAGAATTTGATTTATTACATGGCTATATCAAGACCTATTTCTAAAGAAGCCATTGAGTTGATACCAGTATATGTCAATATACTATAAATAACAAGGGATCGTTGAATATTAATATATATGTCATATGCAACATTAAAACATTAAAGTTCAATATCAATATATATATATGTCAGTTATGATATTGACAAGGGAATGTATGACTTCGACTATGACAGGTATTGCAATAAAATATAGAAATGCAACAAGTAGCAAATAAAAATTAATGTCAAATTTGACACTGCTGGGAATTCAAAGGGAAGTGTAGAGAGACGAAACTAAACGCTGTTTCTGCTGCTCTCCCTTGACTGTCACTGAATATAAAACTAATTGTGTATTCCCAAAGATACCCTGATGTTTGTAGTGGTGGAGATGTTGAGGAGGTTTTTAACATATGTTAATCAAATGAAAAATGCCCTACTGAATATTATTTTTAATGATCCCAGAAAGATATAAGAAACATTTGCGTGTAAATAGAGCTCATGAGAAAACGGAAGAAAATCATTTTATATATGATAATGAGTATACCGATTGCCTTTAAATTTATTTTTGTGGAATTATAGTAAAATATATCGACACACGCATGTTATTGTTAATTACTTAGAAGTATGACAGATCTGGAACTGATGTGATTTAAACCCATAACTCAAACGAACGTAACTAAATGTTGTGAATTTTTTTCTATCGCTCCAACTATTGTGTGAAGACTGGTTCAATACCTGATCACATGACTACTACAATATTTGAGAAATACTATAATCAATTCGCCAGAGGGCGCTATTATGTTAAACATTACCTGGGCCAATACTGGCCGAAACCTATCAAAGTTATAATTGTTTCTACTTTTGGCACACGGCCAGCAATTACCCAGTGCATTATTGGTACTTTATTTTATCGACCCCGTAAGGATGAAAGGCAAAGTTAACCTCGGCGAGATTTGAACTTAGAATATAGAGGGCCACAACTATGCGTCAAAGCACGGCGTCCGACCCTTTACCGATACTGCCAATCCACTTATTAAAGTTATAATGACATCCGCCTCAGTAGTAAATAAATAGATATTCAGTACTCAATCTGGGCGGAGTTTATCTGTGTTTGTCTATATCAAAAATATTTATGACTTTAATATCTGCAAAATGGGATTAAATTGGTCAATTGATCTGTTAGAGATAGCAGCCAAATTTCGCAAGTTCACAACCCATAACTTAATAAAGGAAAGAACACGCTGGAATTTATAGTTGTAGATACACTATGTCTGAAAGTAAGAAACAGGTTAGTCACGAGTGGAAAGTATTCGATTATATCTCAGAATTAGGGTTAAGGAAAAGCAATAACGTAGCTAGAAAATTAAATGCATCTAATGTAACGATTCCATCGGATATTAAACATTGCATATCTCTTTGGCTCATTTCGCCAACCAATCTCGTAAATATTCCTGAACGAGTACATTTCTGCGAATTCAATTCTAGCGTGAACAACATTAAACTAATCCATATCACTAGCAATTTATCAAAACTATAGTCTTGAGCACTCGCTAACATTGACATATACATAGTTTTATTTTATTTAACGATTTTCTGCCTGCCTATCTGAATTCATATCAATCCCATCGTTACTACTTCACACATTTTACAGATATCTTTAAACTTGGCAAAATGTTTAGATTTGCAGAGAAAGGGAAGTTGTCGATTGAATAGATCCTGTATTTAGAAATGGATGGAAACAATTTGACTTTTTGAGTAATAAACAATAAAGGGATTATACAATAAACTCTCAGTACAATTAAGTGTCAAGCTTCCCCACCACCATATCCATTTATTTAGAAAATATTACCGAGTTTATAAATAATTGTTTCCTTTCAATCCGGATTATATATTTAAAGAAATTCCTCTTCAAGATCATTGAAAGTTAATGGAGAAATGGTGATGTATTGTGGATTCTAAAACGATCACTACATCCACATCTATCAAATATTTTCATTTGTATAATAGATAAATATTCTCAAAATATCCGTTTATATTTGACTGACTCTTAAAAACATTCTGAATGTATTAAAAATCCTTAATAAGAAATAGTATAGTAATAACTACCATCGAATTTGCCTTTGTCGCAAGCTGTTCTATATATTTGATTAACTCTTAAATATTTTCTGTGTTTATTGCAAATCCTTCCTATAAATACGTATTTCAATAAATAAGACCGACGTTCAGGAACAATTGTTTGTGGTAAGCTGTTGCTAGACATATTTTCATTTTCTGGGCAGCATTATTTGAAGTGATTCAGCACCGTGGACGTTTAAATGTCCAAACATGACACATGTATACATCGATATAGCTTAATAACTAGTCATTTAAAGCAATATGTTAAAAGGAAATATTCGACATCCCATCAATTGACGGAAAGCTTTATATATATATACACACACACATATATATATATATATATATATATATATATATAGAAGTAGCAACACAACAGTTAGTTCACACTACCGACAACAATTGTTCTCGGTATGGTGAACTAACTGTTGTGTTACTATTGCTACCAAACTCGTCCCATGGGCTGAGTACTCTACCACTACGGATATTACCTTCCAGTGTTCTCTCTAAATATATATATAGAGAGAGAGAGAGGAGAGAGAGAGAGAGAGAGAGAGAGAGAGAGAGAGAAGAGAGAGAGAGAGAGAGAGAGAGAGAGAGAGAGAGAGAGAGAGAGAGAGAGAGAGAGAGAGAGAGAGAGAGAGAGAGAGAGAGAGAGAGAGTAGAGGAGAGAGAGAGAGAGATATCTTTCTTTATTTGGCACAGGGGCGTACAAAAATGGGACGACAATACAAGACATGACGCCGGGGGTTTTACATAAAAATAACTTTAACATTAATAAATATCAATAAACTATATATAATAAAATAACAATTGAAATCCCCAATAGGGGGAACGTTACTGCAGGGTTGTTTTACACCCCGTGGATAGAACAACCCTCAAGCACCAGGAACACGTTTTGTAGGTGTTCCTGTCTTCCCTCTGTTTATCTTCCTCAACCTACAGGTTTGTATACAGGGAAGGCCCATTCACTCGGGCCATTTTCGCCACATTCACCCACCTTTCAGCGAATTTACTGGAGTGTAGCACCTCTCTCTCCACTCTGACCTTCCTTCTGAAGTGATACTTAAAGAAGGGATGAGTTGTTGTCCGGAGAGAACGGTGTTTGCCCTCAGTCCTTTTAACTTCGTCCACCATATT
>OZ024747.1:64672869-64690369 GCA_964016885.1 Eledone cirrhosa
GGTTTATGGGCGTAATAAAAGTGTATTAACATTAGTCAAACCCATGTTTTACGTCTCTCCACTTCGAGATAGACAGATTAAAATGGGAATGTCAATCTCTTTCTCTCTCCCTCTCTCTGTTACTCTTTCTCTCTCGCTGTCTTTCTTTTTTTCTCGCTCTCTCTGGAAGAAGTTTTGTGTGTTCAAACATACAAAGGGACGGGCTCATCCGGATCTAAATTGCCCTAACACGCGTGGTCTGTCACGGCTCCACCTGGTTGCAAGCGCCACTTACCTTACTGCATTCTACATGACCCAATAAGGCATATTCCCTTATAATGTGCTATGTATTTCAATCATACACTTAAGAAAACCAACAGAATCAGTTCCGAGCTCTCTCAGTGTCTCCCCTCTCTCTCTCTCTCTATATATATATATATATATATATATATATATATATATATATATATATATATATATATATATATATATATATATATATATATATATATGACATATTGATAATCTCTGTTAAAATTATTGGGGAGAAACCATTCGATTATATCAACTCTAGTATACAAATGGGATTCATAATAATTCATTGTGCGACATTTATGTGGTTGATACATCCTAGGGTTTTGGACAATGAACTAAAGTGATATTTGAATTAAGGACACTATGTTAATAGATAATATGAGCTGGAAAGTACTCATCCAGTGAAGCTGGGCTTTGGAAACCATTTGGAATTTTAGTTGATATCAAGATACATTGAGTCTATTGCTTCTGATAAACGGTATGGACCTTGCAACCAGAATTTCATTATCCTTTAAATCAATATGAATGGATAACCATTCATTCGTGTGTGATAGTTATATTTACAACGATTAACCGAGCGGATGGCTGTAATTGGATTTAAAATAACCAAGCACAAGACAGATTAGATCACTGTGGTCTTTAGGAGAGATAGACTGAAGTTGACATGTATGTGGTCAGCTTGTAGCAATGTATACAATATCTTCAGAAGGTATGGAAATAAATATAAACTACACTCATATATTGTAACCTGGAATTACTAAATGTAGATATAGATGTGGCTCTTATTTAGCCAAGCATTAGCATTACATTCATAATATTCTAGTCATTTTTCTATTCACGAATATTTATATAGAACTAAACTATCCAACACCGTCATCCAACTTTTTTACTGTCTTAAATTTTACGTGTTTGAAATGTGAGATGTTTGTCTTTTAATTTAAATATCTCAAACAGCCCCGTTAGTGTTCTCTTACTGGCTGTTCTGAAATTACAAATATTAGATCTTACTATCGTTGGAAAACTCTGTAATCGAATATGGAGAAGAAAATAGTAACTCAAGATTTTGAAATCAAAAATATACTGTTATACGACAGCAGCATAGATTTCATTTCATATTTACACCTAATTTAACAGGTTTCCTCCTCTGATTTAGCAACAAATAAATTACACCTAACAACGAATTATTTCCATAACCTAAGTAGAGAGTTTGTAATGTTACGACAAAAAAACAAAAAACGCTGAAATCATAACTCACAATATACTTCGTATAGTTTTCTCACTTTCACTATTTTCTCCCCGCCTCTCTCCTCTCCTCTCCTCCCCTCTCTCACTCTCTCTCTGACACTCTCGGTGTTTATCTCTCCTTCTCCATGATTTGTGTGAACTGCAAGCAGGCAAAGCTAGTAAGGTATTTTGAAATTACATAGTAATATTCCTCAACATGTTTTATGGCTTTCCCATATATATGAAACCATTAGCATGTAATCTTCATATTGAAATAATTCTAATTCTTATACTCTGGTTATAAATATATGAGATTTATATGTGGCAAATGTATATATTGATTAATAAGGATTACTAACTTCAGAAAAGCAAGCCACACATTTTCTGGGGAGAAACAAGCTAGTTAAATCGATTCCAGTAGTTCCCTAATATATTTTGATGCTGCGGATGTTGAGGTTGTTATTCACCAGAGATCGAACAGACGTATAACGAACATCTTTTCAGTTGTGGCCATGCTACCTTATGTTCAATGATTACAATATCGAATTAATGATTTCTTTTTTTTTTGTAAACAGCATGGTGTTATTTGTGGGACATTTAGCTAATATTTTTATCGGATTGAGCTACCACATAGAAGCTTCTCAATAATCTTGTTTCTCGTATATAGTTTATCGATTTAATAATGATTAATGCAAAAATGAACCCTGATTTTATTAGAAATTAAATCTCATACGAATGTACCTTTTATGGCGCATTGTACTTTGTCCAACGATCTGCCAATTCTAGCGTAGAATAATTCTCGCACAAGTGGCTATTATTGAAGATTAAGTAATTTATTTCACGGATGGTCGGTAACTTAAAATCAATGGTATCTGTTAAAGAAATACTTATCAAATTTTCACGGCTGATCGCAATGCGTAGAATCCCAGGGGTAGTTCGACATTGTAGAAATAATAGTTCCTGATTTAAGTACAAGCTCAAACATTTTGGGGATGAGGAAAGTCGATTAACTCGACCCCAGTTCGTTACTGGTACTTTATTTTATTGACCCTGTATGGGTGAAAAGGCAAAGCTAACCTCGGTGAGATTTGAACTAAGAACGAAAAGCGCAGCAACTCTATGCTGCAAAGCATATTGTCTGACGCTCTACGTATACTGCCAATCCAGAAATAATAGCCAAATCCCCTCGTATTACGCCTATAAATTTAATAGGATAACTAAAAAAAAAAAGGCAGAATGTGAGGGAGCGAACAGCAATAAACAATTTAATGACATCCTTCGTCTGATTTTCTTCAATGAATGAGACGCCAGTATAGCTATCTTTTTTCAGACAATTACCACAGAACACTTCTTGATGCAGAACTTTTAAGGACTAGTTCAGATATTTGTGACTACTAATGGCTGTGGACAATGAGTTCGTTCCTTTTCCAGGAATTAACCCTGATATCTTCATCACATCATCCCTGCCGTTGTTACAGGGTCAATCGCTCAATGTATTGCTAAATATCCATAAAATATTTACTTCATTAACTATGAGCGCAGGCTACGAGAGCAAAACTAACTCTGTTGATGATATATTATGGCGGTCGCATTTATTTATATTTATCTGACTGTTTTTAAGAAGAAAACACGCTGGTTTTTCAAAGAACGCAGGTGATAAAAGATAGAATATTAGCCGCCTGTACTTCGGTGGCTTCTACTGTAGACTAAAGCGACATGTAATGATATAATATTCCGAATATATAAATGACATCCATTAATATCACAAATAGAACTCAAGAATATTTATCTGAAAGAGATAACAGTGAGCGTTGAATTTGTTATGATCAAATATATGAACGTGATAGTATATTTAGTGAAAAATATTTTGTGATGAAGAGTAAAGTATTTGCTGACGTTTTAAATTTACATATGGCGCCGCTGCGTGAATGAATGGAAAATGACAGAATTTGTTAAAGAGATAGAGCAAGTGTTATTGGTTGGTCTCATGATATTTTAGAATGTTAAGTTTACGGATTTTCATGATGGAAGTGAAAGATTCTATATAGAGGAATCTATTTCTACAGAACATAAAATATCATAACGAATAATCCGTAGTGAGAGCGAGGATATATGTTCAAAAATTATATAATATTATAATTATATATAATTATCGAATATTCTGAATTTCATGATACATATATTAGGAAAGGAAAAGATAACTAAATCAATACCACTACTCTTTGATGTGCTTTTATTATTGGTTACAGAGGGATAAAAAGTGAATGCAAATTGAGCGGGATTAGAACTCAGAAATTAAAGAAGCATGATCTAATATTTATTTCTGCAATATCTTACACATTACCCATAGTTTTTATATATATGTGTGTGCGTGTTCATGTATATATATATATATATATGTGTGTGTTGTCTGTGTGTGTATGTGTGTGTATTTATATATATATATATATACAAATACAAATATATATATATATATATACATGTATATATATAGATATACACATATACACACACACATATATATATATATATATATACACACATATATATATACACATATATAGATATATATATATATTCACATATATATATACACATACACATATATATACATAAGGTTGAGTACTGCCACCCGTTTATGTGTATATATATATACAACCTGTTGGTTCTATCGTTACTTTGGTATATTATTGTGTTAGATTTTGCCTACCACAATGTTCGATTTGTCAAGCTATTTAAACGTATGTTTAAAGGACCTCTAAGGACTCTAAGGACCTACGTTATCGAGGTCTTTGCTAACTCATCATTTCATATAAGTAGGCCGAAATTGCTTGCAAACCGCCAGAGATTCGATTTTACTAAATTTCCAATTATATATATATACACCCACTCTACTACCCTAAGTATTGAGTACTCTGGTGCGTTATGGTCCATCCGGTTCCTTACCACACCTCCTTCGTTATATATATATATATATATATATATATATATACACACACACACAGGGTGTCCCATAAAATGTATACACTTTGATTACCTGTACAGGCAGTATTGTATGCATTTTAGGAGGACACCCTGTGTATGTATGTATATATCTACATATATGCATGTGTCTGTGTGTTTATCTCCGTATGTGTGTGTGTGTGTGTGTGTGTGTGTGTGTGTCTGTGTCAGTAAATTGAAACTGTTATATCATGGAAAAACAGTAAACTTCAACAACTAAATATGTGTCTAGCAATAAAACATTTGAGTAAATATATGTTCTTAGTGAACGAAGAGGAGTGTAGAATTATTATTCTACGAATATTTAATGCAACAAGTTTATCAGACGCCAAAGTAATCTTAATACATGTAGCAGAGTAGGAACATTAATCCGTAAATAGTTTTACATTCTCCACTTTCCTTTAGCAGTATACTTCTACTTACATCTAGACATTCTTATACTATCTAAACTTTTCTAACCGACAACTGCAGAAACACTGCTAGACATTCTTTATAAACTGCAAAATAAATGCAATATTGGCACCGAACATATGGTATTAGCAAATATTTCAAATCTTTAATGAGGTATTTGTTTTCGGGCCTGCCAGAAACTGACATGAGATTTTGTTGATTTAAACAAATCTTTTAGATGGATTTTATCGTTTAACGTATTAACTACAACTTGCATACTGATTAAATCAAATCCAGCTGTGGCTGTTTTGTTTCTATAAATACAGTGGCCCGCATCTTACGCGCTCAATTGTTTCTCGCTGTCTCTGCATTATGCATTATTAACAAACTGGAGTGGCAATGTCGGTAGAGGGTCGGACGCAATGCTTTGCAGCATAGACTTACGCCTCTTTACGGTCTGAGTTCAAATCCCACCGGGGTCGATAAAATAAAGTACCAGTAATGCACTGGTATAATTGCTGGCCTTGTGTCAAAAGTAGAAACAGTTATTAACAAACAGCGTATGAACAATATTATAGTACCTATGTATGTTTCTGCTCACTGGAAGTTGGGAACACTCAGGAAAAGAATAGTTGACTTAGTGGTTATAGTTTTTGTTTTGTGTGTATGTGTTTGTGCGTTTTTTGTGTTGTTTCGGTTTTTTTTTGGCAATATTAGCTGATACATTTTTGTGTGTAACAACACGTTAAGCGTTTTAAAGCTTTTTTTTTTTCAGAAGTATCTACTGACAGCGTACCTTAAATGCCATATTATTCAAAGCCGCTAAGATATAAGCACACTGTACATTACGCTCAAGTGTGGCAATCTTAAATTGATATTTCTAAATAGATTAGACAAAACACACACGTGTGGGCACGTACACACACAGACACACACACATACACACATACACGCACACACACACATACGCACACATACACAAGTACACACACACACTTTTATTTTCAATTTCATATAGTATATCTATCTATTTAGAATGGTAATTAACGTCAAATATTTGTTCGTCACAATAGATGTAAAAGTGAAAACAGGCTACACATAAGATTTTATAATGGTTTCTACTATAGGCATAAGGCCAGCAATTTAGGGGGTGGGAAAAGTCGATAAAATAAAGCACCATTAATGCACCAGTGCATTACTGGTGATTTATTTTATCGACCCCGTAAAGATGAAAGGCAAAGCTAACCTCGGCGGGCTTTGAACTCAGATCATAAATTGACGTAAGTCTATGCTGCAAAGCATGTTGTCCGACGCTCTACCGATACTGCCAATCCACCGCCCTATAAGAGTTTATAATGAGAAACGCTCGTATGACAAAAGAACTCTCACTCTCGATATTTAAAGATAAGCAGACAATGAGCAAAAATACCGCGATATCTACAACGACTACATTTATATTCACACTTGCATAAACATAGTACACTCTCCAGAGGGGGAAAGGAAGGTGATTTGAGTGATTATATCAACCCCAATATGGGACCGAAATCAATCCTGCCCGCAGCGGTGAAAGAAAATTGATTTCGATGGGAACGTAAAAAAAAGTTTAAACAAATACCACAAGGCATTTTGTCCAGTGTACTAACGATCCTGCTAATTTATTTTAGTAATAAGCAACAAGACGAAGAAGAACAACAGCATCAACAATACACACACGTATACAGTATGTCCCCCAAAATATATACATACATTGATTAAATGTATGTATACATTAGCTGTTGAAGTGTGAATACATTTTAATGGGATACTATGTATCTATGTGTGTGTGTATTGGTAATGGTGATATTGTTGATGCTGCTTTTGTTGCTGTTGCTGTTCTTTTTTTTTTGTCTTCTTGCTTATTACTAAAATGATAAATTAGCAAGATGGTTTTACAATTATATATATAGGAAAAGATTCAGGACACCGACGGCTGAGCTCCGGCCGTTTCGACAGCTAGATCCGAACTCAGTCGTCGGGGTCCTGACTCTTTTCCTATTACCCATTCTACTACCCTAAGTATCGAGTACTCTGGTGCGTTATGGTTCACCTGGTTCCTTACCACACTTTCTTTGTTTATATATATATATATATATGTTCACATACACACGAGGAGGTGAATATACAAAACGTATAGTCGCTGCTACAAAACGAATATATCCAACAGCCGCTACTCGAAAAAATACTATCATTAGGTTCATCTGCTCTTTTCTCCCCATACATTCTGCTACCATTCTTAATACTAAAAAAGAATCTATCTAAATTATTCATTAGATGTCATGACTTTAATATCAGCCCCTTGTATAGAATTAATAAGCAAAAACATCATTCAATATTCGACAATAGAATAAAGAATGTATTCATATAAATATGAACGGTTGGTATGAATGATATTAATTATTCACAGATGTAAAGTCATTTCTAATCATATATTCATTTCTAACACCTTTAATTAGATTTCTTCGTTATTCGAAACTAAATGTTTATATATGAGGCAAGCGGCTTCTATTTTTATTAAGTTCCTGCAACACTTTTCGTTTTGGAGTACATTAAGCAGTGATGTTTTCATTCTATAAAGTGTAAAACAATCTTGTATTTATTCCTGTGAAAATTCCCTAGGCTGGCTTATTATGGCTTTCACAGAATTTCTGAATTTTTTACCGTCATTGGTGTGAGAAATTCAATATTTCCCTACGACAGCTCTGACATTAAAAGCGCACATGCATGTGCATTACAACGACTAAATTTAATATAAGATAACACGTGTCCAGATACTCAAGGATAGAATGCACATACACACATTCACATATATATATATATATATATATATATATATATATATATACATAAACGCACAAACGTGCACACGCAAACTCACAGAGCGAGAGGGAGAGATTTTAGACAGAGGTGAGAAAACGTGAAATGAAATATTAATATATACATCAGGGAATTCTAAAAACATCTTGATATCCACTCCTTAATATCATACACCTGAATACGTTTATAATCTGCTAAGATAATATTCCGTAATATCGTTGCAGAATGCTGTCTCCAGCTACAACACGGCTCCAAAAGCCGTCCAAAGTCAGCAGCTGGGAAGTTACAAACTTGTCCAGCTAGCCAACTTGCTTAGAACGGAAGAACTAGGTGCACCAGGCTGGATGTCTTGTATAATGTTGTTCTTCGCCGCGCGGGTTCACGCCCACTATTCACATCGTCAACTTTACACTGACTGTCTTTACCTTGCTGCGAACTTCGCACCAACTCCTTTCATGGCCAATTCCACCGGTTTAAATAGTCTAACTTCAGTAAAACGCACAGAAATCCCGCGCATCATGCTTCAAATCAGTCAAGCGTTCCGTTTTTCGTTTTTCCTCGCTTTCCTTTGTAGTGTTAAAATTTGAGTGATAGCATTTGCAACTTCTGATTGACTTTACAATCTCCTTCTTAGCAATATTTTTACCGAAAATAAATTCACTCTTTATTCGTTAATAATTTTATCTTACTTTTCACTTTGTTTCAAATTTATTTTCATCATGGTCTATGATAACAACTCATTAGAGTTTTCTGTTTAGCTATATAATTACTTTAAGATTTTTAATAAGATTATCTCTATTAATTTTTTGTTTCTCCTGAACTAGTAAGAAATTCTGTGTGATTCTGTAAAGTCTGCAAATATAAAAAAAAATATTGCATTTCTTTAGAAAATCGTAAGCCAATAAAGTAAGCGCTGTTTATTCTTTTTCTTCTCTTGATACCATTGAAAGTCTTCATGAATACAAAGTGCACATTTTAATTGATGCATACTCTTGTAAGGATAGAAATACAAGCGTATGACATATGTAATCAAATATGTCTGAATCGCAATAATTATTTATGAATTTTGTTTCAGAGTTTCTTAACTCTCTCAACAAAGAATTTGTCTTAGTTTTTAGAATGATCAACCACTGTTTCCACAGCTAAACGTTTGTATTAAATAATCTGCCGCGATTACAAGATGCCGAAATGGGGTACCTCCCTAGGATCCTTGGAGAAACGTTACTCGATAGACTGCATATCTCGGAGATCAGAAATTCACTCTGGGTAGAGCGGCTACTTCTCCGCATTGACAGATCACATTGCTGGACAGATTTAACGAGTAAAATCAACTGGCAGGAAACCCAGAAATAGACCCTGAGCAAGATGGCTGGATAACATCCATGAGCTTGGCTGGTCTCGCTTGGGGATCCAGTGGGATCAGTTGGAGACGGATGCATCTGACAGGATCCGCTGGAAGGCGTTTGATGACTCTCCCCCCATGAACCTCTCAGGAATAAGTGGGCAAAGAAGAAGAGATGAAAACCATCTTAATTCCCCTCATCGCTGAATAAGTTAATTTATTATCCTTATTGTCCTTTATAGAGCAGTCCAAACATAGCATGTCATGTAACAATCACTTATTCAATTGCTAACCGTAAATGATAGTAGATTATATGTGTTGCCAGGCTGACGTACATTTAATACAAATGAAGATGGCAGTGTAACACTACTACAGAAAATTGATGCTACTAACAGGTGAGAGATCTGATGAAAGGATATGAGTGTATTTACTGCCCTTGGAAAAAAAAGCTGTATAATTAAATTCTGAAATAGTATCATCGGTAAATTCATATAAAAATAATTTGGTGTAATATCTATATTTTCCTGAAATATTTCAAACTCAGAATGAGAAATCAACTTGCCATGTCACGTTAAACATATCAAAATGCAAATTTCACTTTATTCACGTAGCTTCAAATTCCAATACATTTATAACAGCTATTTCATTGGGCATTTTCCCTAACACTACGAATAGAGTTAACCATTGTAGTTATACTGATGTCTAGTATTGACAATATGTGTTCTAATGCTGATTGTAGCGTTTGGGGGGGGGGGGGGGGTTCTATCTATCGGTTTCGATGAATTATAAAGACGGTATCATCACTGGTGTGTTTGAAAAAAGAATGTTAAAGACCCTGAAGTTAATGCGGCTAGTTATTTTGTTCTGCGCTCTATTGAGTCTACAATATGCCGTCCTACAACATTGTTATATAGAAATATTAACAAAAATAGCAGTAGTAGAACATAACTGAGTTCAAATGTTCATTTCCTTTTGATGTCCTCTATTCCTATATGAATCTGATTTATTATAGTACCATTGTAATGTATGGCATCAGAATGAATCGATACAAGCCAACAACAGCAGACGACTGCAATCATACTGACATGAACACAATTGTATAGTAATTATATTCTAACATGAAAAGCACAGTTAATAAAATTGTTTTGTTTGTTTTTGTTTTTGTGGGGTTTTTTTTTTTTTTTCAGAAAAAACTTTCTGCTGTCATATACAATACAAACATTTCAACAGAGCTTGCGAAAAACAAGGAGCGTTTCAAATATGTTCCCTTTGATATATTTTCTATAGAAATATGTTATTACGGACATTCCCTGATATCATATGGAAGATTCTACAGGAATAAGTAGATGTGATAGTTACTATCCTAATACAGTTTCAGCTGCGTGAAAACATGTATGAAATTGATTCTATGTCTTTACCATTGTCAATGAAAACGTATTTATTGCATAGCTAACATCTCTATCTGTTAGCTTGTAGATTTTATAAGCAGGAGGATTTTCCTAGTAAACGACGTTCTGATTGAAATCACAAGAACGACGATGTTGCCTTTCATTCCTCAGTAGTTGATAAAATAAAGTCCCAGTTATGTGCCGGGGGTGGGGATATAATCTACTGTTACTCACCTCTCAGAATATTGGTCGTGTGGTTATTTTTGTTAAATTATTACCATTTATATATTAATTGAAGGCGGCAAATTGGCAGAGACGTTAGAACGTCAGATAGAATGTTTTATGGTATTCGTTCCAGCTCTCTCAGTTCAAATCCCGCCAAGGTCAACTTTGCCTTTCATCCTTTCGAGGTCAATAAAGAAAGTACCTGTACTGGGTTCCATTCTTCCTCTATATTGCTTTCTCATTTTCTTTCTCTGGAAGAAATATGCTGTATACAGACCTGGAGGGGATGGGCTCCGCCAGGCTTAAAGTTCCATTACGGTGCCCCTACGATCCTATCAGGAGTTATGGGTCCATACCATTTTAATTGAAGATTTAACAGAGAGTTATGTACTGAACATATTGTTAACATTCGTGTCACCAATACCTGGATGCTATTGAAAATGTATCCTGCGAAATTACCTAAACGGGTATATTGCAGTAGTGAGACGCATGTTTGACATGTCTGTAATATTAACGCTCTATATGTATATATGTATGTGTGCCAATTTATTATATATACATATGTGTGTGTGAGGGGGGTTGTGTGTATGTGTGTGTGTGTTTATGTGTGTGTGTGTGTGTGTGTGTGTTGTAGTAGTAGCAATAATAGGTAGATAAACATGTCCAAGGTATAGAACAACTGAAGTTCGTAGGCAGAGCTTGCATATAATTGTTAAGGCCAGTTACCGCAACGGCGCCTTACCAGATGACAAACTTGTTCAAATTGTGTCGATAAAAATGAACCGGAAAAAGTTTACAAATGAACCGGATAAAAATGAACCGGAAAAAGAAAATACAGAACAAAGAGAGAAGAGCACAAATCAAGGGAAAATGATCTGGATCTTCTAGGGTAGTCAATTTGATCGAAAAGACGCTAGCAAATGCTACAATTTAGACGGACCAAATATTTGCAGTATTTATCCCACGTTTTTACATTCTGAGTTCAAATCCCATGGAGGTTAAATTTGTCTTTCATCCTTCTGGGCTCAATAAAATAAAGTACCAGTAAAGTACTGTATCGACATAATCGACTTTCCCCATTCCCCAATTTTCTTGCCTTCTACCAATATTAGAAATACATATTTTACAATATTTAGGGGCCTTATCTCAAAGGAGTATGTGTATGGTCATGTAACTCCTGATAGAATCGTCGCGGCCTCCAATTGACACACAGCGTCTCTTAGTCATGTTAAGCCTGGTAGAGCTCACTCCTGTTCAGGCCTGAATACAGCAGATTTCTTCCTGAGTGAGGAAGAATCAACCCCATAGTAGACTCGTACTTTTTTAGCGGCCTCGAAAGAATGAAAGACAAATTTGACCTCGGCGGGATTTGAAATCCGAAAGCAGAGAGCCGGAATGAGTAACAAATCATTCTATCGGACGATCAAACGACTCTGCCAATTCGCCGCCGTAGAAACATTTATTTTACTATAATTATTGTAAACGGAGGGATAGAAATTTAGTTAAAATTCCATTTTACTGACATATCTTACGTTGAACTTTTAATATTGTCCATAATCTGACATACATAGAATTATACATTATCACAAAATACGATTAAATGCAGTATTTTCTTATAAGTTATCGATTTCTTATTCAGAAAATTATCAAATAAAGATGCAATGTTTTTTCTTTTCTTTCATAAATGAATAATTCATATATATATATAAATATATATATATATATATATATATATATATATATATATATATATATATATATATATATATATATATATATATGAATATATAGTTATACATATATATATATACGTATATATACTTATATATATGGGCGTGTGTGTGTGGGTGTTGTATATATGTTTGCATGAATGTATAAGTGTGTACGTGTATGTGTGCCCGTATGTATATATATATATATACATATTTACATATATGTTCATATATATATTTGGATTTATGAAATATGTATTTATGTAGCAGAAACACCTTTCAGCACATTTGCCATTATAGATTTTGTTTCATTATGAAATGAATTGTTAAAATAAGTTAAAACAATAACACAATAAAAAGATTACTTATATTATATTTCTCAAGGCGACTCTCTAATTTAACTTACATGTCTTTTCAGAACTTTCGTCTTGCGTCACTATTGAAACTGTTGAATGCGAGCGTATGTATGCATGTATGTATGTATGTATGTATGTATGTATGTATGTATGTATGTATGTATGTATGCATGTATGCATGTTTGTATGCATGTTTGTATGCATGTTTGTACGTATCTATGTATATATATATGTATGAATGAATGAATTAATGTGTGTATGTATGAGTATAGTATATACACACACACACATATATATATATATATATATTCCTATACGTTATTTTGAATGTGGTGTGTAAATATACAGAGTTTATCTTTGTTTTCATACAAACATTTCATCTTAACGGCAATCACCTGGAAATTTAAGAATATTCAAGAATAATTGATTTAGAAATATCCACATATAATGTAGCAGCCGAATTCTTGACGTACACCTGTTATATTAGCCTTACGAATTAGTGGAATGTACCTGCCATATTACTAGAATCACTTTTGCCAATTAAGCAAATTGGTAGGGAAACTCGAAATCTAATCCAGGACAACAAACACTTTCGCTGAAAGATCTGCCTGTGTCATAAATTCATACACATCATATACACAGGTTCTATTCTGTTCGCCCAAACCACTAATGGGATGTTCGTTTTGCTAATCAAAATACACGTAGTGATTAGGTTTCACTTCAGTTTTATTAACCAACCAATTAATACATCAATCAGTTGATTTGTCAATTAAGTGTCACACCCTGTAACCTTATCGATGAAAATTGCCCTGATTGTTTCGTCTTCGTCCACACATACATAACATTTTTAGTTTGTCTTCTTTCACACCTTGACACGAATTCCTGATATGATATATAATTATTTAACGCCATATATAAAATTCCAGTTGTCATGTGGGTAGGTAAGGCCTATTTATATAATTATCTAACGCCATATATAAAATTCCAGTTGTCATGTGGATAGGTAAGGCCTATGTGTAGGCATTTTCCTTCGCAAAAGCACAGTAGAGGTGAATACTGCTTCCATAATTTCGACGTAACCAGTATGACAAGTGAAGAATTAGATAGATGTTCTAGTCCAGTACAACAGAACAGTAGAAGATAGAAGGAACTTATTGGTAGGCAGAGTCAATAGTCTGGTTGGTAATGATCATCAGCTACATACATATTTCCGTTGAAGTGTGACATGACAATGGCACTGGAAGGGCGAAAGATTTGATAGTACCAGCACCTCCCCCATCACTCATATGTATATATCGATCAATCACTGTATATTTTAGAAAATATATATTTTCATTAGCTCTGATAGTTGGCAGGTGAACAGTAAACTGCAATGATGAAGAGTAATCACCTAGAAACATTAGTATCTGTAGTTCTGTTTACATGCCAACACAAGAGTAAGAATGAGGGGCTCATTCTATTAACATGGCTTAAAGAGGCTTGTTTGCATAATTGAAAACGGATCGAATGTTATTATTAGGGCGGTGGATTGGCAGTATCGGTAGAGGGTCGGACGCCATGCTTTCCAGCATAGTTACGTCCCTTTACCATCTGAGTTCAAATCCCGCCGAGGTTGACTTTGCCTTTCATCCTTACGGGGTCGATAAAATAAAGTACCAGTAATGCACTGGTAATTGCTGGCCTTGTGCCTAAAGTAGAAACAATTATTAACATTCGAGAAACTCAGATTACATTTATTGTATTCAACCACGTAGAGCGATAATTATATATATATACATATATATATATATATATATATATATATATATGTGTGTGTATATATAAATATATATATATGTGTATATATATATATATATATATATATATATATATATATATATATATATATATATATACGATATTAATAAATGGAAACTATATTCATAAAACCATATTTATTTCATTATATATATTTCAAGGATACCAAGTTAAATTATGGTATGCCTTCATCAGACAAAATACAATATATAACAGTTTTATAAATAGACATTGACGTACACTTTTAAAAAGTGACCGTTGCTTTTGGAGGCCAGCAGAATAGTGGTTTGTTTACTTTAGTAAGTCATAGTGTTAAGAGTAAGTGAAAAGATGGAGAGAGAGAGAGAAACTTGTAGAAAAAGAAAGCGAGAGATAGATAAAGAAAACGAAGAAAGCAAAAAGAAAAGAGAACAGAGGAAAATAACGGGGAGATATCAAACCATCAGACAGAGAAAAAAAAAACTATATATATATATATATATATATATATAAAATAATAGAGGTGTAACACACGAGTTATGATATATTGGTAAAAGAAAAAGAAAATGCTGACAAATTGTTCCCAGCGAAAAATAGTTTAATTAGGAATAAGTAAAAATTAGTAATAAGTATTGTTAGTATTCAGTTTTGGCTTTAAGTTTTTACCGGTTGCGCATTTCTAATGCTTTTCAAAAATAATTTTGAGATAGAGCGCACGTGACGTTTGCTCTAATCTGATTAGTTTTGGAAATTCTACCTGAATACTATCCAATACTTATTACTAATTTTTACTTATTCCTAATTAAACTATTTTTCACTGGGAACAATTTGTCAGCATTTTCTTTTCCTTTTACCAATATATATATATATATATATATATATATATATATATATATATATATCGAAAGAGCGAACGAGATACGGACAATATACCTATACATACATATATATATATAACATTTAGTAAATGCTCGGATCTATTCATTAGAATTTTTGAACTTTGTCTCCAGGTAACATAGCACAAGTCTGTGATTTTTTCAGACATGACTTCTATAAGTTTGTTACTATTATATATATATATATATATATATATATATATATATATATATATATATAAAGGGAAGGTAAAGAGCGAGAGAGAGAGAGAGAGAGAGAGAGAGAGAGAGAGAGAGAGAGAGAGAGAGAGAGAGAGAGCCGAGGTGGCTATATAAACGCTGTGTAATAAACCAGAGTGACTGTCGTAGAAAAATAAAACATTAGAAAGAGAGAGGGAGATAGAAAGAGTTTAATCTGAATATCTGAATACAGATAAAATAAATCATGACTATATTGTACACGGAGCAGTGTTCGTGTGCCCACTATAACCCTATCAGAAACGCTTGTGTATTGTTACTTTTACAAAATTAATTTGTAATATCAAACATTATTCGAAATTAATTTTCTTAATAAATATTTTTACGCATGCCAGAAGCTTGTTCTAATTAAAACAATTTTATTAATTATCATTATTCTCACACTGTTCATAAATTTAAGCCTCAGGTGTATCGTCATAATTATCACACAAATGCCTAATCGTATTGAAGTATGTATCTATATTATATTATATCATATTATATCATTATATATTATAAATGTATATATATATATATGTGTGTGTGTGTGTGTGTATGTAGGAGTATGTGTGTGTGTATAGGTGTGTGTGTGTGTGTGTGTGAGTGCGTGTGTGTAGTGCATACAAATTATCACAACTATATATTGATAATATCAAATACATGCATGTATACATATATTGCATTTCTTAGTTATATATAACATTGTCGTGGTTTATCCTCAGATCAGTCTTGATTGAGAAGACTAATTATCAAGTCATTATTCTCATGATAATCTCATTTAATTATTGGCTTATTGCTCCTAATAATTGAACTCCGCGATATGTCTCCGCTTCTGAAGAAGACAGGGTGCGATATGTCAACTTTTTACTGGTATTTCTAGCAACTCAAAGAAGCACGAAAGTGATAACCTCATTTGCTTGTTCTCAAAATATAACATGCATTAAATAATTGTTTCTACCTTTGGCACAAGGTCAGCAATTACCTCAGTGCATTACTGGTACTTTATTTTATCGACCCCGTAATGATTAAAGGCAAAGTTAACCTCGGTGGGATTTGATCAAAGACCGTAAAGGGCCGTAAATCTATGCTACAAAGCATAGCGTCCGACCCTCTACCAATACTAACAATCCACCTCCTATTAAATAATTGTCTCTACTGTTGGCACAAGGCCAGCAATTATTCCAATGTATTACTGGTACTTTATTTTGTCGACCCTGTAAGGATGAAAGGCAAAGTTAACCTCGACGGGATTTGAACTCAGACCGTAATGTGATGTAATTATGCTAGAAAGCATGGCGTCCAACCCTCTACCGGTACTGCTAACACAGATCATTTCGTCACATTGTACATCTCAACCCTCCAAAAATGTCTAAATGCTTTGAGTTATGTCTTCAGACCGACATTTGAAAATAATATAAATCACTTCTAACCAGTACGTTTGAGAAGACATTATGTCACCGAAAATGTCTAACATGTTTGGAAATAGGTCCACATCTGGCATCCTGTTTACTAATGAAGGTTTCTTTTCTCTCAAGCATAAAGATTTCTTGTTGGGTCCGAGGCGAACATATTTCTTAATTACTTGGCATTATATTTCATTTTTCTTCAAAGTTTCTTACATTTTTCACTAGGGGGTTCTATTTGTTCTCCAGCCAAATGGCAATTTTTAATTCCTTGTCAATATTTTACGTGCTGTGCTTTATTCTGTACATCACGTAACTGAACTGATGAAATTTAATTAAGTGGAAACCATCTTTCTTACTTAATATCTCTCAGTCCTTTCCTCATTCTCTCTCTCTCTCTCTCTTTCAAACTCCACCACTTC
>OZ024747.1:64697869-64700369 GCA_964016885.1 Eledone cirrhosa
GTAAAAATATCTCGTTTCCTTTCATAGATACCGACATAGATTATTACTTCAAAACACTGGCGATCTCATGTAAACACATTCCATAAAACATATATCTAATTATATACTTTTTTACTTTAAAATACGATGGCTGTGAACCAGTTTGATCATACTGTAAAACAATAAAGTAGTAGAATAATTAGAATGCATGTTTCCACAAATCAATAAAATGGAAAATAAAACAGATATTTTTATATCAGTTGGGATTTCTTGTGATAAAGCTAATATTTGTGTCTAAATATTCCGATAATTCATTTTGTATGTATATTATCATTATAATTTTAATAGCCTTCCAAACTATACCACCAATTGGATTTGACATAATCACAGCCAGATAAGGATGACGTTGCCAAATTTACAGACCTATCGTTCTTTATAGAGATTTTCCTGTCATGCGTTATCTATGTTTAACAGCCAAGTGAGAGGAATAATTTCAGTGCTGTGTTTAGCCCCAGATTGAATATAGTTCCAGTGAAATAGTTGAAATAATACAAAATACAGACCTCTCACGTAGAGATATCTACTAAGCAGACGATATGGCTTTCGGCCCATTGTGTGTATATGCACTAATATATACGTGATAAAGAAACGCAATCAGATGTACACACACACACACACACACACACATATATATATATATATATATATATATATATATATATATATATATATATAGAAGGCCGGTGTATGTGGGTACGTGAGTGTGTTTTTATTTGTGTGTATATAGCCGCACACTACTGACTGAAGTAAGGAATAATAATGACATAAACACACACTCACACACATATATATAAGTATATATATGTAAATATATAATAATAATAATAATAATAATAATAATAATAATAATGATAATAATAATTATCATTATTATTATTATTATTATTATTATTGTTCTTTGAGTCTCAGTCATTGATGTTAGTTAACTGGAAAGTTTGTTGAAATGAATATCAAGCCACTACATGCAGCCTCAGATATTCCGGACGTATCGGACGGTTCTTGCTGTTCTCAGCAAGCATGCCTTTTGAAGTGTTCCAAAAAGCGGGGCGGGACCAATTTTCTTTAACCATCCCTGGAAACTCTTTGAGATAGTAGCTAGTGCGCCTATAACCATCGGGACCACTTTGAATTCATCGCAGTTTCAAATCCTTTTTACTTCCCGCTTTAAGTCCTGGTATCGGTTAATTTTCTCCCTCTCCTTCTCTTGCTCTCTCGTGTCGAATGGGCAGGCCACATCCACAATCAGGCACGATTTTTTTTCCTTGTCCAAAACTACCAGGTCAGGTCTATTGTGTTCCAGTTTCTTTTCGGTCTGTATCCTAAAATCCCACAGCACCTTCACCTGATCGTTTTCTATCACCGACTCTGGCTTATGCTCACACTACTTCTCAGAATGTGGTAAATTGTTTACTTTGCATAGGTGCCAGTGGATCACCCTGGCTGGAGACATGTTATGATGGCATAACATGTCTCCAGCCTTTATAGCCAGTCTGGGCTAGGTGTTTACACTCGGATACAATGTGAGCTACAGTCTCCTCTCTCTCTCCACAAATCATACACAGTGGGCTAGCCTCCTTGTAAATATGGTGTTTCAGCCACTTCATTTTGAGGGCCTGCTCTTGCGCAGCCATTAGCATTCCATCTGTAGCCTTTTTAAGGTCTCCTCTTTTCAACCAGTTCCATGTCTGTGGATCTCTGAATTCAGGATTTCTAAAAGAACGTACTATGAAGGGATTTTTCATGAAGGTTGCTCTTTCCCCCTGTTGTTATTTCCTCCTTGGACATCCCTGGTCTATTGCCCTCTCCTTCACTACAATTCTGAGCATTGGCTCCCTACTATCAGTCACGTATTTGTGTAGGTTGTTTTTCTCCATCTGAACACAGTCCTCTATGCTGATAAGACCTCTTCCACCTTCAGATCTCCTTAAGTAGAGTCTATCGACATCACTCCTCTTATGGAACATGTTGTAGATAGTCAATAGCTTCCTAATCTTCCTATCCATTTCTTTTTGTTCAGCAACATTCATTCTCAGAATTCCCGCACTGTACCTAATAATAGACACAGCTTGGGAATTTACTGCACTTATGGCATTCCTACTGTTCACATGTGATTTTAATACGATCCTTACTCTCCGAATGTATTCAGATCTTATCAATTCCTTCATTTTTTTTTTGTTCTTTATGTCATCAGCCTCCAGAACACCTAAATATGTGTATCCTTCTTCAGTGTCAATTTCCTTTATCATCTCACCTGTTGGTACCTGGATTCCGTTACTTCTGCTCAATTTACCTCTCTTCATCACAAGGACTCCACACTTACTAATACCAAATTGCATACATATATCATTGCTGAAAATACGGACAGTGTCAACAAGCACATCCACCTCCTTCTCACTCTTCCCGAAGAGCTTAAGATCGTCAATGAAGAGGAGGTGATTGATGGTAAGCTCTCCCTTTCCCA
>OZ024747.1:64705369-64725369 GCA_964016885.1 Eledone cirrhosa
ATAAATACGACGAGGTAAGCGTAGGAAAAAAACATTACAATATAGTAGTCATACATTACGTCGACTATGATAGTATAAACAATGTGTGATAACGTTATAATCGGATTGCAGTAAATGATATTATAAAATATAATTTCCCTCTTTAAACTCTATATAAAATAAGTAGCACACCATATGCAATGTGATGGCGTGGATGTTATCCTATTCAATGATTTTAACATTGATGTCAGTCCAATATCATTGTTATTATGATAAGAAGATTTAGAAGGTAACATGTAGAATCGTTAAAGCATCGAATATAACGCTCTCCGACATTTGTATCTGCTCTTGACATTTTGAGTTCGAATCCAGCCGAAGTCAACTTTTGATTTCATCATTCTGGGTTCGAATTTCCTTTACTACCAAATTCTTCGTCTTATGCCTAACTTAGAAATAATTAATAGTTTTTGCAAATATAAGCACCAGACCAATAATGTTGAGGGAGGAGAAAGTCAATGAAATCGTCCCCGGTTCTTGAGTGGTACATAAATGTATCGACTCTAGAGGGATTTGAATTTAGAAAGGTGGAATAATTATTGTGAAATTTTTGTCCGACGCCACCTTAATGACTGCCAGTCCACTACCTTAGACATTGTTAGTAATAATTGTTTCCACTTTAGACACAAGCCTGTAAATTTAAGGGGAGGGGAAAGTCGATTAAATCGACTCCAGTGCATTATTTATCGACCCCGTAAGGATGAAAGGCAAAGCTAACCTCGTCGGGATTTGAAATCAGATTCTAAATGGTTGTAACTCTCTGCTGCGAAGCATGTTAACCGACGCTCTAGCGATTCTGCAAATCGACCGCCCTAGAAATTGTTTGTAATAATAAGATTGTGAAATACTTCCATTTGTTTCTTTTAGGGCATGGATTTATATCATGGCAGTGTAAGACTAGGAGAATTCTGCTAGAGATTAATGTTTGTTCAATTGAATCAACCCCTAGATCATGTATACACAGATTGCAAGAGGGAATACAGGCAGCTGGAATTGTTGGAAATTACGTGAGATTTGTAAATCACTTAGTTTCGCTAGGATTATTCAAAAGAATAATGCAGATAAATCGCTGAGTTTCGCCTGGGTTGTTTAAAACAAGTTACGTAAATCGTTTAATTTGGGGAAAAACACGTCAATAAAGTATGGGAGGAAAATCTAGAAAACCAGCTATGTACAAAATAAACAATCCCCTTTGATAAATATTGTATTATTGGAAATCAGAATAGATAGAGTGTTTTATTATTTGAGTAAGAAAAGGTTCTGTTGGTCCTATGTTTTTTATGAAAATTGTTGAAGGAAAATTGTATCGGGAAATCAGCACCGTTCTTGGTTTAATACGAAGTGGCCATTGTTCATTGATTATTTCATGCAAATATCGCATTTTTTCCCTCATAATAACATTATACTAATAGTAATATTGTGTATATTTAAATCAGAAACTCCTGGCGAATCTTTGATTTTTGAAGGGAATTACCGTTACATTGATATTTCAATGGCTCCGTATGTAATATATTTTACGCGATTCACATTTCGCTGTGATAATCAGCTTTTTTTTTTTTTTTTTTTGGTTAATTTGTTTCTTTTTACGAATCTCCTTGGTATCGCTAAACAATAAATCTATTCTCAAATCAACGTTGCTGAAATAAAATAAACAAAACACATGGAATAATACTATTCGATGTTGTGGGGTATATTCAAACGTGTTTGGAGGGTTTGTTTTTATTTATAAACCTCAAAGGTTTGCGAAAGGTGTCAAAATAGACACGTTGTTTTTATTTCAAATATTGTTTCTCACCTATCCCATTTTTACTAAAGATACTTTTCGCACATTTAACAAAGTAATGAATACTATTTTATGATATTTGTATCATTTTCATGAGCATTTACAGTAAAGATAAATGGAGAAATGTTCATGACTTTATTAGAACAGGTTAGATTATTTCATTCACTCAATTACTTATAAAGAAGCAATCGCATTACAGAGTTCCATAGAATATAGGTTTCTTTTATATTTAAGTAAATAACATTAAACCATAAAGCGAGATACGCATATATACTGTAATTAATTGCGTATAACATACACCATATAACATATATATATATATATATATATATATATATATATATATATATATATATATATATATATATATATATATATATATATATATAAAGAAAAAGAGATGAAATCGAAAATGCAACTGGAGCCTTATTTAAAAAAAAAAAAAATATTTATTTGGTTCCTTTACCGGTTTCGCAGTTCTTCTGCTTTTCAAAAGGTGAGTTGAGATGGAGGGTCTGTGGTTTTTCTCACATCTGGTTGGTCTCTGAATGTTACTAATATATATATATATATATATATATATATATATATATATATATATATATATATATATATATATATATAAAGAAAAAGAGATGAAATCGAAAATGCAACTGCAGTCTTATTTATTTTTTTTAAATATATATATTTATTTGGTTCCTTTACCGGTTTCGCAGTTCTCCTGCTTTTCAAAGGTGAGTTGAGATGGAGGGTCTATGGTTTTTCTCACATCTGCGAAACCGGTAAAGGAACCAAATAAATATATATATTTAAAAAAAAAAATAAGACTCCAGTTGCATGCGGTTCTGTCTATACTGACTGACTCTGCTCTCGTATCGCCTAATTTTTGCACTCTTTGCTACGATGCGTTGCTTCAGTTCCTCTATGATAATATTTAGCTTTTTCGTCCTAGTTTTGTACTTTATTTCCAGTCTATTTTTAGTGTCTATGTTTTTTAGTGTCCCATTCAGTAGGGACTCAAGCTTTCCAATGTAATTTCTCATTTCCCTGATTTGACCACTCAGTCGTTTCTTCCACCAAGGCTCTGATCTTTCTTGCTTGTTGTTTCCTCTCGCTTTTATACCAAGTAATTTCCTCACTGTATTTGCTGTTGCTTTGAGGATACTGTTGCACTGGTGAAGGCTCCTCGCCTCAAGGTATGGGATGACTTTGTTTACCTTAGTTGTTGTTTCTTTTAACTTTTTCCTGTCTACAAATCTTAGGTTCATAGGTTTCCCACTATCATTGTTCAATTCATCTACCACTGAGTTTAGCATATCAACCAAATCTTGTCCTAGCCCGTCAGCATTCATCTCCTCAATGGCCGTATCTTTGTTCCAGGTATTATTTATTTCAGCATTCAGATCATTGTCTGCTTCGGATGGTTCCTCCGTTCTCTCAACCTCTTCACCTTCATTTCCCACTGACTCGTTTGCCTGGCATACTCCACTCTCCATTTTCAAGCT
This sequence comes from Eledone cirrhosa, assembly GCA_964016885.1. NCBI lineage: Eukaryota > Metazoa > Mollusca > Cephalopoda > Octopoda > Eledonidae > Eledone > Eledone cirrhosa. Next base: position 64,708,694 of record OZ024747.1, read on the forward strand.
AATCTCTCTGCTCAGTTCCTCCAGTTCCAGCTCGCTTATCCACCCATTAGTTCTTATTACTCGAGCCTGCCCGGCCGATTTTTGTTCATCTAATTTAAATAGACCAATCTCGTTCCAGATGTTATGCATCCGTTTCCTATAGCCTTTCTCCTTGGGGTTACTCTTCAGGTAACATTGCATAACAGTTCTATCCAATTCTTTCGTCCAGTTGGTTCTGGTCCCTTTCCTTCTTCCTCCAACACCAGCAGTATTTGGTTGAGAGCCAGGTCCCTGCTGCTGAGCCAGGGAACACCTGCTGAGTGAGAGTCTGTCACATGACATTCTAGTCTCCACTTCACCGTTATTCGAACTGTTTAGGTTCGACATTTAAACACTCTTATCGAAGATTGGTGAATGTATGATTACATAACCACCGGTGCTTTCGTCACTCCCGGTGGTTTTGTGTGGCACTATCACGCTGTAGACGAACATAAATAAACAAACAAACAAACAGGCAAAAAAAAAAAAAAAAGAATAAGCATAAGTTTCATTGTAATGTAATGTTTGAATGTCTGACTTAGTTTTTCCCTTCCCTTCTCTGTCCTTCTGTTTGTTTTTCTTTTGATTTTTCTTTTCTTTACGTTTTTCGTTGTTGCTGTGCTGCTTTGATATTGAATTTTTTTTTTTGATTTTTTGACCGGGTCATCAAATCAGTCTATTTATATTTATATATTTTGATGCCTTCCTCTTTTAGTGGGGACACTACGATGTAGCAGGAGGTAGTGGGAGAGAATAGCGGCGGTAGTGATAATGAGGCAGTGGTGGTGGTGGTGGTGGTGGTGGTGCTGTGCTAGTAGTACCTAGCAGGAGGTAGTGGGAGAGAATAGCGGAGGTAGCGATAATGAGGCAGTGGTGGTGGTGATGGGATCGTAGTACTGTAGTGATGGTGTTTTGAAGTTGAAGTAGAAATAGAAGTTGAGGTAACTTGACTAGAGTTTTTAGCGTGGTAGTGGTGGTGGTGTTGGTGGTGAAATTATCTTCTCTGTCTACTTAGCCATTTAGCTATTTAGCTATTTAGTCATTTTGCCATTCTCCTCCTTTTCGACTCTAACATTCCTGATCCAAAATTAAATATTTATATTGTTTATTAATAGTGTCTAGTGATACCGCCACCTTCCCCTTTCGTAAGTTAACAGAAGGTAATGGGGGAATAGTGGTGGTAGCAATGTTGATGGGATAGTGGTAGCAATGATGGATGGAGTGGTGGCGGCAGTGACTATAGTGATGGCGTTGTCGTTACTGAGTTTTGTTGAATAGACTGTAGTTTGTTTGATCGGCGTATCTATGCGGTTAGTCGCGTATGTTTAATATATGTGTTGACATATTTTCTTAATATTGGAATTAAACATTTTGTGAAAACTTGAGACAATAATAATAGTAATTATTATTATTATGCTGGGATTGGTGGTGGTGGTGGTGGTGAAATTGCCATTATCTGGCTGTTGTATTTAGTGTCAACAGAGCGGTGATGGGATAGGTGCTGTATCTAGTTTGTGGTGTTGGTGAAATTGCTGTTATTTGCCTGTTCTATATAGTGTAGGCAGAGGGGGTTTTCTTCCATTTATAACCATTTCTTTTTTGAATATAAAATGTATAATACAAAATTAAATATTTGAGTGATATAACAGAATATTATGGATCCGAATTTTCTGATAGTTGAGTCTGGTGCTTTATGTATCATTTGTACTAAGAATTGTTATTTCACAATTGATTTAAATATGTTAAAAATCAAAAACTTACGGGAGCGATTTCATGACCTTCTATCCACCACGTGTCTTCTTCCCTATATTATTATTATTATTATTATTATTATTATTACTGTTATTACTCTTTGAGTCTCAGTCATTGATGTTAGTTAACTGGAAAGTTTGTTGAAATGAATATCAAACCATTACCTGCAGCCTCAGATATTCAAGACGTATCGGAGGGTCCTTGCTGTTCCCAGCAAGCATGCCTTTTGAAGCGTTCCAAAAAGCGTGAAGGGGCCAATTTTCTTTAACTATCCCTGGAAACTTTGTGAGATAGTCCCTAGTACGCCTATGACAATCGGGATCACTTTGACTTCATGGCAATTCCAAATCCTTTTTACATGATTATTATATTATTATTATTATTATTATTATTATTATTATTATTATTATTATTATAGTTGCATTTATCTTGCTTTATGTTCATACGAGTTATCACCAAGTCACAACCAGTGACCTCAAGAGACAACAAGGTCCGCCATGTTCAAGAAAGAACATACATACTCACACATGCATCTTTAGTGTTTAGACTTGTGATGTACTTATATTGACAGAATCTTCCTTAGTATATGGGCAGTTCCCATTAGTACTATCTTTTGTATTTCTCCTATACGCGGGTTTCCTGGGATTTGCGATAAGTAATCATTAGACCCCTTAGGTATCATTCCCAGAGCGCCTACAACCACTGGCATTGTTTTAGTTCTCAATATTATTATTATTATTATTATTATTATTACAGTTGCATTTATCTTGCTTTATGTTCATACGAGTTATCACCAAGTCACAACCAGTGACCTCAAGAGACAACAAGGTCCGCCATGTTCAAGAAAGAACATACATATTCACACATGCATCTTTAGTGTTTAGACTTGTGATGTACTTATATTGACAGAATCTTCCTTAGTATATGGGCAGTTCCCATTAGTACTATCTTTTGGATTTCTCCTATACGCGGGTTTCCTGGGATTTGCGATATGTAATCATTAGATCCCTTAGGTATCATTCCCAGAGCGCCTACAACCACTGGTATTGTTTTAGTTCTCAATTTCCACATTTTTCCAATTTCTATCTCCAGGTCCTTATACTTGCTCAATTTTTCAAATGTTTTTATAGATACATTCTTGTCTATTGGAACAGACATATCAATTAGCAGGCGTACCCTCTTTTGAAAGTCTTTCAATATTATATCAGGTCTGTTTGCATCTATTTTTCGGTCTGTTTGGATGCTAAAGTTCCACAAGATTGAGATGTGATCTTTTTCAAATATGGGAGGTGGTTGATGCTCCCACCAATTCTTTTGATGGGGCAGGTCAAAATGCTTACACATTATCCAATGTATGTATTGTGCAGCTCTGTCATGCCTGTTTAGGTATTCGGTTGGAGCTATAGGATTGCACATTGAAATTATATGGTCAATGGTCTCTGGTTGTTTTTTGCATACACGGCATAATGGGCTGCACCCATTTTTTATTATGTTGGCTTGGTAATTTTTTGTTGGCAGACACTGATCTTGTGCCGATATAATCAGTCCTTCAGTCTCCGATTTCAGTCCAGAGGATGCCAACCACTGATGGGTTAAAGTTTTGTCAACATCAGGATTGTTAGCTCGCTCTGGGTATTTTCCATACAGAGGCTTTTCTTGCCATTTCTTAGCCAGTTTCTGTAGCAGTTCTTTCTTTGCAGTTACTTTTACCTGCTTTGCTTTTTCTGTTTTCCATTTCAGCAGTAAATGGGACTTCTGAAATTTGTAGTCCATTACTGTATCTCTGTGCATCTTTTGTAATGGAATATGATCTTTTGATGCTTTCGTGTTTCAAAACGAGTTTGATCATCCAATCATGTGATTCCCTTAGATATGTAGATAATCCAATTGTTGCAGTTTTCAACGCAATGTCTAACTGGATTAACCCACGTCCTCCTTCTTTCCTAGGGAGATATATTCTATCTATATCTGCTTTAGGGTGATGCATTCTGTGCATGGTTAAGAATTATTATTATTATTATTATTATTATTTTTACTATTATTATTATTCTGCCTTCTTCTTTACCCACTTGTTCCTGAGCGCGTAGGAATGTCAGAAGCAACCGTCTTCGACTTATCCGTCTGGATCACCAAGCGAGACCAATCTTTGATTAATTCTATTCCATACAAAAATAACATGTTAGCATGTGAAACGGTACCTGTTAATGAAGTGTTGTTTCCGTTTGAACGATATGTAGGTTTATTTTATTTATAGACACTGCAAGGGAAATCCGCTCCATCCATTGAATCGTTTTAATGCGTCTTATCATATGCAGAGCGGATATAACGTTGTTGTTTGTTCAGTTGACAGAGAAGAACAGTTGTATGTTTTCCATTGGAATTGAATATTTTTATTCGTTTTAGGCATATTGAATGATTTTTATGTTTAAACGTATTTTATTTGTATTAAAAAGATCAGATTTATAGTGAGAAATGTTCATCATTTTTTAAGAAGAGCTATGAAATTGTAGATGATGCATAATGGATTGGTCATACACGGAAATATGATATTTTCTTCATGAACATAACGACTCCATTAACAAGCGTTACTTGCCTTGCTCATATAATACTAAATATATCAACATATCACGTATTTTTGGATACGTTAAGGCTAATTCAAATGGATTATTTGCCAGCCAATCAAATCTCTATGTAATATTCACCAATTGCATTACGATAAGATTTCGGAGTGATTGCCAAACCTCATTAATCATTTATACAATCAAAGACAAGATTCCAGGGCTTTATGTTTTTAGGAGCTACATACACTTTATTTTGAATCTATACATTTATATATGTGCACACAAAATATATTTGCACACACACACACTACAGTCGAAGCCAACAATTTAAACTGCTAACACCACTGTTGGTCAACACTAACATCTATACATTTATATATGTGCACACAAAATATATTTGCACACACACACACACACACACACACACACACACACACACACACACACACACACACATACACTACAGTCGAAGCCAACAATTTAAACTGCTACCACCACTGTTGGCCAACACTAACAGAGAACGAAAGAAAACTACGGACAAAAATATTAACTATCCTCCCTCAATATGTATGTAAAAACTAAGAATTTGTTTTCTCCATGTTATTATTATTAGGGGGTCGATAAAATAAAGTACCAGTAATGCACTGGGTTATTCCTGGCCTTGTGCCTAAAGTAGAAACAATTATTATTCGTATTTATATGCAAATTAACTGAACTATACATTTCCGTCGTTGAAAAAGCATATAATGATGAAACCGTTACACAATTTAATGCGGAAATCTCTACTTTGTAAATAAATGTTTTGTTATCCCGAAAAAAGTCCCTCTAGCATTTCCTACTGTATTTTTTTCCTTTTTCCTATTTGTTTCTTTATATAAACTCGTGTGTAGCATCTCTGTATTCCATATATATAACGGAGTTTTAAACAAAATAAACCTGACTCAACTGAATATGGCCGCCGATCTTTTATGAATATAAAATATGTATATATATATATATATATATATATATATATCTTTTATTAATAATATATATATATAGAAATATATATATAGCTTTTATAAATAATATATATATATATATATATATATATATAGCTTTTATAAATAATATATATATATATGTATATATATATATATAGCTTTTATTAATAATATATATATCTATCTTTTATTAATAATATATATATATATATATATATATATAAATATTTCTTAGCTCCAAAGAAATACGGGTTTAGGAAGCCGTAGCTATGCAAACACCGGGGAGCTAACGCCCGCTGGTGATGTCCACCATTTACACATACAAGAAATGGTGATGTCACCTCATTTACACAGAAGAGAAAAGTATATATTCTCGCCTGTCTTCTAGTCCAGCAGTCGCAAGCGGTGGGAGGGACCGTCCTGACGATGGCCAGTTAAGCCTGAAATACATAGACGGTTGTCCCCCTTGCTTCTGCTGGACATCACCAGAAGGCGTTACTCCTCAGGTGTTTGAATAGCTACGACTTCCTAAAACAGTATTTCTTTGGACATACGTTTCTCGGACTATTTTTACTTGAGTCAGGTTTATTTTAATTAAAACTCCGTTATACATATTTCACTAAGGACTATCAATTATGGTAGCCTAAGTCTTCAGACGGCAAAACGTAAAATAAACATAGAAAGTTCTTAAGAAGACTTTAAAATTTGGGACATCTAAGAATGTTGCCGAAAAAAGATTTTCTTTTTATGACATGTTTCCATATAATCATATATACAATATATAATACATATATGTATTCGTCTTGGGTTCGACGTAATTTCACCATATGCTCCTCTACAAGATACTGGAGACATTGACTGCATATTGATTTATCTACCATATTTATTCTATATTTCCCTTACAATGGTGAGACTACAACTGTAATGGGTACCTGAGTCTTATGTGGTTTAATCATGATCGATAGTTTGTCTTCGATGATCGATTATATTAACTGATTTTTTTCGATAATTGATTACAAAGATTGATTTTTAGCCACACTTGCAGGTACTAAATAGTGTTATAAGGTTTCACTTACGGTTCCACCTGTGTACATATTCTTACAATATACCGTGTTTCATATACGATATATGGCTCTTTCTCTATATATATAGACATATATCTTTTCATTTGGTTATTATGTCTCTAAATAAAGTCTATTGAGCTTACTTATTGAACGACACTAAATTGTAAATACAATTTATAAGTTTTGATTCATTATATATATAATATATATAACATATATATATATTATATCCTATAAATATAAATAACATATATATATATATATATATATATATATATATATATATATATATATATATATATATATACATGTATATAAAAATATACATTCAGCGAGAATCGCATTTCGGCGGGTAGAAAAAGCTAAACGCAAAGCATATATACATGTATATATATATATATATATATATATATATATATATATATATATATATATATATATATATATATATATATATATATGCATATATATAAATATATATATATAATATAAATATATATAATATATATAATACATGCATATATATATATATATATACATGTATACATATATATATATATATATATATATATATATATATATATATATATATGTATATATATATATATATATATATATATATATATATGTATATATATATATATATATATATATATATATATATATATATGTATATATATCATATAAATATATATAATATATATAATACACGTAAATATATATATATATATACATGTATTATATATATATATATATTTATATGATATATATATAATATCATATAAATATATATAATCTTTATATTAATGACAACAATGTCAGTATTCCGTGTGTCATAATTCTCGATTATCATTGGTTCATAAGTTTCAAACGACCCCGTCCACCTCAACGACGCCAAACTTAAATTAATATGCATAATGCCAATGAGAGGGGAGAGTAAGAAACAGAGAGGCAAAGTGCTGGATACAATATGTATATGTGTCAGTGTAGAGACATGTGTGTGATGTGTGTGGAAATAAGAAGGGCAGGAAAGCAATAACTATTAACATGTGTGCCTGTGTATGTACGTGCGCGTATGTTTAACATATATGTGTGCCTGTGTGTGTGCGTGCGTGCAGCGTTCCAGAGAAAGTAAAAACTATAAACATGTGTGAGTGTGTGCGTGTGTGTAAGTGCACAGTGCGTGTGTAAGTTTGCGTGCGTCGCTTCTGATTGCGGTGGTAATAAAACCTCATTATATGCAACAAAAATGTTGGATCCTATAGCCGGCCAGGGCTAGAGTAATATTGAAAAACGATTCTATTTTCGATGTAGCAGGATCCGCCATTTGGAGTGCAGGTCAGGCCACCTTGACAACATTGACTGTCTATTACTCAGTGGCTAAGAGTCTGGAAATTACTGAATAAATTTTTGTGTCATATAATTTGTTGTTTTATCATTATAGCTGACCGCTAAGCATGTTATCCATATCCATATTAATTTGGCATTTGTATAAACCATTTCAAGTAAATAGGGACCTTTTTTACATTGACGGACATCTTTTATATTAATTATCTATATCTATACCTACATATAATATAAAAGATTAGAACTTCCATCATCCTTTTGAGAAACGTGGAACAAACACGTCTATGCAATGATACAAGTGTTACAGTCAGGCAGAAGATGAGCCATCTCCTAGTTTATATAATACATGTATATATATATATATATATATATATATATATATATATATATATATATATATATATATATATTATATCATATAAATATATATAATATATATAATACATGTATATATATATAGTGAAAAACAGAGAGAGAGAGAGAGAGAGAGAGAGAGAGAGAGAGAGAGAGAGAGAGAGAGAGAGAGAGAGAGATATGCATAGATAGATGTACTATATGTGTATGCAAGTGTGCTGTAATTCAATTTGTTATAAATGTAGCTATATCATGAATGGTAATCAGACCTTTTACATATGAGATATTTTTTATATAAAACATTTGCTTTTCTATCAGAAATTGTATTTCATATTTAAAAGGTTTGATTTACCTTTAAATTACAACACACACACACACACACACACACACAAACGTGCGCGCGCGCGCAGATCTTTCTTGCGAATACATCTTCTCATTTTCTTCTCTTTATTTAGATATTTCTCTTAAAATAGAAAAAAATATTTATCTTCAAACTTTCAGCGAATACATTTCAATAGGTTGAATATAAACGATAACATCAAATGTATACAATAGTAAGAGGAAATGTATTGTAATCGAGCGTCATCAAACATTTAATATACAAAGAGTGTTCGTTTCGAAAATAAACCCAACAAAACAATATAATGATAATTCAGTATGTTTATGTCTATAATATATAAAAGATATTTGTTCCACTCGACGCGCCGACAGTTTCTTTATTTGTAATAGTTTTTTATGTATATATATATAGTGATTCCCAATGTCTTATAATTTATCACTGAACACAGAATCTGAATTTAAAATGACGTTTGTAGAATTTAAAAGAAACAATTGGTTAGACGATGAAACACCAACAAATAATAATAAATAGATATTAAAAAGAAACTGCACACATTATATATGTTTAGACAGTTGCTGACGTTATGTCAGATATACTTTCCTTGTACTCAGATAAAAAAAAAACTTTAATTGGGTAGGGATTTATATAAATCAATGACAGTATTGGAATTGATTCAAATGTAATTGTCTGCAGGTTTCGTGTGTAGTCATGGCGAAGCTAAATTGAAAAAGAAAAGAATGTCTGACTGTGGGATATAATGTAATGATTACTACAAATAGTGTACGGAATGACTTAGTGAATCTCGCTGCAATGAAAACTTACAAAATAGTATTCAAATGAATCAGAGAAAGAAGAAGGAGATTTCCAAATACTGAACAATATTACTAAAAGGAATTTGATTAAAGAAGGAACTAGAAATTAGAAGTAAATATTAATGCAGAACATACGGCATAACTGATTTTATGAAAATACGAATCTCTGTGAATTGCTGTTCAATTCTAGACGGAAAATCATTATATTGATAGATACTGTACCTGTATGAATAATTGAGAGATAAAGGTATAAAGTTGTCAATACACCCCCCACCCCACACATACACACTATGAAGATCAATGTGACCTGAAGTTTTATGAAAAGATGTGCCCATGAGTGGAGATGTAATATAATACTATATGAAATAGGGTGAAGATCGTTGAAATACAGAAAAATGTTGCCATCGCGCATTACATATATATGTGTGTGTGTATGTGTGTATGTGTGTGTGTGTGTGTGCCAGAATTCAGTTCTTCGTTGCAAAGATACTGTAATGTTGGGCCTCATTGCAAATCTTTATCGTATATACAGTTTAAAACAACATTGGAGTTTTTGTAATAATATTTCTTTAGCACTAAAATAGTAAGAAAATTATGATCCATGATGCACAGGCAGAGAAGTAAGGAGGAGAAAACATCTTTCACGGTCTCACACCACTAACTTACAGTCTCAATCCAACATTGCATTCAATATGTAATTTCAGGGTCGGATTTAGACCTTGAGGGGACCGAGGCACTTCCGGTGGTGGGTGAGGGGCTGGGTTGGGCTCATACACAACATATTAGAATACACAGCAAACCCCACAATTTTACATATCAAGGTTAGCTTGGCGGAAATAATTGGAATTGAAAAGTTAAGCATACAGGTAAATTCAATAATTCTAACCACCCTAAAACTGAAATGCCCAGCTGAGGGCTCAAATAAATTGCTACGGCCGTCGCTGGTGAGCACTTACACACACGCACACACTCACACATTAAATCCAGCCCTGCTCACCACTATCTTACTGTCTCAATCCAACATTCAATATGTAATTCATTTTATTATATGAATATTTCTGATTGCCTCCCTTATATATTATACTAGATATTACTAATCTAGAAAATTGATTTTTCACATTGGTGAAGCTAATGTTTCGTTAAATGAAATTTACTTGGTTTACTAAAATCAAGCAGATGAGTAGTTAGGTTACTGCAAATGATATTCTATGGTTATGTGTAATATAAAGATTGAAGGTAAACAACGAATACGGACATATATTGAGATTGACACAATACCCGAGGGGATAAAATCGATATATACATATATATAGTATTTGTAAGTGTGTGTGCGTGTATATATATATATAGATATATGTGGGGGGGGGTATGTATGTATGTGTGGGTGGGTGTATATAATATATATATATATATGTATAAATATACACTCACACGTATATATATATCTATATATATATATATTGCCTGATTATATAATCGACATATAAGTCTTTAGATTGATAGATCGATTGTTTGATAGACAGACATAGACGGAAATACATACATATGTGAGAGAGAGAGAGAGAGAGAGAGAGAGAGAGAGAGAGAGAGAGAGAGAGAGAGAGAATACAGAGGGATAGGTAGTCCCATAGATAGAGTAAAAGAGATACAGAGATAGAGCGCGCGAGACAGACAGCACGGTCGATAGATAGATAGATAGATAGATAGATAGATAGATAGATAGATAGATATGTTTCTTTTATTTGCCACAAGGGCATCAAAAGTGGGACAAGTACAATGGGGGGAGTTTACAAAACAAGGCGTCCTCAATAGGGAGGAGGCAATAACAATATATAAAAATAAATAAAATATAACAAAAAATAGAATTATAACAAAATCCTCAATAGAGGATTTTGTTATAAAATATAACAAAAAATAAAATTTATAACAAAATCCTCAATAGAGAGGAGGCGCCTTGGGGGGTCGCACACACCCCCGAAAAAAAGTGTGCAACCCTTTTCCTCAGGAGCACAGAGAGGGGGTGCTCCCTCGTTCCTTCCTCTTTTCCACCTACAGGCTCATGTAAAGAGAAGGCCCATTCATACGGGCCATTCTCGCCACTTTCACCCACCTTTCATAAAAACGACTGGGGTGCAGCACCTCTCTCTCCATCCTGATCCTTCTTCCGAAATGATATCGGAAGAAACGGACCAGTTGTTGGCCAGAGAGAAAGGTGCCTGACCTCAGTCCTTTCAGACGCGTCCACCATACAACCTCTTTCGCCATGGCTATTACGCACAGAAACACCGCCTCTGCTTCATCTTTGAAGGGAGGAGGTGGCTTGATCATTACAATAGACTCGGTGGTCAACCGGATCGGTCCCACCCTTAACAGCAGTTGTTCGACATAGCCCCACAGATCGGCTACGCCCGAGCAGTGTACCAATGCGTGTGCAACGGTTTCCTCGTCGCACACGCATCTGGGACAGATCTTTTTGGCGGGGTCCCTACCCGGGCGCCCGTGTCTGTAGAGCCTTTCTCGAACGGGTAAAGCTCCTCGGTAGCACTGCCAGGCCAGGGACTTCTGGAAGTTGTCCATAGGTCCCGGGCTGAATGTCCTACCGAACAGGCTGGCCAGTTCGTCCTCCTCCATGTCTAGGGCTTCTCCGAGGGCGTCGTCGCACCTGCTGCGTACCAGCCCTCTATAGAATGTTGCGGTGGAGTCTCCACTGATAACCGGATCCGCCTGCCAGAGGGCGGTGAGCGCCTGGGCACACTCAGTGTGCCAGGCGTCCAGTAGATAGATAGATAGATAGATAGATAGATAAATTTCTATTTATTTGCCACGAGGGGACAAAAGAAGGGGACAAATACACAGTGGGGGAGTTTACATAAATCGAGTAAAGAAAAAGGAATAACAATAATAATATAATAATAAAAAGTCCTCAAAAGGGAGGGGCGTGTTCGGGATTGCACATACCCCCGAAAAGTGTGCAACCCTTTTCGCGGGGGAAGCCCAGAGAGGAGGCGCTCCCCCTTTCCTCTTCACTTCTTCACCTACAGAACAATGTAGAGAGAAGGCCCATTTACACGAGCCATTCTCGCTTCTTTCATCCACCTTTCATAAAACTGTCTGGGGCCAAGCACTTCTCTCTCCATCCTGATCCTTCTTCCGAAGTGGTATCGGAAGAAGTAAACCAGGTGATGGCCGGAGAGAAAGTCACCCGACCTCAGACCTTTCAGGCGCGTCCACCACACAACCTCTTTCATCATGGCTATTACGCACAGAAAGACCGCCTCTGCTTCGTTTCTGAAGGGAGGCGGCGGCTTGATGTTCACCATAGACTCGGCGGTTAATCGAATCGGCACCACACGCGACAGCAGTCGTTCGACGTAGCCCCACAGATCGGCAACGCCCGGGCAGTGTACCAGTGCATGCGCAACGGTTTCCTCGTCGCGCACGCATCTGGGACAGATCTTTTTCGCTGGATCCCTGCCCGGGCGCCCGTGTCTGTAGAGCTTTTCTCGAACGGGCAGAGCCCCCCGGTAACACTGCCAGGCTAGGGACCTCTGGAAGTTGTCCATGGGTCCCGGGCCGAAAGTTCTACCGAACAGGCTGGCCAGTTCGTCCTCCTCCATGCCTAGCGACTCTCCAAGGGTGTCGTCGCCCCTGCTAGCCACCAGCCCTCTATAGAATGTCGAGGTGGATTCTCCACTGACAGTCGGGTCCGCTTGCCAGATAGCCGTGAGCGCCTGGGCACACTCGGTGTGCCAGTTGCCCAGTTTTCTCGGTCTTTGCTTCACCCAGGATTGCAGCTCGGTGAGCGAGACGAGCTGTGGGAAGGCTCGCCTCACAAACGGGGCCCACACCGGCTGACCGGTGAGGAATACCTGTAGATGCCGTAGCCTCAATGCGTGCCTACGCATCAACAGCCACGGCATACCCAGCCCTCCTTTCGAAGGGTGCTGGCAGCAGATGGATCTCCTCACCATGGGAGGCCGCTTCTTCCAGAGGAACTGGAAGAGCATGCGTTCCATGATGGTGATCTTTTCCTTGGGGCAAGGCACGACGGTCAGGCGGTAGCAGATGACGGACGCTATGTAAGCGTTCGTCACCTCCGCCCGACCTTTCAGTGATAGTTTGCACTTGGCCCACTTCTGGGTCAGCGCAAACACCCTGCTCGTCACCTCGCCCCAATTCTTCTCCACCTGGAGGTCCGGTCCGAACCAGACCCCGAGCAGCTTCACCGGGCCCTCCGTCCACCGCCCGACGACACCGTCTAACGGCATCGGTTTGCCCCTCCACGTTCCGAGTTGCAAACCGACTGACTTGTCCCGGTTCAGCCTAGCCCCCGTCAGCCTTTCGTATTCCTCCAGTAGGGTGGCGATCGCCCCGATTTCCGAGGCGTCCGCCACCATTACTGTTACGTCGTCGGCATAGACCGAGACCGCTTTGTGCAATCCCGGTTCCAGGGGTATGCCCCGCAGCAACTCCAACTTCCGCAGCAGTGGCTCGAGAGTCAATACGTACAGAAGGGAGGAGAGGGGGCACCCCTGTCTGATGGACCGGGTGATTTGAAACGGCTCCGAGAGGTAGCCGTTTACTTTAATCCTAGAGTAGATGTTGCCACTGTGCATGGCAGAAATCCAGCCCCTGAAAACGGGTCCGAAGCCCGCCGCCGCTAGCACCGCATCCAGGTAACCATGGTCGACCTTATCGAACGCCTTAGATTGATCCAAGTTGATCAGGGCCCCACCAAAGCCGGGTTCGTTGCCAACCCTCTCTATGATGTATCGCATGAGGTGGAGGTTGTCGTGAATGGACCTGGACGGGATAGCGCATGTCTGCGCGTCTCCCACCAAACCACCCACCACAAGCGCCAACCTCTTCGCCAACACCTTGGCCAAAATCTGTAACTCTGCATTCAGCAGAGTTATGGGCCTAAAGTTACTTAAGTCGTCCCCCTTGCTCTCGTCCTTCCTCACTAGCGTGACCACGCCATTGGTCACAGTACAGGGAATTCTCCCGTTCTGTTGCCAGTTGCAATAGACAGCCTCGAGGAGTTCGGAGAACAAGACCGGCATAGCTAAATAAAGTTCGTATGGTAGACCATCGAGACCCGGAGATTTGCGTCTGCTGCATTGGCTGAGCGCTTCCCCGATTTCAGTGGCTGTGATTGGCCTTTCGCAGCACTCCGCTTCGCCGCTCGAAAGACGCGGTAGACCGTCGAGGTATGGACCGAAGTCCACATCCCCGTCCGGCCCCCCGCCCCCTCCGAACAGTCGAGCAAAGTGCCTTTGAAAGGCCTCGCACATCCGCTCAGGTTCAAGGATCACCCATCCATCCTGGTCTCGCAAAGACCGAATGGTGGATTTAATCCCACTCTTGGCTTCTGTCACGCGGGCCCAGCTAACAGCTTTGGTCCCCTCGTTTCCTAAAGCACGTATTTTACTTCGGACAACGCAGCCTTCGTGCTTCGCGTCAAAGAACTGGCTCAACGCCGTTCTCGCCGCTAACACTCTGGCTACGTCTCCGCTCCTAATCGCCTCTTCTAGTTTATCTGTTAACTCCCTTTCCTTCCTATTTCTATTCGCCGCTAGTTCCTTACTGTAACGTATCGAACTTACTCTAATCTCTCTCTTTAGAGATACCCGCCACCTACTGTTGACGATCGCTCCCGTCAACCGCATCTTAACTAAGCTACTAATCCGGTTCCTGTAATCTTTCTTTGCCGGCAAGGACAAGTTCATCTTCCAGTAACCGGGACCCTGTCTATGCGTTCTATCAAGGTTGACCACGCAGGTCACTAATTTGTGATCTGAATAGCCAACCATGATCAATTCTGGACAACTAAATACGTCCCTATCCTTACTCCTAACCAAAAACCTATCTAGGTACGATCTAGATTGTCCACTGCGGTTTGCCCAGGTCCAGGTTGGCGCAGTTGGACAATCTAGTCGAAATCTATCGACCAGGTCGAATCGATCGAGTAACCCCTTGAGACTGCTACACCCCCCTCTATCGGGACATGCCCCTGCATAGTCCCAACGCGCATCTAGGATTCCATTCCAGTCCCCCACTAAAAGCAGGGAACGCGACGTTTCTAGAAAAGTCTCCAGACGCTGGAAGAAGTCGGCTCTTTCAGCCCCGAAGGGGGTATAAAGACCGACCAGTCTGAAAGCCCCGCCTTCACCGCCTCCGACGTCCAGCACCAGTATTCAACCCCCCGGGTCCGAGTGAACAATCTGTACGTCGAGAGCCAGACGTTTATCCAGCAGTACGGCAACTCCCCCCCCCCCCCGCCTCCGGGTTGACAGAGAGATGCGTGCATCTCAAAGTCATCGAAGGCGGGAGTCAGCTGTCGCACGCTGCTGATCCGACTCTCGCAAACAACCATCACATCTATACTTCGTGACCTGAGGTCACTTAGTAGCTTTGCTTGCTTCCAAGCTGAGCCCAGGCCACGCGCGTTCAAACAGCCAACTCTCAATTGATCTATTTTGGTGTTGAACGTGAAGAAAGAAAAGCACTTACCTCTCCGGGTTGTGTAATTTCCATGGCGTCAGGTGTGTTGGGTGGAGGGATGTTTTGTGGTGGTGTGGGGGTGCCCGAGTGTGGTTGGGTTGGGGTGTTTGGAGTTGTGTCAGGGAGAGGGGAGGTTATGGGGAAATCTTTCAAGAGGACGCGATTTAACGGTTTTAAACAGGGGGGGGGGGGGGGGGGGCTCACGTCCTGTCTAAATTGTTCTTTTAAGGAACGATAAAGGTCCAGAGGGACCTTTATCATTTTTAAATGGGTGAAGTTCTCTGTTGAGATAAAGTTTGGCCCTTCGGTCTGCACCAAAGGGCTATTGTTTATTAATATAAACAGTTTTTTGTTTTCTTTATTTATATATGTGTATTGCAATGTCTTTTTTTGTGATGCTGTCAATGTTTCGGAGAGGGGAGGCGCAGATTTATTTTTGTTTGTTGAGGGTGGGGTGTTTTTTATTGGAGTTGGTGTTTGTGTGTGGGTTATTTGTGGTGTGCTGGGTGTGTGCTTTCTTTTTTTTCTTTTAACTTGTCTGAAGGCTTCTCCTCCTTCTTCTTCAGAAGTTGGGGGAAACTCTTCAGCGCTAGGTGGGAGGGACGTCGTGTCTGGTTTTTTTTTTGCGGGAGGGGTAAATTTGTTGCTGTTTTTTTTATTATTTGTTTGGAATGCGTTTTGTGGTGTTGGTGGTGCTGTTTGTGTCGTGCTTGTGGTTGGTAATGGTGGTGATGGTGTTTGTGTTGGCGATGGTGGTGGTGATTTTTGTGTCGAGCTTGTGTTTGCTGCTGGTGGTGGTGATGTGCTTGGTGGTGTTTGTATTTTGTTTGCTGTGTGTGGTATTAGTGTATTTTTGGAGGCGGGTGGTGTTGGTGTACTGTTTGTGGTGGGTCTGGGCAATAGTCCTTTTTGGGGGACACGTTTCGGGCAGTTAGCCTTAA
>OZ024747.1:64730369-64755369 GCA_964016885.1 Eledone cirrhosa
TCAAGCAACGGGGCGCATAGGCTGTGGTTCTTTATAAGGGGGGCCGCACTACTATAAAATTCAAGGCAATTTTGAAATTAAGCGTACCATTCAGAAAGCCAAACGAGCCGCATGCGGCTCGTGGGCCGCAGTTTGCCCATGACTGGGCTAGATCCTCAACCGAGACCAAAGACATGGGTGTTATCCAAGCAGATTGCGCACGGTCTATTCCTGCGTATCCTGCCGGTTGGTTTTGCTCGTAAAATATGTTCAGTGATTCTTTTCTGAGACATTCTAATCACATGCTCAAATCTATTGGTGAATTAAATAAATATGACACCTCAACATACTGTCAGTTCTGGCGAATGAAATGTAGAAGTCGGTGGATATAAAAGGAGGACATTAGAAGTTTGAAATGTTTCACATTATTCTTAGGTTAACCAGGTTTAATATTTTATACTACATGTATAAGATATACTACAAGAAATATAATAGTGGCCAGGGACACTTAGCGTAATGGTTATAGTACCTGATCGATATCAGATTTGTAGTAATCATATTATTGTTTACCCTGGAACGGCTACATTACAAATGTCCAAGTTCCCCAATGCTAAATCGAATATTCTTTTATATATATAAATTTTATATATATAAATTTTCAGTATGTGTTGGTTGTTTGCTACTGTTTGAAGCGCTCAATATGTGGTGGAGCAAGATACATTTTGAGTATGTGTTGGTTGGATATGATTCCAGTTCCTCTGAGCGCTAGCAACACACCCAGGAGCTGCACATATCGATGAATTAACAGAGTGGAACACATTACAACACCATGTTTACATGCTTTTTCTACATTAATTCTTACTGCCTGATGAGGTCACAGCTAATAATGGCTGACACTGAAATATATATAGCAGAGAATTAGAATAAACGAGGCCAACTTTAACATGTTTCACTAACACATTTTATATTATTTATATATATATATATATAAAGAGCCGTTGAAGCGGCAAGAGCTCAAAAGTCGGTATCCCGGCTCCTTATAATACAACCATACGCTACTACCCCAAGCATCGAGTACTCTATCGAGTAATGTGGTCTAAATAATTTCAAACTAAATCCATCCTGATACATATATATATATATATATATATAGTTAGAGAAGCAAAAAATTGCTTATTGTGATCCAGTCCCGTAAATACCTGGATAAAATCCTTCTCTTAATGCTCACCTGTGTTTTCTCTTTTATACTATATATATATATATATATATATATATATATATATATATATACATATATATATATATGAAAAACGTAAAATAATGTCCGCGCATCGCCAGGTATCTTAGCTGAGAATGTCTCCCTGATAACGAAAAGGTTTCTCCATGATCTCTATTTGGAGACGGTGTATTCCATCTCAGAAACTAATTAGTTGGAGTGAAATTTAAGTAAGTAAGCTAATTACTATAATTTTTTATTTTACGTTTTTCATATAATTGTTCTGCATCTCCTTGCATTGAACCACAAAGTTACTAAGACAAAACCTATATATTTGCTTGCATAGGTATACATCTGTATATATATGTTGGTAGATGTACTAATTCTCTCTCTCTCTATATATATATATATATTTGAAAAAAAGGAAAATAATGACTTCACTTGTAGTGTTAAACAATTTTTGATTTAATTTTATAATATTATAATATTATGAGTTGGTAGATCCAGTAAGTTCTTTGTTAACCTTGGTGGGAAGAATTTTAAAGATTCCTTGTTAACTTGGGTTAGAGAACTTTGACTAATAGTCACACATTTCAACACAACCTGATCTCAGTTTGACAATCGCCACAGACAGACGAATGCGAGAAAGTTCCCCAACCAAAGTTAACCAGGAATCTTTAAAATTCTTCCCAAAGAACTTACTGGATCTACCAACTCATAATATTATAATGTTATAAAATTAAATCAGAAAAAATGTTTCAACACTACAAGAGAAATCATTCTTTTCCTTTTTTCAAATATACCTAACTGTACCAAGGATCTCACACGTTTTCTAATATATATATATATATATATGGAGGTGTGTATACTAAGTTTAATATAACATAATAAAGAAGCCCACTAATTTCATTTTGTGTATTTCATATAGATGATGAGTAAATATTAGAAATATTTGTTTACGCCTAATAATTGATTAGATGAAGGTCTGACGCATATTGCAACTGTAAGTTTCTCCACCAACCAAATAACGAAATCTAATCAAGTTTGGATGTGCTTATCGAAATGTGTCTTTTACATGGTCACGCAGATTCATTTCTACTCCCATTTAATTAATCTAATCCTCAACGCATATATATATATATATATATATATATATATATATATATATATATATATATATATATATATATATATATATCTGGGGAGTGTAACGTGAAGTCACTGTAAGTTCACCCAGGTGAGCACTCGATGTTTAAGTTCACGTCTGTAGCGAGGTGTAGAGCTAAACAGAGTGTAAATATAATAATAAACGGACGATTTGTTAAGCCTTTCATTACAACAGCGGATGTCCGACGAGCTTTTGATTCTGGAGTCGGGCCAGATCAATACAGATCGAACTTTTCGCTAATGATATAGCGAAACATGCGTCACCAATCAATAAACGTAATGAAGGCTTAACAAATCGTGCTTGTATTATTATATTATTATATATATATATATATATATATATATATAATGTATAATAAACAATACAATATAATACGTATATATATATATATATATATATATATATATATATATATATATATATATATCCTTGTCTGTGTCTTTGTGTCTATATATATATACCATGATGGGATGGTTGCAACGGTGTAGACTACGCTAATACCTGTTCAAAGAGTCAGGGGATGGTATTAAATATGGCGAGGGATTATAGCCGTTTGTTGTAAAAACACACAAGAGAAAAAGTTTATCTATCGACAATTATATGCGTAGTCATTTGTCTATATAATAATAATAATAATAATAATAATAATAATAAAAATAATAATAATAATAATGTTTTCTTTATTAACCACAAGGGTTTACATAAAGTAGACATTAAGGACAGTACAGGACAATACAGGACGGTACAAATGGGCATTTGTATAACAAAGAAAAATTCCCCAATAGGGGGGTGACTTCCGAGGGACATTTGTGGAGAAAGCCCATTAAAAGATCACAGTGACCCTGACCACCAGGGCAAGTGTCCTCTCCCAGTTTTCCACCCTTAATTTACAGACACATACTCAGAGAAGGCCCATTCATTCGGGCCATACTTGCTTCTCTCACCCATCTTTCAACAACATGCTGGGAAGAGAGCACTTCCCTCTCTATTCTGATTTTCCTTTTTCAAATAATAATAATAATAATAATAATGATTTCATGTATTAGCCACAAGGGCCGACATGTAGGGGACAATACAAAGACAGGGACAGTGGGGGTTTACAATAAGGTCGAGTAAAAGTGCACAATGGCAAGACTAATTTAACAATGAAAATATAAAAATATAAAATAAAATATGCATAAGTATAACAAAATAAATTCCCCGATAGGGGTGGTCGACCCTGGGGTGACTCGGGTACCCCACCAATCCTGAATCACCCTGCCCTTCTAGGGCACCCAGAGAGAGACCCCACTCCTCAAGTTAGCTAGCCTATAGGCGCATGGTCAGACTAGGCCCATTAACACGAGCCATTCTCGCCCTATTCACCCACCTTTTAGCAAATGTACTGGGGGGCAGCACTTCCCTCTCCACCCTCACCTTCCTTTCCAGGTGAAACTTGAAGAAGTTGATGAGGGATTGGCCGAAGAGAAAAGTGTCTGTCTTCAGTCCTTTTAACCTGGTCCACCATATAACCTCTTTCGCAACTGCCACCAGACAGAGGAAAATTTCATACTCTTCCTGACCTAAGGAAGGCGGTGGATCGATCTTCACTATGGACTCGGCCGATAACCGGATTCGTTCCACACGCGACAGTAGCTGTTCGACATAACTCCACAAGTCAGTAATGCACGGACATTGGACAAGTGCGAGGAGAACGGTTTCGTCGTTCTGTGTGCATCTTGGGCAGGTCCGTCTGACAGCACTTCCGTGCCTGTAGAGTTCATCCCGAACCGGCAGTGCCCCCCGGTAGCACTGCCAAGCGAGGGATTTCTGGAAATTGTCCATTGTCCCCGGCTCAAAAGTCCTCCGGTACAGACTGGTCAGTTCGACTTCTTCGAGGCCCAAAGCTTCTCCGAGTGCGTCATCGCACTTTCCCACCACTAAACCTCTATAGAACTCGAGAGTTGAAGTTCCACTGATCGCATTGCCCGCTTGGTATAGGGCAGTGAGTGCCTGGCAACATTCCAGATGCCAGTCACGCAGTCTCGGTCTCTTCTTGACCCAGGACTGCAGCTCAGTCAAAGAAATGAGCTGCGGAAAGGCCCGTCTGATAAACGGCGACCACACCTGTTCACCGTTGAGGCAGGATATCTGGAGATGTCGCAGCCTCAACGCATGTCTGCGCATCATTAGCCACGGCATGCCCAGCCCTCCGCGTAGAGGGTGCTGGCAGCAGATGGACCGCCTCATCAACGGAACTTGTCCCTTCCACAATAATTTGAAGAGGAGCCGTTCCGCCTTGACGAGGCGCGGACGGGGGCAAGGCACGACGGTCAGGCGGTAGTAGATGACGGACGCGATGTACGCATTCGCCACCTCCGCGCGACCTTTCAGTGATAGCTTCCTCCCAGCCCATTTTGGGGTGAGACTGGCTACTCTGCTCGTTACCTCGTCCCAATTCTTTTCCACCTGGAGGTCTGGTCCGAACCAAACCCCGAGCAACTTTACCGGTCCGTCCGTCCAGCGCCCCACGACGCTGTTGGACGGCATGGGCTTGCCTCTCCAGGTTCCGAGCTGCAAGCCCACCGACTTTTCCGGGTTAAGTTTGGCTCCTGTCAACCTTTCATATTCCTTCAATAAGGTGCCGACCACCTCGATTTCTGAGGTGTTCGACACCATCACGGTGATGTCGTCCGCATAAGCCGACACCGCGCTTCCACGTCTCGGTTCGAGCGGGATGCCCTGCAACAGCTCCAGCTTCCGCAGTAAAGGCTTGAGAGTCAATACGTACAGAAGGGAAGAGAGAGGGCACCCTTGACGGACTGATCGGGAGAGCCGAAATGGTTCGGAGAGGTGGCCATTAACCTTGACCACCGAGCGTGTGCCGCTGTGCATTGCAGCGATCCAGCTTCTAAAGACAGGGCCGAAGCCAGCTGCTTTGAGGACAAACTCCAGATACCGATGGTCGACCCTATCGAATGCTTTCGATTGATCTAAATTGATCAGTGCTCCACCGAAGCCAGGTTTACACCCTACCCTCTCTATGATGTATCGCATGAGGTGGAGATTGTCGTGTATGGACCTGGCTGGGATTGCGCAAGTTTGCGCCTACCCAACCAAATCCTCAACGACAAGCGCCAATCTCTTCGCTAACACCTTGGCCAAAATCTTAAACTCTGTGTTGAGCAGAGTTATGGGCCTGAAATTGTCTAATGTATCCCTCTTGTTCTCGTCTTTCCTTATCAGAGTCACCACTCCCCTGCTCACAGAACTGGGAATACTGCCATTCTGCTGCCAGTTGCAGTAGAGCGCTTCGAGGAGTTCGGAGAACAAGTCTGGCATATTTACGTAAAGCTCGTAGGGAAGGCCATCCAAACTGGGTGAGTTGCGCCTCATGCAGCCGACAAGGGCGTCCTGAATTGCGGCTGAAGTAATCGGCCTTTCGCAGCGCTCAGCGTCGACCGTCGAGATGCGCGGCAAGCCGTCAAGGTAGGGACTGAAATCCGCTACTCTCTCTGACTCGCCACTCTCCCCGAACAACCGAGCAAAGTGCTGGCGAAAGGCCGCACACATCAACTTGGAATCGCTTATCTCGTGTCCGTCTCGGTCCGCCGACGACCGAATTGTGATTTTATTACCACGCTGCGCCTCCGCCACGCGGGCCCATCGAACATCTTTTGTTCCCTCGTTTCTCAGCGCACGTGCCTTAGTTCTGACAATGCAACCTTCGTGTTTGGCATTGAAGAAATGGTCTAATGCCATTCTCGCCGCTAGCACGTCAGTTGCAATGCCACTACAAATAGCCTCGTCTAACTTATCTACCAGCTCCCCCTCCTTTCTATTTTTCTCTAACGCTAGTTCTTTGCTGAACTCTATCGAAGTTACTCTCACCTCTCTTTTGAGAGCCCCCCCACCATATGTTGTTGATGCTCCCCCCTGTCAACTTTTGCTTAACTAAAATGTTGACTCGGTCCCTGTAAGCCTTACGTGCCGGAAATGACATGTTCAGCTTCCAGTAACCCGGTCCTAACCTACGCGTTTTGTCTAGGTAGACCGTACAGATCACAAATTTGTGATCTGAATAGGCAACCGTTTTAAAAAGTGGGCAGCCCACACTATTTCTATCTATTTTCCTAATGAAAATCCTGTCTATATACGATCTAGATGACCCCATTTGGTTGGTCCATGTCCATACTGGCACATTGGGGAAATCTAGTCGATACCTGTCAGACAGTTGGAACTGGCTGAGTAGGTGATTGAGGCTTTTGCACCCCCCGCTCCTATCGGCTACTCCCACACAATCCCAGCTTGCGTCTAAGATGCCATTCCAGTCCCCCGCTAACAGTAAAGGGCGAGACGTACCCAGAAAGGTCTCCAGGCGCCTAAAGAAGTCCGGTCGTACGGCCCCTGTAGGGGCATAGACGGCCAGCAGTCTAAAGGCACCGCCTTCGGTACTGCTCACATCCAAGACCACCAACTTACCGTCCGGGTCCCGGAAGATCGACCTTACCTCAAGATCCAGTCCTTTCCTAAACAGCACTGCCATCCCACCCCCCATTCCCGGCTTGCTAACAGATGCAAAGATCTGATAGTCGTCGAAAATGGGGGCTAGTGCGCGCGTGTCGGAAATTCTGGTCTCGCTGACGGCAATCAGATACATTTCCAGCGACCTGAGGTCGTTGAGCAGGCGACCCTGCTTCCAGGGTGACCCCAGGCCGCGAACATTTAAACTTCCTACTCTTAATATGGCCATATTGGTAAGCTAAGAGAGAGAGGGATGGTTTACTTACCTCCCGGGGTCTTGTGAAGGTCGGGTGGTTCGACCTCCATGGTTGGTGGTGTTTCTTTTGGGAACCTCTTTAAAAGTCTTGATGTGGGTTTCACATATGGGGTTCTCACGTCTTGAGGAAAGCTCTCTCGAATTTCTTTGAAGGAATTGAGTAACATTCGGACCAGAAGCAAATCTTCTGGCACGCAAAATGTGCTCATTTCAAAAATCTCCCCCTCTGTTTGAATGTCCTCGCTTCGTGCTAAGAGGGCCATCAGTTTATCGTTGGCCCTTCTGACAAGCACGAAGTTTTTAACATTTTGGTGGTGTGGTTTTATTTGTTTTCGTTTTGGTGACTGTGATGGTGATGGTTTTGGTGGTGTTGTTTCGGGTATGTCTGTGTTTGTTGTAGGTGTGGTGTCTGCAATTTCAGGTATGTGTGTTTATTTGTACTTGTGTTTGTTTAGGTTGTTTGCCTTTCGGGGATTGTGAAGGTGGTGTCGATGTTGCTGTTGGTGATGATGTTATTGGGGAAGTGTTTGCGTTAGTGGTGTCTGTATTTTTTGTTGTGTATGTTTTTGTGTTTTGTTGGGGCTTTTTTTTTTGGTGAGTTTTCTCTGTTTTTTTTTTTTGCACTTTTGGGTTTTCCTTCATCTTCGCTGCTGGAAGACAAAGGGTCTGTGGCTGTGAGTGTCTCTGTGTCTGTGTGTGCGTTTATTGTTTTGTCTATGTGTATAATTGGGGGGGGGGGGGGGGGGCGGGGTAGGTGGAGTGGGAGAGCTTACCTCGTTTTCCCCTTGGATTGGTTTTGGTGTTGGTGGTGATACGTGTGTTTTTGATGTTGGTGTCCGTGTTTTTGTTGGTGTTGTTTTTGGTGGTGGTGATGCTGCAGCTTTCCGTGCTGACACTGGCGTTGGCAACAAAGGAGGTTTGCGACCCCCTGCATTTTTGCGCTGAGGGCAGAAGGCTTGCAGATGCGTTGCTTCCCCGCAGACGAAGCAGCGTGGACTTCTTCCGTCAATGATTAGTTGGATTGTTGTCCCGTCCTGCAGGCGGGCAAAATCCGGGAGTTTGTTCATGTCCTCCGGTTTCATTTGGAGAAGAATCTCCAAATCCATTCCGGGCCAGTCCTCTCTCTCTGTCCTTTTGATATCCAGGAGAGTAGTGTTTGTCCCCTCCTCGATTACGCATCCCAGCAGCCACCATATGTTCATTCCTGGTGGGATACTGGGAATACGTACCTTTACTGTCATTTTACCCATGCAGGACGGATGCATGATAATGCGTTCCGTTCTGCAGGGGGTCACCGAGTGCTTAATAGCGAGGGTCTCGGTTTTGAACAGTACCGAGATGGTACCAAACTGTTTGCCTCTTGCTTTGTATTCTATGTTACTTCCGATGTACTCCAAAGCAGCCTCGACCTCTGCTTGGCTGGCAAGTTCCACTTTTCGTGTCTGCACCGAAATGCATCGAAAGAACACCGTCTTCCTTTGCATGGCCGCTATTGCCTCGTCCGGGATGGTCAGGTTTTCCCAGGACTTCTCCCGTTTAATTAGCCTCCACGCTTTGGCTAACTGTTCGTCTTTATCGCTAATATCAATATCAATATTCAATAAGCGCTTTGTTTTTGCTGCTGCTGCAGCAAATGTGGTGTTTCTGATGCTCTTATTGTTGGTGTAATAATAATAATAATAATAATATATATATAATCATCATCATCATCATCATTATTATTATTATTATTATATATTTATCATTATTATTATTAGATATATTTATACAAGATGTCCGCAAAAAAATATATACACATTCTGATTACCTGTACAGGCAATATTTCTTAGAATGCTGTTGAAATGTGTATACAGGTTTTGACGACACCCTGTGTATATATATATGTATATATATATATAAATATATACAGTAATAATAATAAATGTGAAGACTAAAATCCCGTTACGGGTGAAAGCAGCGATTCGTTGCTTAAACTTTAATCTGTTATTTGATTAAATATAAATATATATATATATATATATATATATATATATATATATATATATATGAATAAACTTAATGGAAAGGTGACACCTCGTCCATACATATTATATATATATATATATATATATATATATATATACATCTGTATATGTGTGTGTGTATGTGTGTATGTATGTATGTATGTATATATGTATGTGTTTGTTTGTGCGTGAAAGTAACAACTGTGCTGTAGCTGATTTCCTTGTGTATACAATTACGTTATTCAAATAATATAATTATAGTTTCGGGCACAAAACAGAGTCGTG
Organism: Eledone cirrhosa; assembly: GCA_964016885.1. Classification (NCBI taxonomy): domain Eukaryota; kingdom Metazoa; phylum Mollusca; class Cephalopoda; order Octopoda; family Eledonidae; genus Eledone; species Eledone cirrhosa. Next base: position 64,739,780 of record OZ024747.1, read on the forward strand.
CTTAAGAATGAATATTTTTCAAACTCACCTTTTTAATAATTTTAATATATATTGTTTCCAATTTCATATAGCTCGACGAAACTTGAATTACGTCGTTTCATTATCGCATCTTCTTGCTAGGTTTGGGTGAAACTGTATATATGTTCGTATAATTGATTTTTGTTTTTTTTCCTGAATCTATTATTTGATGTATATCTCTGAAGTAGGAAATTCTTCCCAGTAGTATTTCTTTTTAATAACTTTTAACTAAATATAGAAGTTAAGAGGAGAAACTACAAACACAGCCAATGATTACATTTCATGATTGAATATTTTAGCCTGAGGTGTGTCTCGCACAAATATTTGGTTGTTGTACTTATTTGATATTTATAACAGATTGCTTACAAATATCTCTCTTTCCACCCATCTGCCAATTCTTCCCTCCAGCCAGCCATCAATCCAACCCTCCATCCATACATCAAACTATCAGTTTATCTATCAATCAACCCATTTATTATTCCATCCATCCATTCATCTATCCATTAATCCATCCCTCCATTTATTCTTGCGTAAAGAAATTACACAAACATATGCATGCATGCTTACACAAATACTTACTCAAAAATGTATTTATTTCATATATATATATATATATATATATATATATATATATATATATATAAACATATATATATAAGGTACATTCTATAATACGACAGGATGACATTCAGATATCCAGATTAATGAATATATATATATGTATATATATATGAATATATCCAGATATATATGAATATATCCAGATTAATGAATATATATATATGCGTGCGTGCATGCATGCGTGTCCGTGTGTGTATATACCTAGGTGCATATACAATAACAGGAGGCTCTAAAAGAATCATGGGAATTATGTTTTCTTTTCTTATTGAACACTTAAAAATGAAGTCATCCAAATACAACATATCATCACCATCATCTTCGTCATCATCATCATAAACGCCATTATCATCATCATCATCATCATCATGGCCATCACTTTAATGCCTATTTTTCCGTGCTGTCATATAAAAATCTATATTTTGAAACTTTGTTGTGATTTTGTATTTTTTACGTTGTTTTTCAATATAATATCGATTTGTTCAGAAAATCAGAAAACACTTTCATGGGTGCAACATTAATAAAATCCTTTGTCGTATTTTATAAAAGAGAAAATCGACTAGAAAGGGTCTTGAACTCGCTATGTAAAGGGATGTCATTAAACACCGCAAGTGATTTTGTCCGATACTCCATTGATTCTATGATAGGCCAACTTCCATCACGAGGCATATGGTGTTGGAAGGAGGAAGACCAGTGTCAATTAAATCGACACAGTAGTTAACTCATAAATTTATTTTCGACCCAGAAATGATAAAAGCAAAGTCTACCACCAATCGGCGTATTTGAATAATAACTTAAAGGAAATAATGTAATATAACACGGGATTCCGTCCAGTAATTAATCGACAAGAACATTACCCCTTTCTTTTGATTTCTAACATTTACATCATACCAGAAATATTTGAGAGGCCTGTATCGATCGAAATAATAACAGTACGTAACTTGCAAAAATATTATCGATCCGTCCTTCATGGTAAAATCAAAATCGACTTTAATAAGGTAATTGTCTAAATCGAACCCTGGTGTATCTGAAATCAGTGTACAAAAAGGAAAACCCAATGGTACCAACATCATAATAAATGTTGTCAATTTACAAACTAATTAACAACTGAATATTGTTAAATATTGACACACTACCCCCAGTAATATTAAATATTTATTATGTAGAATAATGTGAGAGATGGAGGCATGTGCGACGTTTTGTGAGATTAGTCGATGATTATTGTATTTTACAGATGGATTTGTCTGATTTAAATATTTACAGCTGGGGATTTAATTCGGATTATATTAACAACTTAAATAGTAATTATAATGGACAGGATGACGGGCAATTTAGATGAAAACAATTGACAACAAAAATAATGATGATAATCTAAAATATTATTAAAGTGGAAATATCTCCTTAATCAGTTTCGATTATGCTCTTTCCAGTTTTTCAATAAATCGGACTGACTACAGAAAGCGTTGCAAGACAAAAGTCTCAGTTTATAAAATGGTTGCCTTTCACACACCATGTAGAAATCGTGTCTGATTATTATGTCAGTGCACAGTTGACATTGTGGAGGTAACATGTCTCACCACTTTGCCATAATAAAGAATATTTAAATTCTAGTTCGGTGTTGTGTGCTCCTTCTCACGTGCTCCATCATCACAACTATTCGTATATTCTTCTCTATATAGTTGAAGCTACATTGACTGTGAAAAGATCAATGGCAAAGGTTGCGCTCAGCGGCGATTGAACTCAAAGATCATGAAGAAGAAACAATTGCCTTTAATGCATTATATTCAACAGCCGAGCAGCTCTACCGGTTCTCTTATCACACAGCAAATTCATGCTTAGCATTTCATGACAAGAATTCCTCTACATCCGTGGTTACAAACCTTTTGTGTCCCATGCCCCACCTCAACATTTCAAACATACCCCACTTTGATATCGGAACAACGATGATCAATTACAAAGTGTAAACAATTTGACGTATAGGTGGTGCCAGATGCACAATAACATGTGTGGAGGAAGTGAGACAGGACTTTCCGACTATAATTTGTTCCAAATTTACCTTGAGGTAAAAGTAATAGGGTAAAATATGAGATCTGCTCTCATTAACATCATTTCCAAATTGCTCACCTGTGGGGCGAGCATCCCACGTCTACATGTTCACTTGTCTTTTATAACATTTAATGTTTGTAGAATTATATTCTATACCTTTTCAATACAGATAAAAATGGTCAGAGGTATTGTTTCTATATGGAACAGAAAACGGTAGAATTATGTATCATAACTTATTCACATATAAAAATTAATAAAACCAGACGCTAGAAATTATTCCATATTTGATGTGTACGGTGGATAATCATTAGATATAATTTCGATTCGAGTGTTATAAACCATATGTTAATAAATGGAGCGTCGATAATTAAATGAATACACATAATACATCTATTCTACACATGATTAAACTTAAGCAAATCATCGCAAATTCAGAATGATATCCGGGCATAATATTACAAAAGAAATATTAATATAAGTACTAGAAATATTCCAAACTCATATCATGTTCCACATTCTCCATGATTGAGAAAGAGGGAATTACTCATAAAACTGAGAAATGATAGGTTTTCAGTTATTGTTTTCTTTCCAATGTAATCAAAAATAAATACTGATATCTGTGTTCAGTCAATTGAAAAAGAAAAAGAGAAATCCATATTCCTGTTTATTATAGGGACACCATAGTTATATGATGAACCTAATGCTAGATGCTATATTATAAAAGATTGATGCTACTGTTTGGCATTCATTTTTGCCTGGGTTTCGTCAATCGCATTTATACGACGGATTTATTTATATGTAGTTCTCGGTGTAAGAGGAACGTAAAAACATGTTATAGATTGTGCTGCAATTACTACTGCCACTGCTGCTACTACTACTATCACTGCTGCTACTACTACTACTGTTTGTGCTACTGCTACTAGAACTACTGCTGCTACTACTACTTCTCCTCTTCCTACTACAATCATCATCATCATCATCATCAACATCAACAACAACATTATTATTGTTATTTTTTCAGTGCAGGCATAGTGGGAAATGTTTTTGTGTCGTTCCTTCAGGCAATGAATTTTCACCTTATATAGTTCAGCGACATGGAAAAGTTATTCTTTGAAAAGATATTCGTATCCAGTGATCTTATAGTTTTATAGTTTTCAGTAAAATAGAGAATTATTTTGTTTTGATTGGCAGAATCCTCGTTTGAGCATCGGATCAAATAAATTACTGTATTTATACAGCTCATTGCGTTCTCGGATCAAATCCCGCTGAAGTCGAACTTGACTTTCATTTATTCAGGGTCGATAAAGTAAAACAACAGTGAATATTTTGATTAATATCCTCTCCACCAATTATCTGTTCTTTTGCCTTTCTAACATAATCATTGTTTGTATTGTTTTTGTTATTGATGTTCATCTGACTTCCATTTGTATCGCTCTTTCTATAACAACAATGAAATCCAAGAAACCATTATTAAATCTAAGATATCGTTACTACAATGAAATAAATTATTACAGCAATGAAAGAAATATGTTTTGTATGATCAAAAACCACTATATTACGGTTGAAAGATTTCACCGATCTCTGTATTATAGGGTAGAATGTTTGTGTTCTTTTATCTTCACAGATAAAGTGAGAATTAGAAATGTTCATATGCCAGACAGTGTATCAAATTGTAGATTGCTCTGCTTATAATCACTGGAAGCCATGAATAATATTTGTGTGGATAACATTAACATATAATATTGTATCTATCTGAATATCATAGCTTCTGTACTTTACTTCAGATCGTGGAGAACTATTGCAAAATAGAATATATTTCTTCGAGCAGAATTGTAATCGGGAGTCATATGAATATTTATATTTCACAGTCTTTTCTGTAAGTCCATGGAAAAGATAATAATCCTATGAAATATAATTACTAATTTTATATTCATGAATTTGAAATCGTATTGTTTTTACTCCTTTTTGGTTTGTGTTTTACATATATTTGTCACATTCTTTTAACATGTATCGTTCATTAACACATATTTTCCATTTCTTTGCATACCTTTGACGGTTGATGCTAATAATAATAACAATGATAATAATAACAATACTTTTAAACAATGATTATAACAAAAACAATAAAAATCCTTTCTAATATTGGCACAAAAAACAATACGAATTCTTTCTAATATTGGCACAAAAAACAATAAAAATTCTTTCTAATACGACCGAAGCAATGTTGATGTTTTCCACCCCAGTCCAGTCATTGGCAGGCAACTTTCTCTCCGCCCATTTCTGCGTGACCCTGACTACATTAATCGTAGCCGCCAGACAGTTCTGGTCTACCTAGATGAGTGGTCCAAATAAGATTCCGAGTACTTTGACCGGGCCGTCAGTCCAACGGCAACGATTTCCACTGGCCAGCAAAGTCCTGTTGCTACACATACAGATGTTCAATCCCATGACTCGTCACTATTAATACAAGTGTCAGTCACCTGCTGGTTGTCTTCCAGTATGGAGCCAACTGCATCTCTAAATATGAAGTGTCCGACACCATATCAGTTTCATCATCTGTGTATGCAGTCTTGGCTCTCCTGCGTCAAAGTTCTAGCGGAATTCCATTCAACATGTCCATTCTCCTCAGAATAGGCTCTAAAGCCAGCACATGGAGTAGATGGGAAAGGGGACATTCGCAACGGAGCGGTTGTTTGATATTGAGAAAGTCTGATATGTGGGCATTCAATTTGACCTCCGAACATATACCACTGTAGAATGTGGTGATGCAGCTCCTGAAAACTCAGCCGAAACAGCTGTCCGCAGGACAGCCTCTAATTAACGATGTTCTACCTGGTAAAGAGCCAGTAGATCAGGTACGCTATTTTATCGACCCTGGTAGTATAAAAGGTAAATTTGACCTGAGAAGGTAAAAGGTGGTTACAAATATTGTAATGCACCCGTGACAACCCACAATAATAAATATACCATTCTATATGTATGGTTTAAACAAATATACTATTTATTTTGTATCTGCTTAGGAGCTGCACATTCTTGTACTGAAACCTTATTCCTAAGAGTGTATTTGATAAACACTTGATATATATTGTATTTTATATACTCTGAAGATTTCATTTTCAAGAAGCAGCCACCATTTATATATGTGTGAAATATAGATATGTATTTCAGTTGATATAAATGCGTCGTAGTTTTATGGTAACTTAATTTCTGATGCGTTAATAGGATAAGTGAAATTAGTTGCTTGAAATGTAGATAAAAAAAACACGTGTTACAGGAACCTTGCATTTTGTTTAAGTGTGGTTGCTATAAAATATCGTTAGTTCGATGTTAGCATATATATCAGTTGAGAAAATCGAATTCATTTGAATATGTGGGCTCACATAAAAGTACTTTCGTGGGAAGAAATCAATAAAAATATTGAACATACATTGTTGAAATTTCTTTGGTAAGTCCAATATAAATCGAATTATAGTTTGAATATCAACATATATTCAGTGATATTGAGATCACTGTATAGAAAAGGAAACACACATTACAGCGGAGATTGAATTACTTGTTCGTTTTCTTGCAGAACACTGAAAAGTTATTAGTTAATAAATCTAAACGTGAATATGTTAGATAGATTGTGAATTGAAAGATATATAAAATGTTACACAGATATGATAGGTCGCAGAGTCATAATTCTCTACTCTAGAGGAGAAATACATCGATGACAACAATTGAGGGAGAAATAGTATTTTATTGCACATCATGCCTAATAATATTTGGTTTTTACAAATAGAAATAATCAATATTTAGTTACCATTAGCAACGTATAGTTATTTGAATTCTATTTGGTTTAGAAATTTAATAACGACCAAAAAAGTGACGTTGAAATCGAGATAGATAAAGTTAATAATTAAAATATAAAATCTTCCTCAATTTCCATTTCCCTTTTTTAGTTTCCATCTTACAAGTTGACTTCAAGTAATACGTTTAGAAATTCTGGATATCATGTCGATGAGTCAATCTGTGTTTTAACCTATTGACCTAACGCAAATGTACGAAGAGATAAAATAGTCATAAACTGAAGATATGCTAAGTCCGTCTCTCTATTTTATTTCGTACTAATAATTGTTTCTACCACAGACTCAATACCAGAGACTTATGCCGGAAGATTTATTCGCTTATAGGGAGATCAGTACATAACTAATCGGCCCCAGGGCTACGTCCTTACTCACCACCATAGGCGCTAAGCTGGCCAGCCGCAGGTGTGAGCCCCGCGAGTTGGAGGGGCTTTACCAGCGTGTCTCCCTTGCCGTCCTTCGGGGAAACGCCTTCTCCATTCTGTCCCCCGGGGCTGTGGGTAGGCCCCATCGCGTACCGTTGTAGTTGTTGTATACACATCAATCCCATTGTCTTAATAATATATATATATATATATATATATATATATATATATATATATATATATATATATATATATATATTTAAACTTTTTATCTAAGACAAAACCACGTTTATGGTAGAAATAAAGTCGTAGACTATTTATTGGTGATGATATGAAAAAAAAAAAAAAAACATTAAAAGGAATCACACCAGGAAAATGACAAGGATATTCTATAAAACGAGAAGGATAAATTATTAAAACTAATTCAAGATTCATATTTTTTTCTGAAGGCACTAATATATTATTTTCCCCACCACAGATAGATAAAATGCAACATTGATCCAGTATGGTTTAAAAGGAGTATCTGTGTCGATTCAATCGGCGTTCCCCTTCTCTCAAATCTGTTGACTTTGTGTCTAAAATGAGAACCGTTGTGTTATTTAAGCAGGTTACACAAAGGGAACAATTTTAAAGTTATAAATAGAGATAAAAAAACAACGAAATCTTTATGACACTTTTCTTTTTACTATGGGCATTGTGGTTAATGAACCTTTGGAATAATACTAATTTTATTAAAAAAATTTTAGAATATTTTGGAAATAATATTGCAATAATGTTTGTATATAAATTTATAATCAATTTAAATTACTTTCTATATCTTTTATTAACCACGCAAAGGATCAGGAAAAAATGTTATGAGTAAACAAAATGTGCCATTTTTTTAAAGAACACTTATCTACTTGGTTATAATACACCACTATGGCCCATCATTGTTGTCATGCGGCTTACACACCCAAATTGTGGAATTGCAGGTAATATTTTGTGAAAGTCTTGAGGTAATAAATATACCAATATTTTTAAACATAATTCTCTAATTATGAAATTGTCAAGGGCGGTGGATTGGCAGTATCGGTAGAGGGTCGGGCGCCATGATCTGAGTTCAATTCCCACCGAGGTTACCTTTGCCTTTCATCATTATGGGGTCGATGAAATAAAGTACCAGTCACGCACTGGGGGTCGATTTAATCGACTTTCCTCTCTCCCCAAATTACTGGCTCTGTGCCTATATAAGAAACCATTATGAAATTGTCATCATTTATCACGACATGGGTACACCATTATAGTATCAATAATAATATTACTAATAATAACATTAACTGAAACACATGCGATCGTTATAGGGAAAATTTAGTTTGTTTAAATATGAGAATAAAAATATTATAACTTTGTAAAAGATATGCATTTATTCTTTATCTCTGCTCGATATTGCTTTTTGTTTCCATATTTCTGCTGATTATAAATTTAATGAAACATAAATCTTGTTACATATGGGAACCGTTAAACATTCGCATTATATTATCATTTTAACATTGTTCTATATTTCATTGGTATCACGATATGTGCTATTGGATGTTACAAGCTTAAAGATTTACGCAGTAAAAATAATTACAATTCTATGTCACCCTACATTATAACCATATTTGGAATTATTTTATGTATATTTTTGAATATATTGTTTGTATTTTAACTCACAATACAAGCATTTCTCACACGATATGTTTCCATATTTCACATACGTCAGATTATTTTATGACATATTAAGTTCCATTATAGAAAATTTTACGAAAGAAAACTCACAGTTTTATGTGAAGTTATATAAACTCTAAATATATGTTGTTATAACAAGACATTTTTATGTTGTTTTTATTCCCTATCCGACAGAATCACATAATAATTGTTTCTACTTTAGGCATAAGGCCATCAATTTGTCGATTAAATCCACCCAGTGCGTGACTGGTACTTTATTTTATCGACCCCGTAAGGATGAAAGGCAAAGTTAACATCGGCAAGATTTGAACTCAGAACGTAAAGGGCCATAACTCTATGCTGTAAAGCATGGTGTCTGACTCTATGCTGTAAAGCATGGTGTCTGCCAATCCATAATAATGGTTTCTGATTTAGGCACAGGACCAACAATTTCTTGGAGAAAGGTAATTCGGTTATATCGATCTCAGTGCATTACTGGTGCTTTATTTTATCGAGTCCTAAGGAAAAGAAGCTATTCTCGGCAGGATTTGAACTCAGAACGTAAAGGACTATGTAACTGTACGACACGCTGTTAAGCATTTTCTCCGATTCTCTATCGATACTGCCAATCCACCACCATAATAATAAGTATTTCGAATATAGGCAGAAGGTCAGTAATTTGCGGAGAGGGGAAATTCGATTAAATCGACCCCAGTACGTTACTTGTGCTTTATTTTATCAACGCCTTAAGGATGAAAGCCAAAGTTAACCTCGGCGGGATTTGAACACAGATCGCAAAGGGCAGTACCTCTATGCTGCACAGCATGGTGTCCGGCTCTCTACCGATTCTGCCAATACATGGTTTCTGATTAAGGCACAAGGCCAAGCATTTTGTGGGGAGGCAAAAGTCGATTAAATTTATCCCAATGCTTTAGAGGTACTTTATTTTATCGTTCCATGTAAGGACGAAAGGCAAAGCTTTCCTCAGCCGGATTTGAACTCAGAATATAAAGGGGCGTAACTCTATGCCGCTAAGCCGGGTCTCCGACGCTGAGTGGCACTAGTTCGATTCTTTAATGTAAAACACGGTTTCATTGGTGGTGGTGGTGGTGGATTTGGTTGTTTTGTCATTTGTAGTAGGCTTATTGGAGGACGATTTTGTTGGCATGTAGCATGTCTCAGACGAAGTCGGCGGAAAATATCTTTGTAGTTTTTGTTATTTTCGCATGAAAACGGATCCATTTATTGTATCTTTCTTAGTGATGTTGTAGCAAACCTTCCACATAATAATGATATGTCATGTTGGCTTTTAGGATGAACTTGTACGGGGTCATCATCAAAGCAAGAACCTTACCTCGTTACCGTGTTAAAGTTCTTCGGAATATCCTTGAGGATTGGTAAAACAAAATTCCATATTTTCCTTCAAATAAACACATTGATACCAAGGATGCTTTTGTAATCTTAATGAGGGAGATGGGTATAGTAGCAGGAAGTATAAGGATATTAGAAATGTCAGCAGAAACACAATGGCTATAAAAGATTTATATAAAAATCTTTATATATATGTATGTGTGTGTGTATATGTGCATGTATATATATATATATATATATATATATATATATTTATTCAGGTTTGAGGTTCACCACTGTATAGAGCTGGTCTATTCCGTATGGTCAATCGTAATGCAATAATATAGAGAGTACTCAACGTAAGGCAGTTCAACCGTCTTTGTTTTTGTAGTTGGTGGTGCTATTACGGAGTTAAATATTATAATGAAATGACAGGAGGCTGGATTTGTGTAAATCCTTGAAAGGTTTATTATACTATGATCATTTCAATGACCGGGTTCCGTATGAATCCGGTGATATCATCAGGTATTCGAAATATAATACGTGAATGTAATAGGTAAAATCCATGGGGCTGAAAATCGAGACCCGAGGGCGACCGCTATTCTGTTCCTTCAACCTCAGCCGATCGCCCTGGAGTGACGTGGCTAAATTTTACAGTATGCTACTACCGGTCAGATGAACGAAAACAGAAAGGGATGAGAGCATAGGTTAACGTCGATCCCATGACACACGGTAATAGAAAGAAAGAAAGGAAGGACAGAGAAGAAGGGGGAAGAAAGAAGAAGAAGAGAAGCCAGGGTTAATGTCAGCTAAAAGAGGAAGGCAACTACTACTGGTCAGATATAGGCAAGCAAGAGGGGGAAGGAAGATAAGTCTGCGGGAGGAAGACAGGGGGAGAGGAGAAGAGAAGGAAGGGAAGAGAGAAGTAGAAAAGTAAGGGTTGATGGCTACAAGAAGAAAGATAGAAAGAAAGAGGAAGAAAGGTCGATATTAATGTCAGGCCACAGTGAAGCCAGGAGTGGCGCGAGAAAAGTTTTACAGGGACCCGCATCTTAGCAGAGGTGAATATATTGGGAGTCAGTGTTTTACAGTGTTTAGACTTCTAGGATGAAGTTAAAAAAATTAATAATCAATATTCAATATTAAAGAGGTTAGAAAATTTAAAGTTCAACAGTTTAACATTTAATTATATAATAGTTCCGATTTGTTCTGTAATTTAAAGGTACTATTTGGCGGTTAAAACACCGGCCGCGCCCCGGGCCCCATGGCGAACTAAGCCACGCCGAGTATTTTCATTTACTGAAAGAAGGGGAAATTTATTTTTCCAAGCACTCCAGGTGAGCTCGTTCGCAAGGGAGCCGGTCGCGCCGCCATTAAAACCCACCCAACAGTCCGACAGAAAGTTTGAACTTTAAAATTTTGCTTAGAGAAGTAAAAGAGTAATGGTTGATAGCTACAAGAAGGAAGATAGAAAGAGAGAGGAAGGACGGTCGATATTAATGTCACACCACAGTTGGGCCAGGAGTGGCGCGACAAAATTTTCACAGGGACTCGCATCTTAGCAGAGGTGAATATATTGGGGGTCAGTGTGTTACAAGGTTTAGACTTATAGGATGAAGTTAAAAAATTAATAAATTAATAATCAATATTCCATATTAAAGAGGTTAGAACATTTAAAGCTCAACAGTTTCAGGTTGATACATCTAATAGTTCCGATTTGTTCTGTAATTTAAAGGTACTATTTGGCAGTTAAAACACCGGCCGCGCCCCGGGCCCCATGGCGAATTAAGCCACGCCGAGTATTTTCATTTACCGAAAGAAGGGGAAATTTATTTTTCCAAGCACTCCAGGTGAGCCCGTTCGCCAGGGAGCCGGTCGCGCCGCCGTCAAAACCCACCCAACGGTCCGACAGAAAGTTGGAACTTTAGAATTTTGCTTAACTCTATCGGATGAAGTTGAAAGAATTTAGAATAACATTATAAAACTAAGGAGTAAGAGGATTGAGAATTGAACAAACAGAAAATTGAAGATTAAACATTCAAATAACTTCTACGATTGACCATACGGAATAGACCAGCTCTATACAGTGGTGAACCTCAAACCTGAATAAATAACGCTCCTGAAATGTTGAGCACTTCAAAATGTAATAATCAACAGCGGCATGGGACTGAATATATCTAACCACAATTCGAACTTTGGCTACCCGGTGCTTTCGCCTGGCCCTTTGCTACTCCCCTCACAGAATATCCGAACTTCGACGAAACTCCACGGACTGGACCATAACATGTATTGTACTGCACTGAATTAACTAAATGGCTACCCTATACTTCTGGGCATGTATAACTCACACTGAACTCCCAGACTCGAACACACACTGTTTCCACATCTATATGCATTATCTGACTGCAACTTGAACTATATTGTATTTCTCCTGTGTCTTGAACTCTCCATTTAATAGACAACGACTCTTGTTTGTTTATTTATATCTTTACATCTTTATTTGCTGTATTAATGCTCCTCCACGTATTCTACCTCTCTACATGCATGTACTTTTAACTCCCCTTATTCGGACTTTTACTCGCGTGCACCCTTAGCACACGACACAGGATTGCCCCCCCCCCCCCCCGGGAACATAAATACTGCAACCTGAACTATATTGTAATTCTCCTATGTCCTGATTTCTCCATCTTACTCCAACACCACTCTTGTTGGTTTACTTACATGTTTATACCTATATATTGATATGTTTATATATTTATACCTCTGCTGTACCAATGTGCTCTTTCACGTATTCCACTTCTATGTATCCATGTATTTCTACTCCTCACATTGGGACCTGTACCCATTAGCACACGACACTAGAATGTCTCCTCCTGAGAACAAAAATTAAACATTACACGACTATATCCCGTACTCTACATCCCACTAGGATAAATTACAGATCTACATAATACAATTAACGTTTCTTCATAAAAGACTATTTAATTAAACCCCGCAACCCAAAACCTCATAGAAGTTATTTGTTTTTCTGTTTGTTCAATTCTCAATCTTCTTACTCCTTAGTTTTATAATGTTATTCTGAATTCTTTCAACTTCATCCGATAGAGTTAAGCAAAATTCTAAAGTTCCAACTTTCTGTCGGACCGGTGGGTGGGTTTTGGCGGCGGCGCGACCAGCTCCCTGGCGAACGGGCTCACCTGGAGTGCTTGGAAAAATAAATTTCCCCTTCTTTCGGTAAATGAAAATACTCGGCGTGGCTTAATTCGCCATGGGGCCCGGGGCGCGGCCGGTGTTTTAACCGCCAAATAGTACCTTTAAATTACAGAACAAATCGGAACTATTAGATATATCAACCTGAAACTGTTGAGCTTTAAATGTTCTAACCTCTTTAATATGGAATATTGATTATTAATTTATTAATTTTTTAACTTCATCCTATAAGTCTAAACCTTGTAACACACTGACCCCCAATATATTCACCTCTGCTAAGATGCGAGTCCCTGTGAAAATTCTGTCGCGCCACTCCTGGCCCGACTGTGGTGTGACATTAATATCGACCTTCCTTCCTCTCTCTTTCTATCTTCCTTCTTGTAGCTATCAACCATTACTCTTTTACTTCTCTAAGCAAAATTTTAAAGTTCCAACTTTCTGTCAGACTGTTGGGTGGGTTTTAATGGCGGCGCGACCGGCTCCCTTGCGAACGAGCTCACCTAGAGTGCTTGGAAAAATAAATTTTCCCTTCTTTCAGTAAATGAAAATACTCGGCGTGGCTTAGTTCGCCATGGGGCCCGGGGCGCGGCCGGTGTTTTAACCGCCAAATAGTACCTTTAAATTACAGAACAAATCGGAACTATTATATAATTAAATGTTAAACTGTTGAACTTTAAATTTTCTAACCTCTTTAATATTGAATATTGATTATTAATTTGTTTAACTTCATCCTAGAAGTCTAAACACTGTAAAACACTGACTCCCAATATATTCATCTCTGCTAAGATGCGGGTCCCTGTAAAATTTTTCTCGCGCCACTCCTGGCTTGACTGTGGTCTGACATTAATATCGACCTTTCTTCCTCTTTCTTTCTATCTTCCTTCTTGTAGCCATCAACCCTTCTTTTCTACTTCTCTCTTCCCTTCCTTCTCTTCTCCCCTCCCCCTGTCTTCCTCCCGCAGACTTATCTTCCTTCCCCCCCTTGCTTGCCTATATCTGACCAGTAGTAGTTACCTTCCTCTTTTAGCTGACATTAACCCTGGCTTCTCTTCTTCTTTCTTCCCCCTTCTTCTCTCTCCTTCCTTTCTTTCTTTCTTTTACCTTGTGCCATGGGATCGACGTTAACCTATGCTCCCATCCCTTTCTGTTTTCGTTCATCTGACCGGTAGTAGCATACTGTAAAATTTAGCCACGTCACTCCAGGGCGACCGGCTGAGGTTGAAGGAACAGAATAGCGGTCGCCCTCGGGTCTCGATTTTCAGCCCCATGGATTTTACCTATTACATTCACGTATTATATTTCGAATACCTGATGATATCACCGGATTCATACGGAACCCGGTCATTGAAATGATCATAGTATAATAAATAAACCTTTCAAGGATTTACACAAATCCAGCCTCCTGTCATTTCATTATTATATATATATATATATATATATATATATATAATGTCCTATTGCGGGCTGTGTGATCTTGAGCTATTGTATATCCTTAGAAATGTTAAAAGGCTACTTAATAATAAGTTAGAAAGATCTATCTTCTGCAGACATAGAATAGCCACTAAATTCATAAGATTCAAACCTCCGTGAATCGAACCAACATAACATAGCTTTAAATTAGGATACCTACTACCCACAAAAAAAAAAAAATATATATATATATATATATTCATTAAGTATACTATTTCCTTCACAAGTCTATACCACACAATTGTCTGTAAATACCTCATCTACCAACAATCTTACTCCTTCTCAGCTGCTGCAATCATTTGATCCTAGATCCTAGTTTTTCTCATTTCACTACTACAATGTTACTTTACCTTCTTTTTGCCATATTACAATTAGCACGCTTTTATCTTTGCATGTATGTATATTTTTGTACGAGTGTATATTAATGTGTATGTATGTGTCTATGTACACATATATGTGTATATATATTTATATTTATATGTGTGTGTGTGTGTGTGTGTGTGTGTGTGTGTGTGTGTGTGTGTGTGTGTGTGTGTGTGTGTGTGTGCGCGTAGATATATGCGTATATTAATTCGTTAACCTCTGTATTAACTCTACAACTATTGAGCTTTGACAGTGGTCCCACTCATGTATACTGTTGAAGATGAAGAGAAAGACTGTAAAAACTAGCTTATCTTTATAATTTAAAATTGATACACACTACGATACTTTTTGCCTTATGACAGCTGGTTTTCACGCCGTAACATTAGATACATTATATACCCCCCACCTAAGTAATGTCAGGGTCTCCTTAAATAGTTTATTGATAGCATTGTTGTAATAATTGTTGTTGTTATTGTTCTAATTGAATGCCATAACTACTCCATATTTTCTTTTCTTTTCTTGCCTGTGTATTTTCTTCATTCTCGCATGCTCCGAAGATCTGACTGGTTATAATTCTGTATTAGCGATCGAGTGACGCAAAATTAGGCGGATAGCGATC
>OZ024747.1:64760369-64780369 GCA_964016885.1 Eledone cirrhosa
TGTTTATAGTGTTGATGGTATCAGAGCCTTGGGATATATGAGATTGTTAGGAATAATTTAATGTTGTCAGCAGGAATAATCTTAATTCTCATTGGTCAGTTTGTAGATGCTAGTGGGGTTGGTATTTGACCTCAAAGAGGCAGGTGGTGTTGTAGAGGCATGGTACAGCTAATAGTTATGCCTAAACCTGGAGTTTCTTTGACGGAGAGGCGGTAGTGCATTATAACCCTTCGTCACCTCACCAGATGTTCATTAGTAGATTCAGTTGCCACCACTTTGAGGGCGACTGGCCGAGCAGCTAGTTGGTCAGTCGTCCTCTTTGTCTCTGTCTCTGATTTTTTGGACCCATGGTGTTTTACATATTCCTTTGTTATATTCCAATACCTGATGATATCACCGGATTCATATGGAACCCGGTCATTGAAATGATCATAGTATAATAAACCTTTCAAGGATTTACACCAGTCCAGCCTCCTGTTATTTTATTTTATTTATATATATATATATATATATATATATATATATATATATATATAGTGACGAAACATAAGTCAATTGCATGAACTCATAATCCTTTATTTACTGCTCTATTTGTATGAAATTGTAAATAAGACAAAAGTATTAGAACAGGGGGAAATAACTCACCGAACGCGATAGTAAATAGACCGTTTTGGGGCCCCATGGACCACATTTTTCAAGTTAGATATTTGAAATCTCGTCTATTTGCTTCCTTGGCACTTTTTACATAGGTGTGTAAATTTTCATGTCCATCCGACCACGTCTACTACCATTTAACCGTGCACAACTGAATTTCAACCACCACCCATTTCACAAATATATATTAGATATATATATGTTTTAACGGTCTATTCTCCGATTTCTTACTTTCCCACGTGCTTACGCTCTGCTAACTCTCTAGCCCACTAAATATTAACACTTCGAATATTTAGTACTGCCGGCACTAGTATCGAGCACCTTTGGCATACGCTACTTGGCAAATAACTGTATGTATCACCTATCCTCCCCTTTTTTTTTCTCTTTCTCGATACGTAAATACTGTATACATATATATATATGTATATATATATATATATATATATATATATATATATATATATATATATATATATATATACTGCGATTCTGTTTTTTTCTCTCTCTCTCTCTCTCTCTTACTGCTCCCTCGCTCTCTCTGTTTCTCCTACTTTCTTTCGCCCTCTCTGTCATGTTAGTTAACTCTTCCTCACACTTCCACTCACTCTACTCACTGTTTCTCCTCTTCTCACTTCACCCCGTTCGCGACGAAATCATTTTCTCTCTTCTCACATTTGAATTCGCTCCTGAAAGGTCTTTTTTCTAAGCGCTCATATATTCACCTAGCTTATGCTAACAGAATAACTATGAAGCTTGTTCCCTTCCTTCTACGGTTAGCTATCCTCTTTGTTGTTATCTTGTTTCACTCGCTTTACGCGTTTTAATTGTCCTAATAACTTAATTTAGTTATTATTGCACCGACGTGAGGTATATGATTTTTAATACAATGAAATATCTATGATCGTCGGCAAATCACTGATGAGGGACTTATTTTATTATATGTTATCCATGTGCAACCAGCAGTATTCTTCTCCCCATTTTTTCACATATATTTACCTAAACTGCGATTCTGTTTTTTTCTCTCTCTCTCTCTTACTGCTCCCTCGCTCTCTCTGTTTCTCCTACTTTCTTTCGCCCTCTCTGTCATGTCAGTTAACTCTTCCTCACACTTCCACTCACTCACTCACTGTTTCTCCTCTTCTCACTTCACCCCGTTCGCGACGAAATCATTTTCTCTCTTCTCACATTTGAATTCGTTCCTGAAAGGTCTTTTTTCTAAGCGCTCATATATTCACCTAGCTTATGCTAACATAATAACTATGAAGCTTATTCCCTTCCTTCTACGGTTAGCTATCCTCTTTGTCGTTATCTTGTTTCACTCGCTTTACGCGTTTTAATTGTCCTAATAACTTAATATAGTTATTATTGCACCGACGTGAGGTATATGATTTTTAATGCAATGAAATATCTATGATCGTCGGCAAATCACTGATGAGGGACTTATTTTATTACATGTTATCCATGTGCAACCAGCAGTATTCTTCTCCCCATTTTTTCACATATATATATATATATATATATGTATATGTGGGTATGTATGCGTGCGTGTGTATGTCTGTTTAGACATTCACATACATACAAATTCATATATGAATATATATATATACATACTTATATATATATATATATATTCATATATGAATCTGTATGTATGTGAATGTCTAAACAGACATACACACGCATACATATACATATGTATGTATATATATATATATATATATATATATATATATATATATATATATATATATATATATATATATAAACATATATATATATATATATATATATATATATATATATATATATATATATATATATATATATATATAATATAAAATCAAAAGATGGTTAAAAGATTTCCAAGTACTTTATTATGCGCATTTCAAAAACAAAAAATAAAGTAAGATGGATATATGAGATTGGGAAAAAATGAGGTGTGGGGGGGGGGGGGGGGTAGGAAAAAGTAAGGAAGAGGAGGAAAGAAAATAATGGTGGGGGAGGAGTATAAGAAGGAAGGACTAGAATGGAGGAGAAATGAGTGATATAGAGAGAGAAATAGCCTTTACAACTGAGAAAACATTGTCTCACAGAGAGAAATTAAAAAACCGTTGGGAGATTATAGATAATTTTAAAACATTTTGAAATTAAAAGTTAATGAGGTTTATGGATGTTGATGTTTATGATTGAAGAAAAAGGAATTAGGAATATTATTAATTTAGGTTTATATAATATGTGCGAAAAAAAAGAATTTATTAATATGTATTATTAAAATAAAAATATTAACGATATTAAGGATATAATGTGAAAGAAGGAGAAGAAGAAATGAATTATGAACTTAGAGGAATTAGTTAGGGTTTAAGTTTGTTTTTATGTATTGTAATATGTAAAAGTAAATAATAGGTTTAAAACGAGCATGGAAGGAGAGAAGAAAAAAGAGAATTTAAGGAAGAAAAAATATCTAACGTCAAAAAGTATATATATGTTTACAAACATTTTCTAATGGTAATATTATTATATATTAAAAAATATATAGTTTCTATGGCCAATGATAGGATGAAAAATGGGAAAAGGGAAAATGCTGTAGTGAGTAATAATATCAATTGAGAAGTAATTGGGAAGTAAAAGTTACAGATTAAAGATTAGAAATTAACAAAGAAAAAAGGAAGAAAGGAAAAAGGATAAAAAGAAGAAAGATAGGGGATCACAACGACATAGAGTGAGTAAATTGTATAATATAATATACTGAAATAAGGTAGACAGATTGGTATATTTGTAAAAGATATAAAAGCATTTGAGAAAAGAAGATTTTAAACTAATTAGGTATTGAGATATTAGCTGTATACTTTATGGAATGTTCTATGGGATTTATACAAGCAGAGCGAAAATAAATCCGTATTATAGAATTAAAATTAGATATAATGGTAAATTTCTCTGCTAGGCAGGGATTACATGTTCTGGATGGGGAAGAATTCAGGTAAGGAAAGGCGTTGCAAGCCTTCCTCCAAGAGATGTTATAGTTAATATTTTTGTCTTTTAAGGACCATATGATTTGCAAGAGTGCCATGTTAGTTCTTTTAAGTTGATATTTAAAAGACGATTTGTGATTATAACATTTTGTTTTAAAGGAAGTGGAAGTGGAACCGAAATAGGTAAAAAAATTAGTACCAGTTATAACCGTACATTCATACACTAAGTTTTTATCAAGACATTGGTTATTAAGAGGACATTTAGTTCTAACAGGGCAATTACAATTAGGATTAGATAAATTAACAGAGTTATTAACAAGTGACCTAGTATTATTTATAGAAGGAATTGGATTGGAGAAGTTATTTACGATAGGAACTATAGTTTTCTGATTCAACGAAGTTACGTTTGACGTCGTATTTAAATTTACTGAATCTAACCTAGAGTTAACATTGACGTCGGGTATACTACTGCTATTATTACGACGCTCAGTATTGGATGTATGTAATTTATTACTTAATATTCATTATTGTGTTTAGAGATAATGTTAGAGATGTTGGAAGTGGTGGAATAAGAAAATTTGATTGTATGTTTGTTAAACATTTTACTATAGATATGCAAGGGAGGGGGAAGCATTTATCTAAGGCCCTAAAGAATAGTTTAGGAATATTATTAGTGATAGATAGAGAAAAAGGAGCACTATTCCAAATCATATTTTTGTATCTAGGTATTTTATTTAAGTAATTGGAATGTTCATAATTAACTATTTTACTATAAGTCCTTCGATGATTGGTTTCTTTACTGTATTTAATTTTATCAGGATAGCCGGCTTTAGAAAGCGCATTATTATAGTAATTGGCAATAGCGTCGAAGATAACTTTATTAGAGATTTGAGATTCTTTTTTCAATATTACTAACTATAGCATGTTTAACGTTAGTGGGGTGGTTAGATTTAAAATTAACATAATTTAGATTCTCATTGTTTTTATGGTAAGGGTAATATAGGCCAGTGTCAAGATTAAGGGATATATCCAAGAAGTTAGCTAGCTTGACATTGTTATCAAATTCAATTGTATGGTTATGGTGCTTAAATAGATCAAGTATATTGTTCTTAATAATATTAAGGTTAACTAAGTTACAGTTTAAGACAGTAAAAAGGGCATCGCCACGATAAATTCCACCGCGAAGTTGAGGAATTTTCTGATTTAAAGAATTCAGAATAAAGATACCAATCAAATCCCTCAATTGCGATGAATCGGAAGCACCCATTGTGATATCAACATTGTTGGAAGTATCAACTCCAGTCCAATATTCATTGTTGAATTCAAGATAGTTTTTCTTGTGGTGTATATAATTATAGGTGTGTGTATGTCTGTGTGCGTGGGTGTATGGGGAGAGATGTAGGTATGAATGTATGTATATAAATATACACATATACTTTTAAGTATATGTATGTGTGTATGTATGGATGTATATTTGTATGTATGCAAGTATATAAATATATATATATATATATATATACGTATGTATCTATGCATATATATATATCTGTGTGTGTGTGCATATGCATGTATGCATATATATATATATATATATATATATATATATATATATATATATATATATATCTGTGTGCGTGCATACATATGTATATATGATGTGTTTGTGTATTCTCACTTCTCTATGTCTGTAAGAATAAGGCAATTTTATGTAAATAAGTTACGTAATTAGAAACCACAAAACTAAATCACTGTTTCACCACTAACCGACCTTCAGAACACACACACACACACACACACACGCGCGCATATATATATATATATATATATATATATATATATATATACATACCTACGCAGGCACATAAAGAAATATTTTCATGTCGTTATCTTTCACTCGCAATACATATAATTATGTACATATATATCCTTCACTACTCTTTTTTTGTATATATATATATATATATATATATATATATATATAGTGTGTGTGTGTGTGTGTGTGTTTGTGTGTGTTTGTGTATGGGTGTGTGAGTGGGAGTGTGTGTCAGTCGGTGTGCTTGCTTGTATGTGTGTGTATGCGTGTGTGTGCGTGTCTGTATATGTATGAATGCGTCTGTGCGTATGTGATTGCTGTCTCTGTGTGTGTATGCACATATAATATTTGTTGTTAACAGTGTTTCGAAGCTTGAAATCTCTCGCACACACATTAGCATCATATATTAGGATATATTTCTGGTGAGAGGCAGTGAATAAGCTATGTTAGTAAAAGGTCAAACTAAATGCTCTTCTGTATTTAAATTCGTTCATATATATTGGCAAGTAAATTTCCATTAGTTCCGGGTATATACTCTGTTTTTGTACACTTCAGGAAAAGTTAATGTGTATAAATTCACATATGCTCCTACGTTCATATAAACATATTAAAATCCGTTATTTTACCAGAGTTACTAAGATAGAAACAAACATTATAAAATCCATATGTTTTTAGGTTTTAAAACATCATTACATTTATTAATATTTGTAAGATGGTAGAGATTCCATAACGCATTTCATAATTTATTTATGGCGATTGCCTTTCATGTTTATGGAGTCGATAAGGTAAAGCACCCCCAACAAAAAAGAATTGTGCCTAAATCAGAAACCATTATATTTATGGTGTAAGGGCGGTGGATTAGCGAAATCGTTAGTGTGTCGGGGAAATGCTTCGCGGCATAGAGTTACGGCCCTTTACATTCTGATTTTAAATCTTTTCATGGTCGATACAATAAAACACCAATAACACACTTGGGTCGATTTAATCGACTTTCCCCTCCCATAAACGTGTTGGCTTGGGGTCTAAATCTGAAACCATTGTTTATTTATGGTGTATATTTTCTGATATTAGAAGAAACAAAATGAATGACAGCTATGTTACGTCGAATTCCAAAGAGTATATATTATAAATGAAAATATCTATTGATAATGTCAGTTGTTCTATGATGGCAACACGTGAACTGGTAACGAACGTTCCCTAGGAATAAAATGTGGAAAGTATTGAT
Organism: Eledone cirrhosa; assembly: GCA_964016885.1. Lineage (NCBI taxonomy): Eukaryota > Metazoa > Mollusca > Cephalopoda > Octopoda > Eledonidae > Eledone > Eledone cirrhosa. The sequence goes on from OZ024747.1 coordinate 64,767,031, forward strand.
CGCATTTGTGAAGGAACTACAAGAATAATAATTTACTTTCTGAAACTTCTACGACTTTTTGTAAATTATATTTTTATAGAAATTCTTCATTTTCAAAATATGGACTTAATAAAAGATCATGAGTAAAATAGATTACGTTACGATTCAAATTCATGAAAGGTTAATTTGTTAACTTGGAAATTGAAACGGACAAGTTCTGGACGAAATAGAGTTTGAAACATTGTCTTATTCAAGTCACGAAGCTGAAAGTTAAATTGAATTGTAATTTCTTGCTTACTCTTTCGTAACGTTACTGACCGAACTGTTTCAGTTTTTAAAGAAACTTTCTCTTGTTGAGTTTTTCCTGGTGTATTTCTTCCTATTTGTCATAAAACAGAACATAAATACCTGAATCCTATAGTTGAGCTAATACCTGTTTTATAGATATCTTACACACACACACACACAGACACACACACACACACACACACATATATATATATATATAATATATATATATATATATATATAATATATATATATATATATATATATATATATATATAGTAATATTTATATCTATATTTATATATGTTTGATATAGCTATAAATATGTAGGGTAGTACTAAGTACAATCCGTTTTCGACATTCCTTATGTTCCGATGAAGAAACAATTGTCAGCTAATAAAAGTTCTAAACTAAAATTTGATCGTTTTAACACTTTGTATATATATATATATATATGTAAAAGTTCTATTTAAATTGTTGGGATACAACAAGCAAATATTTTTATAACTGATATTAAATATTTGGAGTAAAAATACGATATTAACAAATGGAAACTATATTTATAAAACCATATTTATTTCATTATACATATAAAACAAAGTACCAGTAATGCACTGGGTAATTGCTGGCCTTGTGCCTAAAGTAGAAACAATTATACATATAAATATAGTTAAATATAGTTTATAAATATAGTTTCCATATGTTAATATCGTATATATATATATATATATATATATATATATACGATATATTTTTAACATAAAAACATAAAAACAATAAATATTTTTAACATAAAAACAGGTAGAATTCCCAAAACTAATCAGATCAGAGCAAACAGCACGGACACTCTATCTCAAAATTATTTTTGAAAAGCATTTAGAAATGCGCAACCGGTAAAAACTTAAAAACTTAAAACCACAACTGAATACTAACCCATACAATCACTAATACTCTTTTATTCCTAATTAAACCATTTTTCAACTGTGAACAATTTGTCAGCATTTTCTATTCCGTTTACCAATATATATATATATATATAGAGAGAGAGAGAGAGAGAGAGAGAGAGAGAGAGAGAGAGAGAGAGAGAGAGAGAGAGAGAGAGAGAGAGAGAGAGAGAGAGTGAGGGGGGAGGCAGAAATAGAGAGAGACATAGGCGGAAGAGAAACAAAAGTCGGCAAGTTCTAGATTGTTTCGCCCTAATTGGTTCGTCCCTAATGCCAATAAGTGAGTGAAAGGGAGAGAGAGAGAGAGAGAGGGAGAGAGAGAGAGAGGGAGAGAGAGAGAGCGAGAGAGAGAGAGAGAGAGAGAGGGGGTGAAGGAAACAAACATACAGACTAAAAGAGAGGAAGAGCTACAGAGGGTGATTGAGAATTATTGTGTGTGTGAAATGGAGAAACACAGAAAGAAAAAGTAACAGAGAGAGAAGTTTGTAGCGGAGTAGAAGAATTTGAAAGAGACTGCACATTGGGAGAGAGGGGTGGCGGTAGAGAGAGAGAGTGGTTGTATGTGTTGGTGTGAGTGTAACTGCGTGTGGGTGTGTGTATCTGTGTGAGTGTAACTGTGTGTTAGTGTGTGTACCTGTGTGAGACAACACTACGCTATCGTAGCAGGAGAAGAGGGACAAAAATATCTATTAGCAGAGTAATTGAAAGAGATTACGCTGTATGTTTGATTCTAGGAGCATGTATGTGTGTGTCAGTGAAAAGGTGTGTGTATGTGTGTCTGTGGGTGTATGTGACATCCCCCAAAAGTCTAGAATCTTCTTAAACTATATATCAAAGTATCAGTTGAAGGTTTAACTATATTGTGTTAGCTTTTATAAAGTCGTTTTACACCAGTCTTTGAAAGTTTCAGATCAAATTGATAAAATCATAAGCGCCGAACTGCCCGATCCTGTAGAAGACCCAGAACTATTTGTCACACACACACACACACACCCACACACACACACACCACTGTCTTGCCTCATACTGTAAACCAGACAACGCATCCAACACAGGCGTTTTCACTTCTACCTGTCTTCTCTTAAATGTTCAACCGGGCGATGTCGGGTACTTAAACTAGTCAATAATAAATGCTGGATGAAAGGAAATGCTGAGCTTAATTAAGAGGTCAGACGGCACTGCTGCAATACATCTGTTGTCTTTTTAATATAAATCAAACGATTTTCCATGGAAGAGAATCGACAAGAATTTCATTTATAATTTTGGATTACAGCACCTCAGATATTAAAGCCAACGCTTATTATGAAATGAAAAATCTAATAATATCCATCCATCATTTATTTGTATTCTAATATATAACAATAAATATTACACATTAATATGTCCGGATGAGTGATTATGAAACTGAAAATATATAGATTTATGTAATACAATCATCACAATTATTGAGTTGATGATTTTATATTAACTATTTTTTCAAATAAACTGTTTATAAGTAGTAATGTCTCAAGTGTGTCGCATAGAAGCCGCACCAACGACCACACGGGTGGTGTCGATCTGCTAGATAGTAATGCCAGTCAAATAACTCTCAGGCTACAACATATCGTATTAAAACAAGATAGTCGATTTTATATATCATTCAAAATGATGGCGCTGTCTCGAAATTACAAACCATTAACATAATATGTAATCGTATGCTATGTACATTTCATTTGATAACTAGTCACATATGTAATTTTATTTGAACAATACCACTGAATAATTATATTAAAAACATGTCCGTATTATACAATCTACATTCCAGTTTACCTTATCGAATGTAATAGCCTTGCTTGATTCAAATTGCATTCATAGTGTATTTTGCAATACAATGTATGCTTAATTAAAAGCATTTCGAAGACCTTACGCTATTGTTTTAGAGCAGTGACAGTCTCTCTTACTTTAAATTTTCAGCAAACAGGGAGATAAATCTGACAGAGCTCTGTTTCGTACTTTTTGGTATTTATCAAAGCTAAATACTACACCTGTTAGCTGAAAATCATGAATGTTTGATTCTTATAGAATTCTAGTAATAATCAGGAACTGATTATACAGAGCGGTTGCCGGTCAAGCAGAAATTGAAAATTAGAATTGTTGCTCTGAAATAGCGATATATATATGCATGTATATATAGTGTATTTTGCAATACATTGTATGCTTAATTAAAAGCATTTCAAAGACCTTTTCAGCAAACAGGTAGAGTACTTAGCTTTGATAAGTACCAAAAAGTACGAAACAGAGCTCTGTCAGATTTATCTCCCCTGTTTGCTGAAAATTTAAAGTAAGTGAGACTGTCACTACTCTAAAACAATAGAGTAAGGTCTTCGAAATGCTTTTAATTAAGCATACAGTGTATTGCAAAATACACTATATATACATTTATATATATATATATATATATATATATATATATATATATATATATATATATATATATAAATATATATATATATATAAATATATATATATATATATATATATAAATATATATATAAATATATATATATATATAAATATATATATAAATATATATATATATATATATATATATATATATATATATATATATATATATATATATATATATATATATATATACACACACATATATATATACATATATACATATGAAAAAGAAAATGTTCGCTCTACATGGCTGAATACAATAAATGTAATCTCAGTTTTTCGAATATTAATAATTGTTTCTACTTTTGGCACAAGGCCAGCAATTACCCAGTGCATTACTGGTACTTTATTTTATCGACCCCATAAGGATGACAGGCAAAGTTAACCTCGGCGGGATTTGAACTCAGATCGTAAAGGGACGTAACTACGCTGGAAAGCATGTCTGACCCTCTACCAATAATAACATTCGATTCGTTTGCAATTTTGCAAACAAGCCTCAATGTTATAGCCATGCTATACAATTGAGGCGTGTCTGCAAAATTGCAAACGAATCGAATGTTATTATTAATATTCAAAAATATGGCGGTGGATTGGCAGTATCGGTAGAGGGTGGGACGCCAAGCTTTCCACCATAGTTACGTCCCTTTACGATCTGAGTTCAAATCCCGCCGAGGTTGACTTTGCCTTTCATCATTACGGGGTCGATAAAATAAAGTACCAGTAATGCACTGGGTAATTGCTGGCCTTGTGCCAACATTAGAAACAATTATTAATATTCGAAAAACTCAGATACATTTATTGTATTCAGCCATGTAGAACGAACATTTTCTTTTTTATTTTAATTTGGCAAAGCCGGCCATTTATCGCTCGTATACAGGAAACTGACTGACTGGCTAGTATGCTGATATGCAAATCTGGCTGATCAGTGGATCTGCTAATGTGCATATCTGACTGATCACCCAATCTGCTAATATGCAAATCAGGCCGATCAGTCACTGTGTATTTTTGAAAATAGCATATATTTTCACTAGCTCTGATAGTTTGGCAGGTGAACAGTGAACTCTACTGGTGAAGGGTGATACCCAGAAACATTAGTGTTTGCAGTTCTGTTGACATGCCAACACAAGAGCAAAAATGGAGGGTTCATTCTACTGACATGGCTATAAAATTGAGGCTTTTGTTGCAAAATTGCAAACAAATCGAATGTTATTATTAATATTCGAAACACTCAGATTACATATATACATACATATATATATAAGGGTTAAAATGCTGGAGTGTGTTGGAGTTAAACACCCTCTTCGTATTATTGAAATGACAGTAAAAGGTATAGCTCAATGTAGTTAAACAGAGCCGAAAAATTAAGAGAGTAAAACAAAGAAGCCTTCAATACATCAAAAGTCTTTATTAGCCGACAATGTTTCGTCCTATTAAGGACTCATCAGGGCAATTAAAACAACAAGAAGTAATATCGGCAGATACAAGCCGGAATCTCCGAAGAATATGGAGTGTACATAAACTGAAGTATTACAAAAATATATAATAAAAATATCTGATAATAATTACTAAGGATGTATATAACATTAAGAACCATATTATATATATATATACATGGTGGCTGCCAACTCGTTTTCGAGTACGGCCACTACTTTATATCCATGTAGGAGAACCCCTACCGATACGCTGAACGAGTGTGACTTTTGAGTCCAGCCAGCGACTTGAAAACTCTGGTACAAACACTGCACTTGTGACAATTATTGACACATAGTGCTGGGCCCATGGTACCATGTGACGACAAGTGCAGAGAGATCTCCAGATATAAAGCAATGCCTGTGCCATGAAGCTTTTATAGTGAGCAAAGGCACTGCACAAAGCCAGTCCCACTCTCTTAACCAAGATGATATTTACCAAAAAGAAGAACAAGTCAACATCATTGGATACCATCAGGGTTGCAGGTGTTATATCAGAGTTTTCCTTCTCCTAGAATTCTGCCTTGACAAAGGCTAAGGGGTCATCTCTCCCGGATATATATATACATATATACATACATACATACATACATACAGATGTATGCCTGTGATTACTGGGGCACTAGGATATGTTAGTAACTGCTTCAATACAAATCTTGAGAAGCTAGGCTTCACAGGAACAGAAAGAAGACAACTAGTTATGAAATTACAAGTACAATCCATTAATGGAACAGTAAGAATATGTAAAACATTCCAAAAATGTTGCATCTAATAACTGCATATACACATGTACAGATACAAAGCATATACACATGCACACAAACAACTCAAAACATACACATCCACACATACAATAACATCCATATATACACATGCAGACATGCAGACATATCTACCTAATTGATGTTGTGTAAATTCCAATGACAGAGTCTTATCTCTATGTTAGAAACCGACTCTCTCTCTCGATTGGTAACAATTTATGAAATTATAAAACCAGAAGAATATACATACATATATATACATATATAGTTAAAATCTAGAGTTAAAATCTAAAAGGAGATACATTATTATTGGTAATATCATTGCGTTTGTTTTTGTTGTAATTTGATAGGACATTTTAAACTATTTCCATACACTTCATTATCGCATTGAATATGACATATTGCAGATTTCATGCAGTTCTTCCCCTGTAAAAGGTTATGACATGTAAGTTAGCATAGAATCAATACACATGCTGGAAAATTAATGTTGCACTATTTGTAATAGCGTGGTAATCCTATTTAATTCACAATATATTGACTCATCAATTATCCATCTGATAGCAGTTATGATAACATGAGGCTACCCTAAGTATATATATTTATTAATTAAGAAATCAAACAACATCATTGAATATTCTAATATTTATTTCGTACATCGGAGAACTCAATTAACAGAAATAGAAATACATCCCGCAGTGTCAATACATTAATTAAGAACTTGAAATGCAATTTTCGTTATAGCGATGGCAAATATTCTCTCATAAAGCAAACAAATAAATAAATATATGGAAGGGAATACGTAATGTTCGATCCTTCGTTAGAGTTTTAGAACATCATATATTTGATAACGCCCATAATAAAATATTTAATGTAGTAAGCCATCTGAACGGTGCAGCTTAGATTTTATGAAAGTCTAATAGAAATGATTAGACCCGTGGTTCCCAACCTTTTGTATACCATGCCCCACCTCAACATCTAAACAAATTGTTATGCCTACTCTCTTTGATATTAAAATAGCAATGATCAACTGCAAAGTGTAAACAAATGGGTGTATAGGTGGCGCAAGGTACACAATGACATGTGGAAGAGGAGGTGAAACAGAAGTTCCTGACAGTAATATGTACTAAAGTTGCCTTGGTGTAACATCATTGCCAAATGTCCCCGTTAAATATTCAAATTGCCCTCCTGTGGGGTGCGCGATCACGTTGGGAATCACTGGATCAGACATGCATATGTTATATATTGGGTGGTACATTTTAGCGATCACTATAAATATATTTCTCCTTTATTTTTTTTTCAATCATGCAAATATATAAATTATTTTAGCATGGTAAATTAAGGATATACTTTACTGACAGTTTTATGAGTTTATGATTTGATCTAACTTACCAATCGAATCCAAAGCATTATTGGTGTAGTTTCTGATATTGGATTAAGGAAGAAAAACTTGTTGAAGTCAACTAAAATGATTCGATTTCTCGAATCACAAATATCAGAATTTAAGAAAGAATCTATATAATCTCTCCTTCTATCTCCCCCTCCCTTCCTCTGCTCCTCGCCCCCTCCTCTCTCTCTCTATATATATCTCTATATATATAGATATATATATATACCAGGCGATGCATTATGTCTTTGGGCAAGACACTTCATTTCACCGGTGCTTCTTCTAGCTGGAGTCGTGACCGATAGAGAATATTAGCAATTGGAAACATTGTTTCCTCGCTTCGATTTGACGAAAGTCGATCGGCAGTCGATATATATATATATATATATATATATATATATATATGTATATATATATATGTATATATATATGAAGTGTTTCCGTAGGAAAGGTAAAGGATAAGCGAGTGCTCTATGTAGGCTACAGAGCTTTTTAGTTATGTAATAAACAACATGTGGTAATTATTTCATTTACCAAAGGTTTAACGAAGACAGACTTGCGTGATACAGACATCTAACTTCGGTCGTCAGAATGCATTCTGACGACCGAAATCTGGCGTCTGTCTCAGGCTCGTCTGTCTCAGGCTCGTCTGTCTTCGTGAAACCTTTGGTAAATGAAATGAAATAATTATCTTATGCTGTTTATTACATAACTATATATATATATATATTTATTAAAATAGCAGTTTAATAAATATTTGCTCTACGGTTCTTATATATTTGATATATATTTTCCTTATCGAGCCCTCTTTGGATTTTAGTCTTCAATTTTATTATTATTACTATATATATATATATATATATTTAGGAACGAGTAGGACCCCGACGGCTGAGCTCAAGCCGTTTCGACGGCTAATTCTGGACATTACCCACTCTACTACCCTAAGTATTGAGTACTTTGGTGCTATATGGTCCACCTGGTTCTTTACCACATTTCCTTCGTTATATATATATATTTATATATATCGAGAGAGAGACAGAGAATAGGGCAAATATTAATAGTTACATTTTTTTAACTTCGGAGGCCGTAACAATTGCGCATACACATGCCATTCATATAATACACATATGTACAAATGTAGCCAAACGTAGGAAAACTCCCACCGACGTGAGAGAATGGTATTAGTCAAGTTTCGTTTATATTACAAAATATTAACAATTTTTCAGCATTGCAAATCATTATTAGTAAAACCCGTCGAGGTTAACTTTGCCTTTCGTCCTTATGGGGTCGATAAAATAAAATTCTATTAATGTATTGGTTAATTGCTGGCCTTGTGCCAAAAGTAGAAACAATTATTAGTAGTACTAATAGTAGATTGGTTGTATCGATAGATTTTGGGACATGATTTACAGCATATAGTTATGTCCCCTTATATTCTGAATTCAAATCCCACCAAGGATTATACATATATATATACACACATATATATATATGTATATGTGTGTGTGTGTGTGTGTGTGTGTGTGTGTGTGTGTGTGTGTGTGTGTGTGTGTGTGTGTGTGTGTGTGTGTGTGTGTGTGTGTGTGTGCGTGCGTGTGTGTGTGTGTTTAGAAGAAACCGCCGAAGAAACAACACCTCGCGTCCGGTCTGCTCCCGGTATCAATAAAACAAAATCAAGAAATTTATTGGAGTTTTCCGAACTTAAAGGTTTTTTTTTTATTTCATTGTTGTTATAGGTTTTGTCGTCTGAAGAGTTCAGGCTGTCATAACTGATAGTCCTCGGCGAAATATGTATAACGGTGTTTTAAATAAACCTGAATCAACACAATATTGCCTCCGATCTTTCTTTTTGCTGTAAATGTTCAATTCTAGGTGAACCACGTTTGGAGAAGACCTATGCTTAATGGCATTTCATAGTTACCATACATTTATGTTTTACGTATTTGCAGAACTGTATCTGTCTTAATTTTTAATATGATTGATTATAATTATAGCGACTCCGAAGCTTCTAGCTGTCCAGTTAGCTGATTTGTGCTTAATAAAAAAAAAGGGGCTAAATGTTCAAATTTATGATCATTAAAAATTGAATATGAATTTCAACCACAAATAATTGTAGGTTTATGGTATAGGTTAGTGGTTGGATATCTATTCATGTTACAATATACATTACGGAGTGATATAGTTTTCAAATACCTAATTACACACTACATAACGAGAAATTTTGATAGTGGTTCAATGAGTATTAAGTATGAACAAACTACAGAAAAAGAATTTAATAGCAGCGTATATCTAATAACATAAAAGTGCATCTATGGATGATGATGAGCCAAAAACACTGCTAAAAGGATTAGAGGGTGAATAAAAAAAAACTGTTAACTAATGATGTATCATCATTAAAATCTGGAAATTATGGCAGTAATGCAAATGTATAACGAAATATACATACGCATACAAAGACTCATATAAGTACACACACACATTGATATATATATATATTCATCTCTCTCTCTCCTTCTCTCTCTCTCTAAATATATTTACGTATATATATATATATACATATATATATATATATATATAACAGAATTAAAATTTAGCTTCGAACATATCTGAATACAAATATGTATTTGAATTTCGTATTTCTAAAGAAATATGGTAATTGCCGGACTTTGAAAATAGATGAAAATATATAGTTTTGTCGTCTGTGTAAATGAGGTGATTAATCTCATTTGCATATCAAGCTGTATAGGTTGTCTCAACTTATAATAGAATAAGTGTTCATAGCTGTGGCTTTCTAAATGTTTATTTATAAACATACCGTTTTTCTTTAGAAATACAAAATTCAGATACATATTTGTATACAGTTATGTTCGAAGATAAATTTTAATTCTATTCTATGGTCGAGGAAACTTATACAGTCCCCTTGCTCCTGTCGGGCACTACCTGGTGGTGTTAGCTGCCACTGTGTTATGCAGAGCTATTGCTTTCTAAATGTCTATTTATAAATATAGCGTATTTCTTTAGAAATACTAAATTCAAATATATATATATATATATACGTTATTCCAGGTTGAATCGGAGGTAACCACAGTAAGTAAGGTACTCAATACAAAGCAGAGTATAAAAGTTTTAATATAGATGAGATTCTACAGGACTAGATCTGTTTCATTCTTTAGAAATCATCAGGAATCTGGGTATCAAAAAATAAATATGGTATTTATAGGCCTCTTCAGGTGGTAGGGGAGGGTAGGGAGTGGGATGGGTAGAGGTCATTGGTTGATAGAAAAGGCAATTCATTAAAAGCTAATTCTTTAAAGCTATAATTTATATTTTGGGTTTCTGCAAATATAAATTATAGCTTTAAAGAATTAGCTTTTAATGAATTCCCTTTTCTATCAACCAATGACCTCTACCCATCCCACTCCCTACCCTCTCCTACCACCTGAAGAGGCCTATACATACCATATTTATTTTTTGATACCCAGTTTCCTGATGATTTGTAAAGAATGAAACAGTTCTAGTTCTGTAGAATCGCATCTATATTAAAACTATATATATATATATATATATATATATATATATATATATATATATATGGTAATAATAATAAATTTGAAGACTAAAATCTAAAGAGGTCTCGATAAGGATAAATATTTATCAAATATATAAGAACCGTAGAGCAAATATTTATTAAAATAACATTAAAATTTAAGCAAAGATCGCTGCTTCAATATATACATATTTCAATCATATCTTATTTTGTTTGACCCGTTTAGCTTGATCGCTTTTTTGGCTTTGGTGGTTAATGGTTTCTTAACCATCGACTCAGTTTGTATGACCTTTTTAACTTATGTTTATAGCTCTGGTATCTTCATATCCTTGGAGCGCTTGTCTACACAATACGGACGTTGCTTTTCGCTAATTTCTACCCGCCGAAATGCGATTCTCGCTAAATTTATATGTATATAACACCAAAATAGCGTATACGTATTCATTTATTTTGGTTACGTGTTGAGCAATGTAACTCACGAGTTCTATCTGGGCACTCACAGGATCATCAGAAATTAGATATTGTGTATGTATATACATATATATATATATATATATATACATATATATATATGTATATATACATACATAAATGGAGAGAGAGAGAGAGAGAGAGACAGAGAGTCAGAGAGACAGAGAGAGGGAGGAGAGAGAGCGAGAGAGATCAACATGTTGAAGATTAAGGATTTCAATATAAAACATGTCATATGACAAAAGTAATTGTAAAAATTTCAGAAAAAAACCTAATGTTCTTTTTATTTTTCATATATAAATGCTACGTTCATATTACACAACGAAAATAATTTTTCACATCAATTTTTCACATTGTACTTAAAAATGTTTTCAAAAGATTTTTTGTGTCTCATTTTTTAAGTGTCCTGTGTTAATATCGGGTATGTATTTGTTAAACCAAGTGTTACTTTTGGCTGTATCCTTGCCCCTTATGTCGAGGAAAACACAATCCTTGACAAGGGACGTGACTCTGGTCTTATCAAGTATTAGAATTATGTGTGTAAAAAGTTCAGCTTTAGTGTAAGTTTTTCTATAAAATAAAATTTTACGTTGCCAATGCACTTTACCTCTCATGTTGACTGACAAGATAGGTAGAATGAGAAGACATTGCAATTTGGTAATATTCGCCTTCCGCATTCTTCGATTTGTTTGCTAAACAGATCTTTCTTGTAAACGGATCCCTAATTTGCTCGCGGTGAACTGTCTTTCTTTGTCAGAGTGTTAATCCTGTTAGCCAATGTATGTTCATGGCAACACTAACATTTCATTATATATACTAAATTTTCTGAATTGCGCGAAAAGTCATTTTTAAAATGGGACCTTCTTTGATTAGATAATAATAATAGTTTCTACTATAGGCCAGCAAATTTGGGGATTTAGAAAGTCGATCAAACTGACACCAGTGCATTACTGGTGCTATATTTTCGAACCCGTAAGTATGAAAGGCAAATCCAATCTCGACGGGATTTGAACACAGAAAGTAAAGGGCTGCAACTCAATTCAACAAAATCATATTTACCGACATTCTACCGATACTGACAATCCACCACTCTAGATTAGTTCATAATAATGATTTCATTTATTGGCCACAAGGGCCGAAGATTAGTTCATAGTAATGATAATATTTAAACTCAAGTCAAATTTATATCCAACAAAAAAGAAAAAATGTCATACCATTTCTACATGTCATTTATGAATTATTTGAAATTAAAGTACTTCAGGGAGGAATTGAAAATGTGTTGACCTCTCAGTTAAATATTTGTTTCTACTTTAGGCACAAGGCCAGCAATTACCCAGTTCATTACTGTTACTTTATTTTATCGACCCCGTAAGGATGAAAGGCAAAGTCAACCTCGGCGGGATTTGAACTCAGATCGTAAAGGGACGTAACTATGCTGGAAAGCATGGCGTCCGATCCTCTACCGATACTGCCAATCCACCGCCTCTCAGTTATTAACCTTATACAAGCATTGTGTCAGTATTTCAAACGATGAGATATTATTTCACATATAATCAACTCATTATTAAACATCATTTCGGTGGATTGGCAGTATCGGTAGAGGGTCGGACGCCATGCTTTCCAGCATAGTTACGTCCCTTTACGATCTGAGTTCAAATCCCGCCGAGGTTGACTTTGCCTTTCATCCTTACGGGGTCGATAAAATAAAGTACCAGTAATGCACTGGGTGATTGCTGGCCTTGTGCCTAAAGTAGAAACAATTATTAAACATCATTTCTACACAGAAAATATGGAGATATAGCAAATACATTTGTATAAATTAATAGATTACCTCTGTACATATTAATCTATATATCATAAACATAGATATGTTAATTAGGTAAGTGAAGGTCTTGATGCTATAATCTTTGATAATATAGTGTATATTGATTGCTGCAATTAGCATAAGGCGAAGCTTTGGAAGTGAAGATGGAGTTAACATGTGCACGTATGTTCCTATTTAATTTAATTTCGTAGTAATGAAAGAGTAATTGAAATCCAGCCAATTTTGA
>OZ024747.1:64785369-64797869 GCA_964016885.1 Eledone cirrhosa
GTCGCCGTGTATACTAGGAGCTATTAACATAAGACATAATAAATCCCTATTATTTCATTTTCAAAGACGAATACAATTTATCTCTGTTTATTGCTTCAGTAACTTACATATAATAAAGAGTTGGTAATAAATTTGTACAATGTTGAGATTTACGCTTCGGATATACAATTAGCTGTATTCACTTTTCACCCATTATTTCAACTTAATCATCTCCATGATGTAGTGGGGTCATCACGAGGGTCATTTTTTTAATATCTAATGCTGATCGGCATTAAGGCAAATATCCTGGATCTGACGTCCAATCTGATACTCATAACTTTCTAGGATATTGATGTCAGTTCTAAATGTATGCCTTCGTCTATTTATCATTGTTGCTAATTGTTTTAAAGCTGTAAACAAATCTATATTACGTCAATTTTTTAAATGGAGAGGCAAGTGACCGAAGAGACTATATATCCCTTGATTTATATCCCTAGTAAACCCAGGTTGATCATTCAGATAATTCACTGATACCTCATTTATTGAATGGCATTAAACCAATAAATTCATTTTACATCTGAAGAATCTCGGATATTTCATTATAAGAACGGTCACTGCTGCTTGACCTGTGTTTATATTCTCTCTAATAAAGAATTACTTAGACAGTCAAACTGTATTTATAGAGATTAAGTGGTTGAAAGAAAATGTATTGGGTCGTCAAGTATGAATTTTGTAGACATTTATAGAAAACAAATAAATTTATACAAATAGCATACTTGACGACGCAATATATCTCTGTAACCCTGATTTCAAATCCTTTGTCTCTCAACATCATCTCATATTATTTGAGTTTTCCTACATTCGGCTGAAAAGAACAGGTAGAATGCATCTGCTATTCTGTATCCATGATCAAAATAAGGTCTGTCATGGAGCCCGCTAATATAGGAATATAAGCATTGAATGCAAGTGGTATAGTTTTATACTAGAATCTCATTGAATTAAGGATGGAAAGCTGAGATATCGTCTTTATTCTACATATATTTAGATGACGTTGTCATCGAATGAGATTCTGGTTGGGAGATTTTCTTAATGATTCAATACTATTTCAATAATATTCTAAGTTTAAGCACCCTGAAATTAATTCACATTAGGATAAAAAGAATAACGTCACCACACCCCTTTTCTACTTCTTAACTGTTAACTACTGTTATATATATATATATATATATATATATATATTGGAATAAATGCTCTGAAATAGCGATATATATGTGAATATAGACATAGAATATTCGAAAATATTCTGTATGTTTATAATAAACATTTTGAAGACCTAATCGCTATAGAATAGAATACGTCACGTATTACAATTAGATTCTCGATAAAAGCAAGGGAAGTAATCTACGCGTTTCATTCTTGTTAGAATTCATCAGGACCACATATCCAGTGCTTTTATCGAGAATGACACAGCTAGAGACTTATAGAATACTTAGCTGTGTACAGGAACTGGTTTGAAAGAGCGGTTGCCGGTCCGGCAGAAATTAGAAATTGGAATAAATGCTCTGAAATAGCGATATATATGTGAATATAGACATAGAATATTCGAAAATATTCTGTATGTTTATAATAAACATTTTGAAGACCTAATCGCTATAGAATAGAATACGTCACGTATTACAATTAGATTCTCGATAAAAGCAAGGGAAGTAATCTACGCGTTTCATTCTTGTTAGAATTCATCAGGACCACATATCCAGTGCTTTTATCGAGAATGACACAGCTAGAGACTTATAGAATACTTAGCTGTGTACAGGAACTGGTTTGAAAGAGCGGTTGCCGGTCCGGCAGAAATTAGAAATTGGAATAAATGCTCTGAAATAGCGATATATATGTGAATATAGACATAGAATATTCGAAAATATTCTGTATGTTTATAATAAACATTTTGAAGACCTAATCGCTATAGAATAGAATACGTCACGTATTACAATTAGATTCTCGATAAAAGCAAGGGAAGTAATCTACGCGTTTCATTCTTGTTAGAATTCATCAGGACCACATATCCAGTGCTTTTATCGAGAATGACACAGCTAGAGACTTATAGAATACTTAGCTGTGTACAGGAACTGGTTTGAAAGAGCGGTTGCCGGTCCGGCAGAAATTAGAAATTGGAATAAATGCTCTGAAATAGCGATATATATGTGAATATAGACATAGAATATTCGAAAATATTCTGTATGTTTATAATAAACATTTTGAAGACCTAATCGCTATAGAATAGAATACGTCACGTATTACAATTAGATTCTCGATAAAAGCAAGGGAAGTAATCTACGCGTTTCATTCTTGTTAGAATTCATCAGGACCACATATCCAGTGCTTTTATCGAGAATGACACAGCTAGAGACTTATAGAATACTTAGCTGTGTACAGGAACTGGTTTGAAAGAGCGGTTGCCGGTCCGGCAGAAATTAGAAATTGGAATAAATGCTCTGAAATAGCGATATATATGTGAATATAGACATAGAATATTCGAAAATATTCTGTATGTTTATAATAAACATTTTGAAGACCTAATCGCTATAGAATAGAATACGTCACGTATTACAATTAGATTCTCGATAAAAGCAAGGGAAGTAATCTACGCGTTTCATTCTTGTTAGAATTCATCAGGACCACATATCCAGTGCTTTTATCGAGAATGACACAGCTAGAGACTTATAGAATACTTAGCTGTGTACAGGAACTGGTTTGAAAGAGCGGTTGCCGGTCCGGCAGAAATTAGAAATTGGAATAAATGCTCTGAAATAGCGATATATATGTGAATATAGACATAGAATATTCGAAAATATTCTGTATGTTTATAATAAACATTTTGAAGACCTAATCGCTATAGAATAGAATACGTCACGTATTACAATTAGATTCTCGATAAAAGCAAGGGAAGTAATCTACGCGTTTCATTCTTGTTAGAATTCATCAGGACCACATATCCAGTGCTTTTATCGAGAATGACACAGCTAGAGACTTATAGAATACTTAGCTGTGTACAGGAACTGGTTTGAAAGAGCGGTTGCCGGTCCGGCAGAAATTAGAAATTGGAATAAATGCTCTGAAATAGCGATATATATGTGAATATAGACATAGAATATTCGAAAATATTCTGTATGTTTATAATAAACATTTTGAAGACCTAATCGCTATAGAATAGAATACGTCACGTATTACAATTAGATTCTCGATAAAAGCAAGGGAAGTAATCTACGCGTTTCATTCTTGTTAGAATTCATCAGGACCACATATCCAGTGCTTTTATCGAGAATGACACTGCTAGAGACTTATAGAATACTTAGCTGTGTACAGGAACTGGTTTGAAAGAGCGGTTGCCGGTCCGGCAGAAATTAGAAATTGGAATAAATGCTCTGAAATAGCGATATATATGTGAATATAGACGTAGAATATTCGAAAATATTCTGTATGTTTATAATAAACATTTTGAAGACCTAATCGCTATAGAATAGAATACGTCACGTATTACAATTAGATTCTCGATAAAAGCAAGGGAAGTAATCTACGCGTTTCATTCTTGTTAGAATTCATCAGGACCACATATCCAGTGCTTTTATCGAGAATGACACAGCTAGAGACTTATAGAATACTTAGCTGTGTACAGGAACTGGTTTGAAAGAGCGGTTGCCGGTCCGGCAGAAATTAGAAATTGGAATAAATGCTCTGAAATAGCGATATATATGTGAATATAGACATAGAATATTCGAAAATATTCTGTATGTTTATAATAAACATTTTGAAGACCTAATCGCTATAGAATAGAATACGTCACGTATTACAATTAGATTCTCGATAAAAGCAAGGGAAGTAATCTACGCGTTTCATTCTTGTTAGAATTCATCAGGACCACATATCCAGTGCTTTTATCGAGAATGACACAGCTAGAGACTTATAGAATACTTAGCTGTGTACAGGAACTGGTTTGAAAGAGCGGTTGCCGGTCCGGCAGAAATTAGAAATTGGAATAAATGCTCTGAAATAGCGATATATATGTGAATATAGACATAGAATATTCGAAAATATTCTGTATGTTTATAATAAACATTTTGAAGACCTAATCGCTATAGAATAGAATACGTCACGTATTACAATTAGATTCTCGATAAAAGCAAGGGAAGTAATCTACGCGTTTCATTCTTGTTAGAATTCATCAGGACCACATATCCAGTGCTTTTATCGAGAATGACACAGCTAGAGACTTATAGAATACTTAGCTGTGTACAGGAACTGGTTTGAAAGAGCGGTTGCCGGTCCGGCAGAAATTAGAAATTGGAATAAATGCTCTGAAATAGCGATATATATGTGAATATAGACATAGAATATTCGAAAATATTCTGTATGTTTATAATAAACATTTTGAAGACCTAATCGCTATAGAATAGAATACGTCACGTATTACAATTAGATTCTCGATAAAAGCAAGGGAAGTAATCTACGCGTTTCATTCTTGTTAGAATTCATCAGGACCACATATCCAGTGCTTTTATCGAGAATGACACAGCTAGAGACTTATAGAATACTTAGCTGTGTACAGGAACTGGTTTGAAAGAGCGGTTGCCGGTCCGGCAGAAATTAGAAATTGGAATAAATGCTCTGAAATAGCGATATATATGTGAATATAGACATAGAATATTCGAAAATATTCTGTATGTTTATAATAAACATTTTGAAGACCTAATCGCTATAGAATAGAATACGTCACGTATTACAATTAGATTCTCGATAAAAGCAAGGGAAGTAATCTACGCGTTTCATTCTTGTTAGAATTCATCAGGACCACATATCCAGTGCTTTTATCGAGAATGACACAGCTAGAGACTTATAGAATACTTAGCTGTGTACAGGAACTGGTTTGAAAGAGCGGTTGCCGGTCCGGCAGAAATTAGAAATTGGAATAAATGCTCTGAAATAGCGATATATATGTGAATATAGACATAGAATATTCGAAAATATTCTGTATGTTTATAATAAACATTTTGAAGACCTAATCGCTATAGAATAGAATACGTCACGTATTACAATTAGATTCTCGATAAAAGCAAGGGAAGTAATCTACGCGTTTCATTCTTGTTAGAATTCATCAGGACCACATATCCAGTGCTTTTATCGAGAATGACACAGCTAGAGACTTATAGAATACTTAGCTGTGTACAGGAACTGGTTTGAAAGAGCGGTTGCCGGTCCGGCAGAAATTAGAAATTGGAATAAATGCTCTGAAATAGCGATATATATGTGAATATAGACATAGAATATTCGAAAATATTCTGTATGTTTATAATAAACATTTTGAAGACCTAATCGCTATAGAATAGAATACGTCACGTATTACAATTAGATTCTCGATAAAAGCAAGGGAAGTAATCTACGCGTTTCATTCTTGTTAGAATTCATCAGGACCACATATCCAGTGCTTTTATCGAGAATGACACAGCTAGAGACTTATAGAATACTTAGCTGTGTACAGGAACTGGTTTGAAAGAGCGGTTGCCGGTCCGGCAGAAATTAGAAATTGGAATAAATGCTCTGAAATAGCGATATATATGTGAATATAGACATAGAATATTCGAAAATATTCTGTATGTTTATAATAAACATTTTGAAGACCTAATCGCTATAGAATAGAATACGTCACGTATTACAATTAGATTCTCGATAAAAGCAAGGGAAGTAATCTACGCGTTTCATTCTTGTTAGAATTCATCAGGACCACATATCCAGTGCTTTTATCGAGAATGACACAGCTAGAGACTTATAGAATACTTAGCTGTGTACAGGAACTGGTTTGAAAGAGCGGTTGCCGGTCCGGCAGAAATTAGAAATTGGAATAAATGCTCTGAAATAGCGATATATATGTGAATATAGACATAGAATATTCGAAAATATTCTGTATGTTTATAATAAACATTTTGAAGACCTAATCGCTATAGAATAGAATACGTCACGTATTACAATTAGATTCTCGATAAAAGCAAGGGAAGTAATCTACGCGTTTCATTCTTGTTAGAATTCATCAGGACCACATATCCAGTGCTTTTATCGAGAATGACACAGCTAGAGACTTATAGAATACTTAGCTGTGTACAGGAACTGGTTTGAAAGAGCGGTTGCCGGTCCGGCAGAAATTAGAAATTGGAATAAATGCTCTGAAATAGCGATATATATGTGAATATAGACATAGAATATTCGAAAATATTCTGTATGTTTATAATAAACATTTTGGATGAATTCTAACAAGAATGAAACGCGTAGATTACTTCCCTTGCTTTTATCGAGAATCTAATTGTAATACGTGACGTATTCTATTCTATAGCGATTAGGTCTTCAAAATGTTTATTATAAACATACAGAATATTTTCGAATATTCTATGTCTATATTCACATATATATCGCTATTTCAGAGCATTTATTCCAATTTCTAATTTCTGCCGGACCGGCAACCGCTCTTTCAAACCAGTTCCTGTACACAGCTAAGTATTCTATAAGTCTCTAGCTGTGTCATTCTCGATAAAAGCACTGGATATGTGGTCCTGATGAATTCTAACAAGAATGAAACGCGTAGATTACTTCCCTTGCTTTTATCGAGAATCTAATTGTAATACGTGACGTATTCTATTCTATAGCGATTAGGTCTTCAAAATGTTTATTATAAACATACAGAATATTTTCGAATATTCTATGTCTATATTCACATATATATCGCTATTTCAGAGCATTTATTCCAATTTCTAATTTCTGCCGGACCGGCAACCGCTCTTTCAAACCAGTTCCTGTACACAGCTAAGTATTCTATAAGTCTCTAGCTGTGTCATTCTCGATAAAAGCACTGGATATGTGGTCCTGATGAATTCTAACAAGAATGAAACGCGTAGATTACTTCCCTTGCTTTTATCGAGAATCTAATTGTAATACGTGACGTATTCTATTCTATAGCGATTAGGTCTTCAAAATGTTTATTATAAACATACAGAATATTTTCGAATATTCTATGTCTATATTCACATATATATCGCTATTTCAGAGCATTTATTCCAATTTCTAATTTCTGCCGGACCGGCAACCGCTCTTTCAAACCAGTTCCTGTACACAGCTAAGTATTCTATAAGTCTCTAGCTGTGTCATTCTCGATAAAAGCACTGGATATGTGGTCCTGATGAATTCTAACAAGAATGAAACGCGTAGATTACTTCCCTTGCTTTTATCGAGAATCTAATTGTAATACGTGACGTATTCTATTCTATAGCGATTAGGTCTTCAAAATGTTTATTATAAACATACAGAATATTTTCGAATATTCTATGTCTATATTCACATATATATCGCTATTTCAGAGCATTTATTCCAATTTCTAATTTCTGCCGGACCGGCAACCGCTCTTTCAAACCAGTTCCTGTACACAGCTAAGTATTCTATAAGTCTCTAGCTGTGTCATTCTCGATAAAAGCACTGGATATGTGGTCCTGATGAATTCTAACAAGAATGAAACGCGTAGATTACTTCCCTTGCTTTTATCGAGAATCTAATTGTAATACGTGACGTATTCTATTCTATAGCGATTAGGTCTTCAAAATGTTTATTATAAACATACAGAATATTTTCGAATATTCTATGTCTATATTCATATATATATATATATAGAGAGAGAGAGAGAGAGAGAGATTTTGAGTATATGTTGGTTGTATACCAACACCTCAGTATGCAGGCTGGAGCACTCGACGAAGTGCGCAGCTTGGTTTGGTTACTCCGGAGTAATGTAAAATAAAGTTAAATAAAAAGTCAAATGTTTAAAATTTAGCTTCGTTTATTACTGCTATATATATTTCAGTGACAGCCATCTTTGGCTGTGACCTCTTCAGGCAGTTTGAATTAGTGTGGTATAGACAAGTACATATATTGTTGAGGTGTATAATTTTGTCAATACTCTGATATGCCCAGTTCCTGGTTGGGTTGTTATTTCACTGAGGAACTGGAATCATATATATATATATATATATATATAGCTGCAGGCGGGGAACCAGGGATCTATTGCTAATCTATTTGATGCTTTATGACCATAATTTGGGCTGGCACGGGACAGCCAGCAATAGAGGATACTGGTGGACCTGGTCGTCTCTACGAATGATGATGCCTCTGGAATCACTGACTTATGTGGACCCCTAGTCTCACCGAGCAAGAGCAAGTAGAGCATAACTATAATTTGCATCGGAATAGGTTTCGTCGATCGGTCCCGAAATCTCGCCTACCATTACTAAGAAACTGGCTACCAAATCGCGCCTACTCCGCCTTCATCAAGGATGAGGCTGTTGGCCACTTGAAATGTTATCCCCACGGTGATTAAGGAGCCCTATCTACCTCGCTAAGCATGTTGTCCGGCGCTCTACCTATTCTGACAATCCAGTCTAATAATGACAGGGCATATAAGCCCCACCCCACCCCCACCCCCTAAAGAGAAAAATAGACTTCAGCATAAGTGAGAATTGCACCATACGAAACACCAGCCCGGCATGGGAAATCTCTCTCTCTCTCTCTCTCACATATTATCTCTCATTCACACAAATATACATACGACATTTGGTCAGTGTATATAATTCTGCTGGTAGTTACATGTATTGCTGGTGTATGTTTGACATCCAATTAACTTTCTACACATGTATCAACAGTAATTTATTGTCAGAAGTTCCAAGTATCTGTAATTGTTTTCAGCAATATTTGAAAACCAAGCACATATATAAAATTAACCCTCCACATATCACTTTATATAGTTTGTACCACACTGAAAAATATGTCAACCTGCTTCTTCTCAATTTTAAATGTGTCGTAATGACTTCCCCTCTTACTTTCTATTACGCTTGATCATTCTTGATAGTAATGAAGGTAGTTTCTACATCAATAACAATATCCTGTTGGCATCTGTCCCATTTTCTTTGACATTGAGTGCGTCTCCTGGCGTTCGGGGAAATTACTGTGAAGTTAATCACGATTCTAAAACAACACTAATGATTGCAGCAACTTGACAATTTATTCTATCATACATTAGCTCAAGAATCTAATAAGTTCTCACATAATACATCATTGAATTGTGAGAGAATAATACTTTAAAATATTGTGAGCAATTCTTCATAAAGGAAATGCAACTTGTTAAATATTCAGTGGGTTCCGTAGGTGTTTTGTTCTGAATATGTTTCATTCATGAATAACTCAAACTTATAATGCCTTACAAATTCTGAGATGAGAAATAAAACATCTATTTAGCAAAGTTACGTGCCTATATCTATAACTCTACAACAGTTTCTTTACTTTTATGGATCACTACTAATCGATTTGCACTTATTCAGATTATATATATATATATATATATATATATATATATATATATATATATATATATATATATATATATATATATATATATATATATATATATGTATATAGATATATAGATATATAGATATATATATATATATACATACATATATCTATCTATACATATATGTATACATATATATATATATATATACATATATATATATATATATATATATATATATATATATATATATATATATATATATGTATATATATATATATATATATATATATATATATACATATATATAGATAGATATGTATAGTTAGATATATATATATATAAAGATATATACATGTAGTAATAATAATAAATTTGAAGACTAAAATCCAAAGAGGGCTCGATAAGGATAAATATATATCAAATATATAAGAACCGTAGAGCAAATATTTATTAAAGTAACAGATTAAAGTTTAAGCAAAGAATCGCTGCTTTCACCCTTAACGGGATCTTCTGAAACTAACAAAGTCAATCTGTGAACGCAGAAGTGAATATTTCAAAAGACTTTGCAACCGGGGGAAGACAGGAAGACGATACTTTGGTTCGTGGAAACGTTCCCTGGCAAAGAACGGGAAAAAACGAAGATAATATGTCATTATTTGGAGCGGTTAAAAACAATTACACGCAGTGACAGAACCACGTTTATGGTATAAAAGAAGTCGTAGATAAATACGTATATAACAAGCGCACACACATACCTACATGTAAATACACAAATGTTCGGAGTACGTCAACCAAAACACGAAGTACACATATGCACACACCCTATATACGTCTTCAAATTTATTATTATTACTATTTGGCTCTCTCGGTTGAGCACTCTATTGACTTATATTCATCATGCAGAAACAACATCTGAATATTTCTACAAAGAACATACCCGTACCAAGCAGGAAAACATACCTAAAACTCCTGATACAGAAAACATACGCGTTCATTAAAAGGTTGCGTTAGCGTGCCTTTTATTTCGATAATCCGCGAAAAGCAAACAACAAACAGGATAAATTTAGGTTTAAAACCTATAATAACCCTCGTGTAACCCAGCATTGCTACCCTTCGAAAATGATGTCTTGGAACTCATACGAACTATCAAATTTCGGAATAGGAGCAATTCCTTCCAGCAGGCCCTGAAGAATAGAATTCGTTCTATTAAGGATTCTAATGCCGTGCACGTCCATTCCGACAAAACTGGCAACCTATATCAAGTGGAGCGCAGTACTTACCATCAACTCCTACATAATGCTGTAACGAAGGATTACCGTAAAACTAATCAGTGCGTCATCAATGAAATCAACGATGCTGGGTGTAAAATCACCTCTGATCTCAACATCCTGGACCGGATGGAACCTCTGGACCCTATTTCTCCCTACTTTACCCTGAAGGATCACAAATCCAATTTTCCGAACAACCTCTCTATTCGGCTTATTAACCCTACGAAGTCCGATTTAGGTAGACTTAGTAAAAGGATTCTTGATAGAATTATACCTGAAATTAGAAGTTTGACCCCTCTTGCACTGTGGAACAATTCTTTCGCGGTGTTTGATTGGTTCAAGGGCATATGCAACAAGGAACATTGCCGTTTTATCCAATTCGACATCAATAATTACTACTCCTCCATCACTTTACCACTTCTCCTTAGATCTATCAATTTCTTTAAATCACTCACAGTGGTTAAGGATTTCGAAGTTGATGTCATCCTCAATGCCCGTAAGTCGTTGATTAATTTCGACGACTCTATTTGGATTAAAAAATCTAATATTACCTCATTCGACGTGAGTATGGGCGCCAGCGATTCTGCGGAGGTTACTGATCTTATCGGCCTTTTTCCTTCTTTTCTCTATCAAGGACGAATTCCCCAACGTAGGCGGTTGTTTGTACCGTGATGATGGCCTTTTTACCATGACTAAGTGCGGCCCGCGTGCTTGCGACAGGTTCAGAAAAGAACTCACAGCCTTCTTTAAAGGCTTCAACCTCTCTATACAGGTTAAAGCCAACCTCTCGGTCGTTAATTACCTCGTTAATTACCTCGACGTTACCCTCAATTTATCGAATGGCTTGTATTACCCGTATAGAAAGCCGAATGATACGCTTAATTACATAAGTAAGCATTCCAACCATCCTGCCAGCATAACCAAGAACCTGGTAAGAAACGTTTCATTGAGGCTTTCCCGTCTATCTACTAACGAGGATATTTTCAAGGACCATTCCACATATTACAATGAAGCTCTTGCTCGGAGTGGATTTGTCGATAAGGTAGCATATACAGAGTATGAGAATAGACCTAGAAGAAATAGATCCCGACGCATTATATGGTATAACCCACCATATAATATGGAGGTGTCCACACCATTAGCTAAGATCTTTCTATCCCTTATTACGAAGCATTTTCCCCCTACACATAAATATAGTAAGATTTTTAATAGAAATACTATTAAAATTTCTTACTCTACGACACCTAACCTTGCACATAACATCACAGCTTCAAATTTAGCTAAACTACCTAGCCGTAGGAACACGTGCAACCCTGTAGTTAGTACTAACTGTAATTGTAGGAATCGGGTTGATTGCACCCTATCCGGGAAATGCCTCTCTAGTAACATTGTCTACAAATGTAAGGTTGAAACACCCACGTCCCGTAGAGCCTACATAGGGTTAACCGCCAATAGATTCAAGCAGTGTCTTTACATGCATACCCATTCTTTTCGTTACCCTCTAAGAAGGAATATGACTTCACCTTCAGCTTATATCTGGAGTCTAAAAGACAACCACTCCCAATATAAATTACACTGGGAGATCCTAGCTAGGGATAGATCGTATAACGGAAATAAAAGACCATGTGACCTCTGCACCGCTGAGGCCCTGGAAATACTCTACGCCCAGACCACATCTTAAACCAAAAATCTGAGGCAATTTCAGCTTGTAAACATAAATTGCACAAAACGTTCCTGTATTACAGCCCCACATTATACCCTAGCGGATAGTACGATCTATACGCGGATATTTTACGTCTTGATGTGGTAGCTAAGTATATGTTATGTTTATACCGTTATTTATTTGCATAGGTAAGTATATATTACCTGTATGTTTT
>OZ024747.1:64802869-64832869 GCA_964016885.1 Eledone cirrhosa
GCAACTCAAAAGGCTAGCTGTGTCTCAAATTTGCCACATTGGGTTCATATATGTTCATGGAATGATCAATCATTTACACGTTAATTTCATGAACGAGCAAGCTGTTTCCTTATTCAAACAATAGGAACCCTGATCAATGTGACTGACGAAGAGCTACACATGATACATACACTATTTGTAACGACACTGAAAACACTGCCATATTAAAACCTCAAAACAACTGACAGTCTATCACGTCACGTCACGTCTCCATAGATTAGGACAAGCTTCTGGATCTATTCGATTCGTCTGACTGTCGCTCTGCTAACAGCTTTATAAACAGATTAATCTGAAAATATATATTTTGCTTTTTATAATTAAAATGGAAGCCAAATAGATGCATTATATATGGATTTATCACTTTTCCTATTCTGTTTACATTATTTATGCAGCTTATATAGTTAGACATTTGAGGAAATATATGGAAAACTTTGTTATGAATTGTTTTATATATAGAAACCCTGCTGAATCTGAGTACAAGAATGGCTCACACTTTTACTTACAGAATTAACATGTTACTAATTGTAATATTGTCATCTGCTATTTGGAGAACATTCGGTTATATGTGTTAATCATTCATACATACATACATACATACATACATACATACATACATACATACATACATACATACATACATACATACATACATACATACATGGTGGCTGCCAACTCGTTTTCGAGTACGGCCACTACTTTATATCCATGTAGGTGAACCCCTACCGATGCGCTGAACGAGTGTGACTTTTTAGTCCAGCCAGCGACTTGAAAACTCTGGTACAAACACTACACCTGTGACAATTATTGACACATAGTGCTGGGCCCATGGCACCATGTGACGACAAGTGCAGAGAGATCTCCAGATATAAAGCAATGCCTGTGCTGTGAAGCTTTTATAATGAGCAAAGGCACTGCACAAAGCCAGTCCCACTCTCTTAACCAAGATGATATTTACCAAAAAGAAGAACAATTCAACATTATTGGTTACCATAAGGGTTGCAGGTGTTAAATCAGAGTTTTCCTTCTCCTAGAATTCTGCCAAAGGGGTCATACATATATACATAATACATACATACATACATGATGGCTGTAAACTCTGCTAAGAGTGTGCCAATCGCTTGTCAGATTACAGAAAATGGTGGACTTTTAGGCTACAGCCACCCACACGAACCTGTAACATGACCTGAACAAGCAATGCCTGTGCTTTGAAGGTTTTTTTAAGTGGGGAAAGGCCTTGTACTCAACCATCCCACTCTCTGAGAATTGAAAACACTACCTGATAAAGAGAACTGGTCAACATCATCGGATGCCTCCGAAGCCGCAGGCTTTCTTTTTCAGAGTTTCCCTCTCTTAGAAAGGTGTTGTGACAACAACCGGGGGCCTTTCACTCCCAGGTGAAAAAAAAGAATACTATTTGGATGGCCGTTGACTCTGCTGAGTTCCTCCGGACTTTGCCGGGTCTTGTATTTCATCCAGCAGGGTGCCCAAATATCATCCTCCTCACCGAGCAAGCTTGGTGGGGTTGCCGATTTTGTCGCCGGCAACCCGACCATGAGACAAGTTGTAATGGGTTACATGTTACCAGTAGCACTCGAGAGCGACCTGACATAACATACATACATACATACATACATACATACATACATACATACATACATACATACATACATACATACATACATATTAAATCCCAAACTTATAGCATTAGGTCTTCCGTATAATACTGACTTATGAATAGTTTCTGACTTATGAACATGATCTCAAATTTAAGTAATTGTTAGGCAATTAAAAAGACCGCAATATTTTACCGGGGTAAAGGCGCGCGATTTCGTTATTAGTGGATTTGGTTCTAGGACTCGGTGGTACGTTATATTCTTGAGCAAGATATTACATTTCACGTTGCCTCCATCCATTCATTTAAAAGTTAGTACAATAAAGGGGTGTTGGTTATCCCTGCGATGAACCGGCGTGCTATCTAGAGTATAAGCCTTGTACTCACAGTTGCTTAACCCCAATAAATATATTAGCCTTATATCACTTTTCACATTATTTAATATATTATATACAATGCTTGAGGCAACTACAACATTTTATTATTCATATTTATATTCTGGCCTTGTGCCTATAGTAGAAATCATTATTGATATTGATATTTATTTAAGAAACCATCATTTATATCTATATTTATATTTATATTTTTTAACTGTGGGTTAATCAAGGATAAACATCAATTGTCAGCTAAATTATTTAAAAGAATATATTGAAGCGAAAACCAAACGAAACAGTGAGTGTGTTTTACTATTTTTTTTTTTTTTAAAACATAACCCTTTCCGAATATAACAATATTTATTTCCACACACGATTTCATATCAGAAACATTTCAAATCAAATATATTTTTTGTTCAAGGAAATGTGCATGTTGATAATATTTGATTTTTCCAATTAAATAAGATATCATATTTATATTTTTTAAAAGTATATACTCAGCCATGTTACATTCCTCCATACATGCACAAATGTATATAGTGTGCATATACTATATACATTTGTGCATGTATGGGGGAGGGGGGTGTAACATATATACATTCATATATATATATATGTGTGTGTTTGTGTGAGGTGGGTGTGTGTATGAGGTGGGTGTGCTTATGCACGTGGAGGGTGTGACTGTGTGGGTGTGTGTTTGTGTGTGTGGGGTGAGTTGGATATGTGTGTGTGTATGTGGGGGGGGTCTATGATATTAAAATGTAGAAATACCTGTTTGAACGTCTATAATGTTATCCCTTCCAAATATTGAGGTGATACCACGAGGAGAAGAGATTTGACACCAGGTCAATTCTATAGGTTAAGACAACAATATTGATTAAATCAAAATCTCATACGTTCATGATAGATGAACACTTTGGCCATGTCAAACATGGCTGTGATATAATCTCAAGAAGGATACATACAGCAGGCATTATAGGTAGGTGAATTTAAGTGGCACTAAATGGCAATCTAAGATGACCTCTTTTATTTTGAAGATGTATGTAACGATTAATGGTTATGAGATAAAACTTCGTTATTGTGGTAATACGATCATGCGACAAATATGTTTATACACATTCAAATTATACATACCCATATGTATATAAACAACTAAACATATGATCTTCCGATATTTACTTCTAACTATGTAATAAAATTATATAACAGTATATATATGTAATAGGATATATGTGTATATATATATATATATATATATATATATATATATATATATATATATATATATACTCATTAAAATAACTACAGTAGGCTGGACTGGAATATTTACTTTAGAGTATTTCGAGTCGTTTGTTTCAAACCTGTAACATTGATAAAATGACTACGTGATTGTTCATTCATACAACCATATATATATATATATATATATATATATATATATATATATATATATATATATATATATATAAACAACATTGGAATTTGATTATTCGCTCTAACATAGCGGATACGTAAATGCAAATTCTAATTTTGCATATATATATATATATATATATATATATATATATAAACGACATTGGAATTTGATTATTCGCTCTAACATAGCGGATACGTAAATGCAAATTCTAATTTTGCATATATATATATATATATATATATATATATATATATATATATATATATATATATATATATATATATATACATACATACATACATATATATATATATATATATATATATATATATATATATATATATATATATATATATATATATACAAATAAAATATAAATAAAATATAGAGTTATTAACTCATATAGGTACCCTGCAATTAAAACAAACTCAAAGTATAAATACCGAGCATTATATAGTACGATAAAATAAAGTACCAGTAATATACTGGGTGATTGCTGGCCTTGTGCCTAAAATAGAAACAATTATATAGTAATATATATGTATAAATAAACACAGTAAATCTCGTGTCTAAAATTACGAGGGTATAAGATACCACTAATGTTTTAAAAATTTAATCTTAACTATACAGTATGATATATTAATTTTATACTGACCGTATCAAAAACATTTCATCTCTCGGACAGATTTTAGACTCCATCTCTCGGACAGATTTTCATTTGATCTATCTCTCCCTGATGATAGCCTACAGATTATCTGTTACAAACACAATTTTTTCAGGGCGAAACAGATGGAGTCTAAAATCTGTCCGAGAGATGAAATGTTATTGATACGGTCAGTATAAAATTAATATATCATACTGTATAGTTAAGATTAAATTTTTAAAACATTAGTGGTATCTTATACCCTCGTAATTTTAGACACGAGATTTACTGTGTTTATTTATACATATATATTACTACATAATGCTCGAATTTATACTTTGAGCTTGTTTTAATTGCAGTGTACATATATGAGTTAATAACTCTATATCTTATTTGTATTTCGGCTCCTTGAATGGGTGAGCTTATATACTGAGTGGTATAAGGCTATTATTTCTAGCATAACTAATCATACCACGTATAGCGTGCAGACAACGAGGGACATATCTTTGGTCCTCAAATTGCTGTTAGAGGTGTTTTGTTTCATTTGATCTATCTCTCGCTGATTATCGGAGATTATCTGTTACAAACACAATTTTTTCAGGGCGAAACAGATTGAGTCTAAAATCTGTCCGAGAGATGAAATGCTTTTGATACGGTCGGTATAAAAAAAAAAATTAATATATCATACTGTATGGTTAAGATTAAATTTTTAAAACATTGGTGGTATCTTATACCCTCGTAATTTCAGACACGAGATTTACTGTGTTTATTATACATATATATTACTATGTATATATATATATATATTGGTGACCAAAACCTTTTTATCAATTAAAACTCCATTATCTATTCAAGAAAACTAACACCAGACATATTCAACATCTTAGTCAATGAATGAGACTGAGACACCATTAACAAAGCTTCATTAAATATATCTACACACATACATACACATATACACATACATATACACACATACACACGAGCCAGATTTGCATATCTAAATATATTATTTCCGTCTATTATTTAACATTTCCCTTCACTTTCTATTCAAACATACTCTCAGACATACATTTACATTTAGATACGTTTGATGACAAATACATACATACATATGTATACATATGTATATGCATGCATACATATATATATATGCATACATATATATATATAAATGCATACATATATACATGCATACATACATACATACATGGATGGTTGCCAACTCGTTTTCGAGTACGGCCACTACTTTATATCCATGTAGGAGAACCCCTACCGATGCACTGAACGAGTGTGACTTTTTAGTCCAGCCAGCAACTTGAAAACTCTGGTACAAACACTACACTTGTGACAATTATTGACACATAGTGCTGGGCCCATGGTACCATGTGACGACAAGTGCAGAGAGATCTCCAGATATAATGCAATGCCTGTGCCGTGAAGCTTTTATAGTGAGCAAAGGCACTGTACAAAGCCATTCCCACTCTCGTAACCAATATGATATTTACCAAAAAGAAGAACAAGTCAACATCATTGGATACCATCAGGGTTGCAGGTGTTATATCAGAGTTTTCCTTCTCCTAGAATTCTGCCTTGACAAAGGACAAGAGGTCATCTCTCCCGGTAATTTTGGATGGCCATTGACTCTTAAGAGCTCCTTTACCCTTTGACAGGTTTTGTTTTTAGTCCTGCAGGATGTCCAAAGTCACCCTACTCACCAAGAAACCTACATGCATACATACATACATACATACATACATACATACATACATACATACATACGGATATATATATATATATATATATATATATATATATATATATATATATATATATATATATATATATATATATATATATATATATATATATATATACATACATTCATATATAGGAAGTGCGATAAATACAAAAATATGTCTGTATGTGTATCTGACGGTGTGTATGCCTGTGCATCTATGTATGTGTGTGTATGTCTTTGCGGGTATGTGTGTATAGTTATGTGTATATTTCACGCCTGATCTGCTTCGGCTATCGTTACGCTTTATCAGTTCACATTAAACAACACTGTTCAGAATCCTCACCCAGATATTACCAATCAGATAGCGATATCGATTATTTAAAGAATCCGGCTGAAAATAAAAGAAATCACCCCCACCCCGATATTTATCAGCGTCAGATTAACCTACTTATACGAAGTCAGTAACAATTTATGAAAGCTATTTATATAGATTACCTAATATATATCATATAAGCCAGTCGACAATAAAAATTATATGTGGACTGGAGCATCGGGAACTATATTATCTTGCTTAAAGGCACAAGGCTCCGCTATCATTCTGTTCCATGACTTTACGATTATGAGTCAAACACCTTCTATAATAATTGTTTGTACTTATTGGCAAAAGGCCAGCAATTATTCAGTGTATTACTGGTACTTTATTTTATCGACCCCATAAGGATGAAAGGCAAAATTAATATCGGTGGAATATGACATCATACCGTAAAGAGCCGTAACTATAAGCTCCACAGCATGGCATCCGACTCTCTACCGATACTGCCAATCCACGGCCATTCTGTAATAATTGTTTCAACTTTTGGCACAAGGCCAGAAATTATACCAGTGCATTACTGGTACTTTATTTTATCGATCCTATAACGATGAAAGGCAAAGTTAACCTCGGCGTGATTTTTCCTCAGACCGTAAAGAGCCGTAACTATATGCCGCAAAGCATGGCGTCCGACACTCTACCGATATTGCCAATCCACCGCGTTTTTGGAATAGTATATGGGCTTCAGTACCTTTTATTTTATGCCCTAGAAACGCCGTACGTCGATACCGCGCCCTTAAGACTCCTTTAGGAGCTACGGAACCATGGATGCGTGTATATATATATAGCAACTAACATATATATTTTATATATATTAAAAATACCACCCATCATAAATATTATATATAGCAGACAGCATAAATATTAACTTTATAATATATACCAACTATCATACATATTTTTATATACCAACAAATACAAATATTATATATAACATATATAAATGCTAACATTTCTTCTAGACAGAATTCAATTTCATACAATACATTTTATCAATATTTCTACTTAACATTTTTTTGTTTAATGTTACCTTCATTAATATATTAATACTAAATTAACAATAGGTTTTCAAAACAATACCTAATCTCCATCATTTATGCCTCACTAGTATAAATTGTTCTACATTTATTTAACAAAAATGTTATTATCTCCTCGGCTAGCACGGTGAAACCATTGTTTCGTTGATGAGGTCATACTGAAACAGAAACATTTTCGGAAATGTCTTCCGTACTTGCCGAAATAAATAGAGTAATATTACTCATTGTTTCATAATGTTTTTTCCCCCCTCATCGTGTAATAATTTCTAGTCAGCATATCAAATATAATTGATTCTACTTTTGGCACAAGGCCAGCAAATAACCAGTACATTACTGGTACTTTATTTTATCGACCCCGTAAGGATGAAAGGCAAAGTTAACCTCGGCGGGATTAGAACTCACACTGTAAAGGGACATAACTCTATGCTGGAAAGCATGGCGTCCGACTCTCTACCGATTCTGCCAATCCAACGCCCTTGCGCCAATGACACTTAACTATTACATAGAAGGCCTTATTAAATGCTATTTGTTGTTTATTAATCATAGGTTAGCCCTGCTGAACAGGCTCATAGTCAAAAGCATTTAACTATGAAATCTCAATATTTGTTCAGGCACAACTTCTCATGAAATATATTAAACACGATGGTTATCCTCAATAGAGCGAAGTAACAGAGTGTGATTTAAGTAGAATTGACTATTTCTATCACGTAAAATCACTGCGAATAAGTTTCCTTGTTGGCTTCCAAAAGTACCAGCAATATACTTACACGGATATTCAGCTAATCTATAGTATCTCACATCAATACTAAGTAGAAACAATTAATCTAATTAAAACAGAATCATACTTTTACAGTATTCACCATTTCGCATTAAATATGTCATTAAATTATTAGGAATCTTAGTGACAGTAAATTGATAGGTTCATATAGATTTATTATATATCTCTGAATCTATCATTTTAATGAATTAATTTCACATACAGGGTTTATGGTGCTATTTCATGAACACAGTTTATATTTGTACTGTCGACCATTGACTATGGTTAAAACTGTATAGCTTTGCCTAACTGCCCCTGATATATGTCATCTCACTGTCCATTGAAATGAGCAGAGTGGGTATACAGTGTTATTTTATATGGCATTATATCTTGTACTAGCAGTAAAGCCCGGCGTTGCTCGGGGTCGCTCAGTAGCTGTGTTAAAGTTACAATGTTAAGTTTCTTTTTTGGCTTAAAAACTGTAGTGTCTACGGTGCAGACTTGCATGTGGTGTTTTTGATTAATATTCCCTCAACCAACAATATGCCTTATGAAGTTAAGAAAACATAACGATAACCCGAATGTTATAACAAAAGAGGATGTTGGGGATAAAAACTGCACTGGTTATTTATTAACAAAGATCGAAAATGTAAACACTGCAACGCAGAGAAAAACATTAGCGTAACCAAATTATCAGTTATGTCTGTCTGCACGCCTATATCACCTCTCTGCACGACTGTCTGTCTGCACGCCTATATCACCTCTCTGCACGACTGTCTGTCTGCACGCCTATATCACCTCTCTGCACGACTGTCTGTCTGGACGCCTATATCACCTCTCTGCACGACTGTCTGTCTGCACGCGTATATCACCTCTCTGCACAACTGTCTGTCTGCACGACTGTCTGTCTGCACGCCTAACGACGAAATATTTGCTTGTTTTACATAGTCTTTAAATAGACTTGTTTTCAAGTAAAAATATTGTTTTAAAATGCTTTTAAATGGAAATGAAGCAAAACGGAAGCTTAGTGTTCGTGTATTGTGTTAATGTCATTTTAAACGCTGAGAAAGCCAGCGTAATTTTTTACGTAAGACGCTCAATGTAAACAGAACAAAGGGAAATAACTGATAACTTACGCTCAAAAATCGATACATTATATTCGATTTCGTCACATAGGGTGGGTCAATTTGAAATATTTTTTTTTCCGATGTCTTCGCTAGGGCTCAATGTACAAGTATAGCAATTTCGGTGCAATTCCGTGAGAGATTCTAAGAGGAGATGTGTGCCAAAAATCGATAGACAGACAGACAACCACAGTTTTATATATATAGATTGGAAAGGCAGTGGATTAGCCGTATCGGTAAAGTGTTAGGCACCATGCTTCGTGACATAGAGTTATTCCCTTTACGTTCTGAGTTCAAATCCCGCCGAGTTTAGCTTTGCCTTTCATCCTTACGGAGCCAATAAAATAAAATAACAGTCACGTACAGGGGTCGATTTAATCAACTTTCCCAACCCCCAAATTGCTGGCCTTGTGCCTTCAGTAGAAATTATAATATCTTGTATTAGATTTTAACCCATTGAACGTTTGAGAAATATAATAATTTTAAGTTGCCAACCTAGTGATCCATATCTCACCAACAATTCTTTTATGAATTACGTCAAATATGTTCTGTATACAACCAAACGTGGATGGATTCACTTGAGAGAAATGAATAACATGTATCCCCAGTATGAGAACTAATTTCAATATTATTAGAGCTTACAACAAAATTCAGTTAGAAATGATTTAGAAAATAGATTTCAGGAGTGACTAGAAAATTCTATGTCTTCTGTGGAACAGGCTTTTACATTGTAATCTTGTGGAATTCAACCTACATATTGAATTGACTTCATTGATCGAAATAGAATTTTCTGGGTTGAACGTAATCATAAAAGGATTTCCTGACTCTATGAGTTGATCAAAAGTTATTGATGAACTCCTTATAATTTGTCTACATTATTAAAACGACTGAATATTTGCTTAGATGTATCAGCTAATGTCTCTTCTATTGATGCATTAGTTCAATTTCAAGATTCAATGTGTCTGAAGCAGTAATCAGATATTAAAATACAAATGTTGCAGTCACCATGAACCATGAAGTTATTATTGAAATGCAGACGAGATATTAATAGACATTATGGACCAATGAAATGTAATCACTCCTAAAATACATCAGACTGATCAATTTAGTCTCCTATTGATGCTAGTCAAGCTGGGTTTCCAGTAAATAATGTATTGTGAGTATATAAATGATGGATTGAATATTCATTTTATAAGCTCATGCCTTCCAGCAAAGGCTATTACCAATTACGTAGCTATTATATTTCAGCATTCGAACACAAATATATATTTACCGAGTAACCCTATTTGATATCTGCAAAAATACGTTATGAAACAGAATATTTTATGCATTGACTTCACATCGATTTTTATTTTTTAATCTAATAACGTTTGCTATATTTTGTTTTGTAAGCAATTTTTTCATATTTGTAATAAATGCATATAAACAGAATAAATCACCCAGTTAAATGTTACAATGATATTAATATATTAGTGTCTACAACTATCCAAAGGCCTGGGTAAATGATACAAAATCATAGTATATAACTTGCACTCTAGTCTCTCTGTGTTGCAATGTAAAGTTACTAAGCAATCCCCTGTGAATCATAGGTACTGTTTAGGTGCATAATTCTAGTCGGAATAGTTTAGACATTCGTCAAGTGAAAGCAGTTGTTTGGCTTCATATGAACATTTATCTAACAGATTATCATTGACAAGAGTTTAAATATGACCATCTAGACTATTCTTTTATACATAGACCTATATTATATAATGTATCCTTATTTTGGTTATGATGGCAGTGTCGGAAGCAGGAAAAGTAAATCGCTACGACAGTTTGCATGTTGATAAGGTCGAAAAATATTTAGGTTTTACTCGTAATTCGAACTGTATTCATCATCCCATGAAGGGCTTATGACAAAGTAGCTGATGACGGTGTTTGAACACAGTGAACAGGGTCTAAACATAAAAAATTCCCCAGAGGCATTTACGACCCGGTCAATGCACCAACTATATACTAAATGTATATTTACTTAACTATTACCGCGTTCACATTTCGACAGGTTATGGTGCGTCTGCACTTCAAAATATTCAGATTCAAAGAAATGGCTAAATGTGTCCGCTGGTGTCTTATGCACATATCTGTGAAGTACATCATACGAGTCGATGAATTATATAGTTATGTATTGTCGTATAAGTGAATATAGTTTGGATGCATAATGTGGATAACTTTATTTCAAGACGTGTAATTACTTTCCAGCCTGTCAATTACGTCAGTAACACTAAAATAATTCTGATATCAGCTAACTTCGTTGTGTGACGATGCAACAAGGTTAGAAGTATCTTGCGGCCAGACACATTGAAAATATATGTGGTAAAATGCATTTGTGTTCTCTCGTTATGAATGATAATTCACTGGAAGGCAAATTTGTCTTCAAGATGTATAAGAATTTGTCAAATGTATTCATGCCAATAAATTGATTTCTTATATAATTGAACATGTCTCTAATAGGGAGACACATTCTTCAAACATATTTTTTCATAAGGCTATTTGATTTCCATATTGTCGTTACTACGTCATACATTAACTCCGACACACAGATATAAAGTTATTTCTGTTATTGTATAGTTGCCAAAACGTATCTAATGTTTCTTTAGAATCTTTATACAAAGTAAAACATTTAGATTTTATCAGGCCATCTACGAATTCAATGCGAGATCTTTTTCATTACAACAATTCTAAAATCTGTCTAAATACACATTACCACAAATAATATTGTGTTAGCTTGTTAATCTTCATAATCTACTTCAACACGAAGCCAGGTGTAGTCATTGTAAATTTCATTCTGAAATTGATGTAAATCTGATTTAGTGATACACAATTTGGGATTGATTATTTTTATTCTGAATCCAGAAACTTACTGAAGTGAGCAATTGCATCTTTGCTCCAATTGCCCTTCAATTCAGATCTTTTTATATCAACTTTGGTGAAAAGAATCGATGTTTTATTAAGTCTATTGTATATCGAATTCTCTCTATGGAATGCAGATGGAAATGTTCTTTTTAATCAGGATATAAAAATTATAGTGCTGAATGTAGATATGTTGTGTATGAATGATGACAACGATAATGATTAATAACAAATTATATACTGTGGCAGCAATGATACATAACAATGAGGTATAACAATTGTTATGCTGAGTGTGTATATTTTGTGATAACGACGGCAAGAAGAATGAAATATGACAAATTTAATTGTTTCTACTTTGGGCACAAGACCAGCAATTATTCCAGGCATTACTGGTACTTTATTTTATCGACCTCGAAAGGATGAAAGGCACAGTTAACCTCCAACGTTCTAACGACTCTGTCAATTTGCCGCCTTAGACAAATATAATAAGGCATGTGTATAGACCGTGGCAACGGAGTTACGGCCCTTTGCGGTCTGATTTCAGATCCCGCCGAGGGTAACTTTGCCTTTCATCCTTACGAAGTCGATAAAATAAAGTACCAGTCACGCAATGGGTTCGATTTAATCGACTTTCCCCTCCCCCAAAATTGCTGGCCTTGTGCCTATATAAGTAAACATTATTATCAGCAGATTCATGGAGTTAGATTGGCAGTATCTATAGAGCGTCGGAAGCCATGATTTGCAGCCCAGAGTTATGGCCCGTTACGGTCTGATTTCAAATCCCGCCTAGGTTAACTTTGCCTTTCATCCTTACGGAGTCGATAAAATAAAGTACCAGTCACGCAATGGGTTCGATTTAATCGACTTTCCCCTCCCCCAAAATTGCTGGCCTTGTGCCTATATAAGTAAACATTATTATCAGCAGATTCATGGAGTTAGATTGGCAGTATCTATAGAGCGTCGGAAGCCATGATTTGCAGCCCAGAGTTATGGCCCGTTACGGTCTGATTTCAAATCCCGCCTAGGTTAACTTTGCCTTTCATCCTTACGGAGTCGATAAAATAAAGTACCAGTAATGCACTAGGATATTTGCTGGCCTTGTGCCAAATGTAGAAACAATTATTATCAGCAGATTTAGGGTGATGGATTGGCAGTATCGGTAGAGCGTCGAACACCAAGCTTAGTGGCATAGAGTTATGGCCTTTTACGCTCTGAGTTCAAATCCCATTGAGGCTAATTTTCCCTTTCATTCTTACGGTGTCGATTAAATAAATTACCAATAATTAACTGGGATACATTTAATCGACTTTCCTTTTCACCCAAAATTGTTGGCGTCGTACCTAAATCAGACACCATAATTATTATCAGATTCCAAATTATATAAAGGAGATAATCCGATACATAGATATGATGTGTTTGTCGCAATTCGGACAGGCGCATCACGATATTTCCGGTGAGAGGAAGTAGGATTTGAACTCAAAATCCGCATAATCAGGACATAAAGCAATCCGTTAGACACTTTAACAAGACTGACAATGCACAACATGGAATCCCTCGATCTGTAGTTTATTTAACGAACTTGAAAGAATGAAGGGATGGAATTCAAAGTTGGCGACGGGGTGGGGTTGAAATCAGAGCGCAGAGCCCGGAACATTTACTGCAAAGCATTCTATTCGAAGTTCTAGAGATTCTGTGTACTCGTCACCTTAGCTACATAACAACATGGGAAAGCCATATATATTTTCAATTATATTTTGTTTTTTCTCTTCCATTCATCAACTCTGTCCTGTAGAATAATACAATTATGTGGAATAATTTGTATTCCATTACAAGTTTAGCGTTTCTTGTTTATGACAGCTTATAGGTGTAATCCCTTTTTGAATATCTATTTTATGACATGGAATACTAATCTGGGATTTGAAATTCTTACTTTTTCATTACTCTTTCTTCTCACGTACACCGAAAACGAACATGAGACATATTCTACACATAATCATCGAAGGAATATTCAATACTATAAGAGACATTGGATTGGCAGTATCGTTAGAGGGTCGGACGCCATGCTTTGATGCATAGAGTTACGACCCCTGACATTCTGAGTTCAAATCCCGCCGAGGTCAACTTTGCCTTTCATCCTTATGTGGTTGATAAAATAAAGTACCAGTGATACATTGGTAAATTGCTGGCCTTGTGCCAAAAGTAGAAACAATTATATTTCTTCAGTATGGAAGCAGCAACAAACTGCATATAATAAACTACAAACATCCATCAGAAAGGGATTTCAGGAGAGATAAATAAATACCAAAAAGATAATAAATGCGAACCTCTGGTATTTTTTCTGTAACACTGCTTTCAGAATCCGCTTAACAATAATATTGATTTCTCACATTCATGAAGCCACAAATATATGGACAAGACGTGTAGTCAATTGTATGAACCTCAATATAATTTGACGTCCCATGGGATATAGAATGCTATGCAAACAGATCAGTAATTAAATAGAAAGTCGTAAAATGGAATACAATTCATTTTCTGCATGCTTATACAATTTCATTATAATTCCATTACGTCTACTGGCATTGAGATATTGAAACGAAGCTGTTTCACACAGAAACATACAAAGAGGAAATGAAATGTTACTACGCTCCCTTGCTCATATACTATAAATTGAAGTCCGTGGCTGATATCGTAATAGATAGAAGTGAATGTTTGCATGTACGTATGCATGTATGCTTGTATATATGTATGAACGTATGTATGTGTGCAAGTATATGTGTATCTTAGCGGGATTTGAACTCTTATTTTTAATTGGCGATTTTCTATGCTATTTTGTACACCACATGACAAATTCTGCTAACCACCACTATGTAGTAAAGAACGTAACAATGGTTTCTTATTGACGTATAAATCCAACAGGGTTGAGTGGAGGTTATAGTCTTTTAAAAAGACCCATTATTTGACTGGTATACTATTTTATCAACACCGAAAAGGAGAAAGGCAAAATTGACTTCATTGGGATTTGAACGCAGAAAGTAAAGAGTCAAAACAGCATCTCTCTCACCATTCGCCGGGGAAACGGTTTCTCTATTTTGTCCGCCGAGGCCGCGGGGCGGCCAGCGAATGGGCCACCATTTACTTATAATAGTGAGAGATGGGAAGAGATGGAGGCGGTGACAGTGGGGGCTTGGTTCCAATTATGTTCAGACCTGGTATATATATATACGTTTCACGGATACACACTCACATTAAAACACATTCATGGTTTTCATTGTCACTCTATTCTTTCGTTGGTACAAAACATTCTTCCCATATAAACAGCGCAGATCCTTTTGTCAAGACCTTTTTTATCAATTCTGCCAATCCACCGCCCATAAGATTTCCAAATTTCGCCACAAGGTTAGCAATTTTGTGTGAGGAAAATGTCGACTATTTCGGCCATATTACTTGATTTATATTTTGCTTTAGTGATCTTAGGATGGGATAAAATAAAGTAACGTAACTATACACTCCTCTTAACAAAATATTATGCATATCAATCGCCAAGTGTTAAAGAACACAATACTGAAACCAATATACATATTGGCGTTAGGGTCAGGCCCCATGCTTTGCAGTATAGCGTTACGTCCCTTTACAGTTTGAGTTTAAATCCGACCGAGGTTAACTTTGCGTTTCTTCCTTACGGGGTCGATAAATTAAAGTACCAGTAATACACTGGGATAATTGGTGGCCTTGTGTCAAAAGTAGAAACAATTATTACTGGAAAAGTTATACTGATTTCCCACGTTGCCTTCCAGCTAGAAATTTAGAGAGGCGGGGCATGTTGGTCGCTGGAATCAACCATAATACGGTTTTGATTTGGTGATCAATTTGTAGATGCTACCGCCTTGACAAATACAAACATGAATGGTGTGTAATAAATTATATTACTCTCTACCTAACCCCCATCCTCACCCCACCACCACCACCATTAACGTTTCAAACTCTCCAACGCTTTGTCGCAATGTTAATATTACAACATATATCTAATTATGTATGTGGAGTATATTTGTGACTATCTGTCTCCATGCTTCAACTGTTTCGCTTCAATAACGCTGTGAAAATATAAATGAAGTCATAGAAAGCAAGACCCAACATTTCATTCACGGTAGAATCATTCAGTTTTTTTTTCCAATATTCAACACTTCGTATGGCTTTTTGGTAATATTCTTATAATATTTTTTTAAAGGGGTTTCTTTTAATTTCCTGTACCAAATGTGATTTACCACAAAAAACGAAACATTGCTATCTGACACAGATTTTTACACTCCAGTACATAGCATTATTTATATTCAGGTTCCTGTAGATTATATTTGTTCTTTCAAACAATTTAATACCGCAAGCATCACGACATGTGAAAAGATAAAAAAAATACGTAAAATTTACATCACTATACATTCCAAATAAAGATAGATGTTGTGTGTTCGCCCTTGATGTATACACATTGAAGTCTTGGAAAAAAAAACATTCATTAAGTCTTCCATATCTATAAATGGATAATAGTTATATATATACAGATATATATATATGTGTGTGTGTGTGTGTGTGTGTGTGTGTGTGTGTACTTGGTTGCGTGTGCCTGTGATGATAACGGATTTGTGTGAACATTTGTTTATTGATGGATCGCTCGTATGAATATGGTTTGCCACTAGTATAATCAGTAGTTTGTCAGATAAAATCATGTGGGGTGCTTCATTGCGTGTGTTTATGTTCTGAGTTTAAATATTGCTATATACATTTCATTCTTCGAATATTAATAAAATAAACAGTGCGACCCATATTACTAACTATATTCAATACGGTTGTTCGTCCCATAGTCATAATCCAATAACTGAAACTATTATAAAATATTATATATAACATATAAGTAGAATGACATTATGTAAACCGTCCCTACTTCCTTACGAATGTAAAATGAGACTTGGCGCTGATTTAGATGAATTTGCAAGGAGGAAGTTCCGCAATGTTCAAACACATTTGGTCCGTTAGAAATTAATATGTATCATGACATACGTTCATCTGATAGTCATTGTTATAAAACTCATGTCTTGATATTTAGTTTCTAAAGATATTAATATTAGGGCGGTAGATTGGCAGTATCGTTAGAGGGTCGGACGTCATGCTTTGCAGCATAGAATTACGTCTTTTACTGTCTGAGTTCAAATCCCGCCCAGGTTAAATTTGCCTTTCATCCTTACGGGGTCGAAAAATAAGGCGCCAGTAATGCACTGGGGTGATTGCCGGCCTTGTGCCAAAAGTAGAAACAATTATTATTAGTATTATTTTCAGATCGCTAGTAACTTTCAGAAGCATTCATCTTGCTTTCTCTTATATATATATATATATATATATTATTTTTACATGTTATATATTTGTGAGTATCTTGTAAGAAGTATATCAATATGGTAATTAATTTATATTACAAAGGCTAATAGGTTTTTGGCCTTTTTACCCATCTTAATGATTCAAATATGGAAATTGGGAAATTTAAAGTTAATCTCTCTCTAAATCAAACAGTGAACTGATTCCGTCTAAATT
The DNA here is from genome assembly GCA_964016885.1 of Eledone cirrhosa. Classification (NCBI taxonomy): domain Eukaryota; kingdom Metazoa; phylum Mollusca; class Cephalopoda; order Octopoda; family Eledonidae; genus Eledone; species Eledone cirrhosa. The sequence continues at coordinate 64,820,447 of OZ024747.1, forward strand.
AACAGCTAGGAATTCCCGTTCATTTTAATTGTTTATCGACTATTAGGCATATGCGATGGAACATATTTGACCGTATTAATCACCTAATCTTCCTAAAGGTTATATTCACCCAATTTATCATATGTGCAATTTATAAGCAAATATTCGCTTAAATACGATTTGAATGCTTTCAATAAGATTGGGATCTGTCAAAGAAATTAGGAATTATTGATAGTGATGCTATAAATGATAATATGGGAACATATGTCCATTAAAGCTTTCTAATGGTTAAATCATACGATGTATGTGGTCAGTTATTGCTGTACAAGTAATGTCTCAATCATTTTGGCACTATCGATAAAATTCTTTCTGTTTTCACTTTGGTAGAGCTCTTTGAAGAGTGAATTAGAATTAGAATTAATGCCACTCATACTTTTACTAATTACGCTAATGACACAAACTATGCACGTTTCTAATTAATCCAAACATTAATTGATGCTGACTTGCGTGGTTCTTACACGAGGAGTAATCCCGGAATATCCGCTATTCGTATTTTTCAAATTTATATATGGCGATGGTTCAGAAACATCGGTAAAGAATTAAACAAAATAACTTCATACGTTCCCAGCGTAAATTTCATTGAGGCAAAATTTTCTTTGCATGCTTCCTGGATTGATATAATAACGTACCACTTATGTCCATGGGGTCAGCTGACAGTGAGGAAGATATGCCACCGGACATGATATACCAGTATCGGTTGCTAGAATTAGTGCCGAAAGAAAAAGTAACTGATGAAGAGTGACAACTAAGAATATTATTCTGAATTCAGGATCAGCTATAATACAAATCAACAATACAACATGGTGTCCAATGGCATTTCACATATAGTTACGTTATTCAAACGAATTTACAATCCTTCAGGTGGGGTGATACCAATAACCTAAGGGTCTTCTTTCCTCAGAAAATGCAAAATGAGGGAAGATCCAACATATTACCACCAAATCATTAACAACGCGAATACAATTTTCAATCACCGAATGGAGTCTGTTCAAAATATATACGAATACTCAGAAAAATACTCTCAGCTATTTATTACACTATCCTGAATGTACCTTGATGGGAAGAGGATTTTTAAATATAGGACAAACCACGCAAGGGCTCGTGAGAAATTTGGAGACCTAAGTTCTCATTTACGCCCTTCCAAAATGGCCACCCACATAACTATATATAATTCTGAGAATATATTTATAGTAACTTTTTTACTTACCGATTGAAAAATATTAAAACTTAGAAAAATATTTAAAATATTTAAAAAAACTTAGAAAAATATTAAAACTTAATTTTCTAAACAGATTCAATGCTACGCCATTTTTATAATGGTATACATACATAGATGATGGTTGCCCCCTCGTTATCGAGTATGGCCATTGCAAGAGGAGAACAAAAAATTTTAATAAATAAATAAAAAAGAAAATTAAAAAAAAGATATATATATATATATATATATATATACATATATACATATACATATATACGCACACATATATATACACACACACATATACATTAATAACAATAATAATAATAATAATAACAACAACAATAATAATAACGACAACAACAATAATAATATACATATACATATATATATACACATACACGCACACACATAAGCATATCTACACACACACGATAGCAACTAACAGCGCTGCGATCCAATGTGGCTTTTTAGCCCAGCCAATGATCTAAAATGTCTTGCACAGAGTCGGCAACCAAAACATTCACTGGGAATAGTCGGCTGTGGTTGGAGTCCGTGTACTTTTGCATGTCGCTTGAGCCCTCCTGCGGATTTACATTCTCTACCACATGTTTGGCAAGCATGATGAGTAGCATCTCCAACAGCAGCCTGGTAGTCAACCACTGGTCTTACTTTATGACTGCAAAGATGACCCTCGAGTCCAGCTTTGCTTAGTATGTGCTGGACTCGAGGGTCATCTTCGCACATACGCTGCATGTCAGCACCATAGGAGGACCCTCGCCGTCTGGAAGTGCAACAGCAATGCCCTTCCTCACATACATACATACATACATACATACATACATACATACATACATACATACAGGTATATATATATATATATATATATATATATATATATATATATATATATATATACAAACAATGCACACAGATACACCGCCACACACACACATATAAATATGTATATGTGTGTCTGTCTGTCTGTCTGTCTGTGTGTCTGTGTGTGTGTGTGTGTGATATATATAGTGATTTATGGCATTAGCTCAGAAATGATATTGTATTATCATTAAATGGAGACGAAGTGTATGCGAAATGAAATACATCATTTCAATATAGGAACATTTAAATAGAGAGAATTCTTCCCAAAGCTTAATGGATCTTTTCAAACTAAAAATGTTTATAAAATCCACTTTCAGCTAAGAATATATTCATTGAAACGAATTCTAAGACATGGGTTTTGGTGGTTTGTAGAGTTGGGAATATTTCCATAAAATATATTTTCTAAGGAAAATGGAAGCTTTTGATTATTTCGTATAGCTTCCTTCTTATTAAATGTTTTTTCTGAGAAAACTTTACGGAAGCTTATTTTCCTGTAATATCATAATTTAGTTTAGCTGAGAGAACAACAAAAAAATGCCATCCCAAATTGAAACACGTGGGGAGAAGCAAGTTTAAAATAATGATGTAGTAAGACACGAGCGATATAGAAATTTTTTCTATAAAATAAAGAATCGTTATCCAGAACATGAAATCTTTCCATGATTTATGTTTATTGTACTCTTTAATTTTAACTTATAAATCACTCCGTTATCTTCACTTGTACCGATTTAATCAGGTTTATAGAAAGTTTCAAAAGAATATATTTTATAAAGCATCCGTATTAAGTTATATTTTTTTACATGTGAGAGATTCGATAAAATTGACGTCGATTCACTGTAAATATGAGGTCAGTTATAATTAACTTCATATATTAAAGAAATATTTAACAGCTTGTTATTATTATCTTTTAGAAGATAAAATATATTTTCAATTAAAATAAATTTATCTATCGTATAATCATTTTGACTCTTCGGTTTTCTATATGGTTGGCGCCAGCTGACGAATTGTTTCTTTAAAATACATTATCGTTTATTTAGGATTCCCCTGTTATGTACTGAAATCTAATTGCTGATTGCAATAATCGACGCTTATCATCATAAAATATTTTATTTCTAGTTACTAATTAATTTTTGCTGAGGCTGTATTAATTAGAAAAATTCAAGCTGAAGCACAAAAAGTGAAATTCTTTTAAATTCTCTATGAAAGTAATGTTGATATCAACATCTTGTAAAATGTGTAATGTTTCCGTCTCCAAATTGAACTGTAAATAGATTATATATCACTACAGTCAGATTAGGCGTCATATCAAAACCTACAGTTGTTGGATCAGTTGGTTGGAATCTGCAGAGGACACGGTACTACTTATCTGGTCGAAAGGTGATCTCCAACAAGTAGGCTTGCTGCCATGTGCTGCATCGCAGGAATTAAAATCAGTGCTGCGAAGTCTGAAACACTCGCAGCGTACTTTGCATGTGAGTAGAGATTCATTGAAGCAGGTGGAAAAGTTCAATTTCACGTGTAATGAAAGGCAGGAAGCTGAATGACACGCAAAAATCGTTGGAAATGGTGAAGTAATGCCCCAGGATCAGCACTTGGTCATCAAAAGCAGCGAGGTGGGCAAAAGCCAATCCATGAAGCCGCTATTTCTCCGAATCGAGAGATGACATTTTCAGTACGACAGAGATATGGGGTTAATTGCCGAAAGAAAGATATTCCGGAGAAGGTCAACAGGCAGGAGATTCACTTATAGACCACGAGCGACATGTTTGGATATCATCCACGAGCTCGGGTGCCTTTGGTTGAGAATCCAACAGGATCCTTTGGAGAGAGTTGCTTCTAATAGGACCGTCTGCCTCCCACTATCTTACCACCAAGAAGAAGAAGAAGAAGAAGAAGAAGAAGAAGAAGAAGAGAAACACAACAACAGCAGATGTCTATGGGAAATTCAAGGTTATTGCCATTTTATTTTGGGTTTAAGATGGATATACAAAATAGAAATACTTCCATTGTTTATGGGTTAGTAGGGTTGTTGGTATTTATTACCGTAACTTTCCCTAACTCACAGAACAGAAATTACAAACAGGAAAGATAACCTACTGATATCAGTTAGCAGAAGTCATATACTACTTGGTCTCTTTAAACGAACTACAAGAGGGAGTAACATGACAAATGAAAACGATTTATGAAAACAAGGAAAAGAAATTAGTTCAGATAAAATAAAATATATATATGTGTGCGTGTGTGCGTGTGTGTGTGTGTGTGTGTGTGTGTGTGTGTTTGTTTGTGTGTGTGTGTGTGGTTAGATAGATAGATAGATAGATACATAGATACATAGATAGATAGGTAGATAGATACATAGATAGATATACATACATACATACATACATACATACATACATACATACATACATACATACATACATACATACACACACACACACACATTTATATAAATTATATATATGTCTCCAAATACCACAAAAGGCAATATAGAATTGATCGATCCGACAAAATTACCATTTTGCTTGGGAATTACTTTAGTATTATTATGTAATGATCCAAATAATCATGAAGTTGTGCTGGCTGACAAAATATACATATATGAACAGTTGTACAACATTGTAGACATGTGTATTTGGCAAGTATACAACATCATTTGAAATAGCAAAACCTGAAAGATGCGAAGGGTTAATTCTAATATAAGGAACGTCCATTGGAATGAGGTTTACTTTGTGATTCAAACCTATAACAATGCCAATATATCTAATGACTTTGTTTCCTACGAAAGAAAAATTCTGAAATCTATAAAGCATACTGTAAAGGCTGGCAAATATTGAGTAATTTATTATTCTACACTGCTATATACGTTATTGGCAATGTTCGTAGAATACATAAACTAAATGAAATAGAAAATAGCATAGAACATGACGAGAAATTTAGATTTTCTTCTCCAGTGAGGTAATAAAAGCTTTGAAAATATCACGTCGTAAATATAAATTTCAATAAGCTGTTTTTAACACCATGGGCATTTTATAGCCACCATTGTGGATGTGTAGGTGACATGTTCGATACCATCACGTGGAACTTATATATATATATATATATATATATATATATATATATATATATATATATATATATATATATAAGTTGAAAAAAAATGAAAACGAAATTTCATTTCTCACTCTTAGTATGGCACTTACTTAAATGTAAGTATGTATGTATACGTACATACATATATGTATACAGACGTACAGTAGCATGCATATATATATATATATATATATATATATATATATATATATATATATATATACATATGCATACAGGTACACATACATATATGCACGCATTAGTTTAGCCGACGTTTATTATAACGCCGCTTTGTTCGTTTGTTTGTCAACAAACCGAACACCCTGAATTTATGCCATACGGTGTTAAGGCAACCACGTCACCTTTTTGTTCAACACTGACACAGGAACGATGTACTAGTTTCAAGCTTGTTAGCTATCATCAGCACCGTTTACCCATCTGCCAGATAGTTGAACGTTCGAAAGTATATACTTTCCTTATGAAAATTAACGGCTGAGCAGCCTAATTTGCATATTGAGTGAGTTAAATCGGTCAGGCATACCGAAAACGATAAGTTGAAAAAAAATGAAAACGAAATTTCATTTCTCACTCTTAGTATGGCACTTACTTAAATGAAAGTATGTATGTATACGTACATACATATATGTATACAGACGTACAGTAGCATGCATATATATATATATATATATATATATATATATATATATATATATATACACATATGCATACAGGTACACATACATATATGCACGCATCAGTTTAGCCGACGTTTATTATAACGCCGCTTTGTTCGTTTGTTTGTCAACAAACCGAACAGCCTGAATTTATACACTGACACAGGAACGTTCGACCGTTCAACTATCTGGCAGATGGGTAAACGGTGCTGATGATAGCTAACAAGCTTGAAACTAGTACATCGTTCCTGTGTCAGTGTTGAACAAAAAGGTGACGTGTATGCCTTAACACCGTATGGCATAAATTCGGGCTGTTCGGTTTGTTGACAAACAAACGAACAAAGCGGCGTTATAATAAACGTCGGCTAAACTGATGCGTGCATATATGTATGTGTACCTGTATGCATATGTGTGTATATATATATATATATATATATATATATATATATATATATATATATATATATATATATATATATATATATGCATGCTACTGTACGTCTGTATACATATATGTATGTACGTATACATACATACTTACATTTAAGTAAGTGCCATACTAAGAGTGAGAAATGAAATTTCGTTTTCATTTTTTTTCAACTTATCGTTTTCCGTATGCCTGACCGATTTAACTCACTCAATATGTAAATTAGGCTGCTCAGCCGTTAATTTTCATAAGGAAAGTATATACTTTCGAACGTTCAACTATCTGGCAGATGGGTAAACGGTCTTGATGATAGCTAACAAGCTTGAAACTAGTACATCGTTCCTGTGTCAGTGTTGAACAAAAAGGTGACGTGGTTTCCTTAACACCGTATGGCATGAATTCAGGCTGTTCGGTTTGTTGACAAACAAACGAACAAAGCGGCGTTATAATAAACGTCGGCTAAACTGATGCGTGCATATATGTATGTGTACCTGTATGCATATGTGTATATATATATATATATATATATATATATATGCATGCTACTGTACGTCTGTATACATATATGTATGTACGTATACATACATACTTACACATATATATATATATATATATATATATATATATATATATATATATATATATATATATATATATATATATATATATATTAATATAAGGGCGGTGGATTGGCAGTATCGGTAGAGAGTCGGACGCCATGCTTTCCGGCGTAGTTACGTCCCTTTACGGTCTGAGTTCAAATCCCGCCGAGGTTGACTTTACCTTTCATCCTTACGGGGTCGATAAAATAAAGCACCAGTAATGCACTGGGTAATTGCTGGCCTCGTGCCAAAAGTAGAAACAAATATTTGATGAACATTTACATGTTTTAGTTGCAATTGACTAATAAAATCGCTAGAATGAAATATCTTAATTCAAAAACATAAAGTTTGCCTGTACGATCTAAAAAATAATAAATCAATACCCACAGACTCATATGGGCAAAAAGCCTTGGTACCTAGACACGTTTAAAATTCAAAATACAAACTTTTTCCGCAGATCGGTCAGAACTTCAAACTTCAAACATGTATGACCCCATTGAGTCTAAACTCTAAGCTATTTATATATATATATATATACATACATATATACATACATACCTATGGCTTATACCTGAGTAGAACTGTTTCATTCAAAACAAATCATCTTCCTGATGATTTCTTTTCAGTGAAACAGTTCTATTGCTGTAAAATCCGTTTCTATATGAAACTTGATTAATGTTTACCCACTACTAATGCATTGGGAAATTTAGTAACTGTGGTTACCCCCGATTAAACACACACACACTCTTTTAAGTTGTGAAATAGACTGTTATCTACGCACGCGGCTGACACATTTCAGCTCGCTACTATATTGCTATATAATGGATGATCGCATTTAAAGTTAAAGTCCGTTAAAGGTTCTTGGTAATACCATTGTAACCATCACCTTCCTCTAGCCATGGGGCTTGGAGACATGAACCGAATGCTACCATCTATTTTATATCAATGTGAAATACTATTTCTAATGGCCATCTTTTCACACCTTGATAATTTGTGTGTGAGACACGTTGGCTGAGGGCTTCTGACAGGAACAAAAAGATTGATTCTTTTTAGCTTCCCGTCCCCACGTAAAATTTGTAAATCAGTGGCTAGGTGAGAAATAGAGTCTTATCGGATGCCAGTTGCTAATAGCTTTACCGTGTCAGTCGTCACAAACAGTCATGGCCGGCATAGACTGGTCTTAGGATTCTGTAGATCGATTGGTTATTGATTAGCCGATACCCGCTGATGAAGCCGCATAAACCGATTGTGCATTGTTGCATAATATATGCAGACATATGGTGTAGTGCACCTTACTGCTGCATTAGTGCGGCAGAAACTCAGTCTGGAAACCTTATAGGCACCCGTTTTACGTGTGCTGTGTTGAAGCAAATAACTATGTGTATACTCTGGGAATGTATCTTACATTGCCCATGGAGTACGCTGAGATACAACTGGTACTGGCATTGATAAATATGCTGGGTCCGTCAACCCTTATTATTATTATTATTATTATTATTATTATTATTATATATATATATATATTATAGTATATTTCTTTTCAACATGTTATCGTTGGTTGGGTTGGTTTTCAATCCCGCATATGGCTTAGACTGTGCCTTTGCACTTCAGTATGTCAGACATTCATTCAGGCACATATAAAACAAAGATGGCCGACGGTATTTATATGAGATCTCGTTCATTTAAAGGGGGATAATACTATGCCTTAATTAATCTTTTGATTTTTCTTATTCGCGTGGGGGTAACTCTCATGTTGTGCTTACTATGCATATTATCATTACGAGTATATTAAGATCTCTTTGCGAAACGTAATATATGTGTTTGTGTATGAAACTATACGTATCCTGGTGTATAGTTATTTAATATGGTCTATGTTCATGTTGGGGCATTTTCTAAATATCTCATTTTTATTATTCAGATATTGTGTGGAGGACTTGAAATCCTACTATATTTAATATTTTTCACCAATAAAAGTAAACACGTTTTGGTTTCCTTTAATCAACGGCTTAATTACCTCCAAGATGCCCCATTCTATCTTGTATGGCATGTTCTTGTATTTAAGTTCTCACACTCGTGTGGCCTGAACAGATGTCTCGCATGGATATATTTTACATAACATTGATTTTAATTTAGCGTTTGTCATATATAAAGTTATATCTAACGCTTTATCTATTTACCTTGGAATAGATCTTGCTTTGTAGCATATGTTTCACATAAAATGAACTGTCATTGTATAGACATTGATTTTATAGTGTTGACAAACTCTATAAATATGTGCATATTTGCTGTACTTTATATATTTCACATAAAATTGACTGTCACTGTATAAACATTATTCGTGAATTTGTAGTATTTCCATCTTTATATTTTTACATAAATTTCTTACATTGCCATTTGCGAATGGAAACCACACCTTTCTATAAGCTGTCGCATAATACATCTAATTTCTGATTTATAATTATTTTAAGAAATGCTATTTGTCATTTTATAATTTCCATATATCATTATAAAACATATTCATCGTTGTAAATCTGTTTTTGTATGACATTTTAGTAAAGTATTTCAGAAAGTTTTAGAACTTTTTCTTGATATTGCTGGGAATGTGAAAACAATGGAATAAAAAGCAATAATCCAATTCATCAGAATATTTGATCCCACCTAATTACAGAGTCTTGCTGCGATGCCGTTCATTATTCACAACATTCATCGATTTTATATCAATTGAAATTAGTCAGGTATTATCATAGATCTCGCCAGGACGTTCATACATGGCAATTTTAAATTGATTCCTAATTATTGTTTCCTTTTATTCAGATTCAATCCAGTTAATAAAACACAATCACACGGCACTTTCAATATATATTACTTGTTTCTATTTGAGTGAAAGTGCGTTAATTCGATCCACGACATTTTGAATAATATCGTCCAATATCCTGAGTAATAACATCATTTTATATCGGTGTATTTCTATGGTGATACTATTCACCACTTAGCAAACTGTTGAAGTTCAGCGACGTTGAATAAATATTTACTGTTCATCAAATATATTTCATGTAAAATAATTCCTCCCACGACGTATAATAGAAGGGTTCTCAGCTTATGGAAATATTTCCTCAACACCAGACCTGTCTTATGTAGTCAATTAGTCTTCCCGTCTCATTCTTTCATCCAATATATATATAGAGAGAGGGAGAAACACACACACATACATACATACATATATATATATGTATATATATATGTATATATATGTATATATATATTTATTCATATATATGTATATATATGTATATGTATATGTGTGTATATATATATATATATATATATATATATATATATAATATATATATATATATATATATATATATATATATATATATATATGTATGTATATATATATACATATATATATATATATATATATATATATCCATAGAATGTATTTCTATACATGTGTGTGTGTGTGTGTGGTGTCTGTGTGTGTATTCCTTAACATTACTATATTAACCACTCTATTTAGTTAAGGTATTGCGGACAGAATATTTGAACTGAGACTTGATGTCAAATATTTCAACACAATATTGTATACAGTCATATATTGTATACAGTCCTAAATTAATTTTCCATCCATAATTTCCAGCATGTTCCCTTTTATATGACACAGGCCATAAAACATGTTGTAAACATTGGCCTTTCATAGTGAATACATAATTAATTCATATAATCAACGCACTCGGGTTTATATTCATCCGTGAAAAGAAAATTTTTACCATAAGAGATAGAGATAATGATGGCTATTAATGTAATATATTTCTTATTTGTATTAGAAAGTGCAACGCTTTTTTCGGCAGTGGATTTCTTTTCCTTTTTAATTCGTGTTCAATATTAATCTGACCAAAAATTGTATGTCTATACATGCGTTTATATATATATATACATGAATTATGCCTTGACAAAGGCTAAGGGGTCATCTCTCCCGGTGATTTTGGATGGCCATTCACTCTTAAGAGCTCCTTTGCCCTTTGACAGGTTTTGTTTTTAGTCCTGCAGGATGTCCAAAGTCACCCTCCTCACTAGGAAACGACTCGACCATGGTACAGGTTATATACATACATGCATATATGCATACATACATACATACATGTATGGATACATACATACATACATACATACATACATACATACATACATACATACATACATACATACATACATGGTGGCTGCCAACTCGTTTTCTAGTACGGCCACTACTTTATAACCATGTAGGAGAACCCCTACCGATGCGCTGAACAAGTGTAACTTTTTAGTCCAGCCAGTGACTTGAAAACTCTGGTACAATCACTACACTTGTGACAATTATTGACACATAGTGCTGGGCCCATGCCACCATGTGACGACAAGTGCAGAGAGATCTCCAGATATAAAGCAATGCCTGTGCCGTGAAGCTTTTATAGTGCGCAAAGGCACTGCACAAAGCCAGTCCCACTGTCTTAACGAAGATAATATTTACCAAAAAGAAGAACAAGTCAACATCATTGGATACCATCAGGGTTGCAGGTGTTATATCAGAGTTTTCCTTCTCCTAGAATTCTGCCTTTACAAAGGCTAAGGGGTCATCTCTCCCAGTGATTTTGGATGGCCATTGACTCTTAAGAACTCCTTTGCCCTTTGACAGGTTTTGTTTTTAGTCCTGCAGGATGTCCAAAGTCACCCTCCTCACCAAGAAACCTTGGTTGGGTTGCCAGTTTAGTCGCCAATGACCCGACCATGGGACAGGTTGTACTGGGATTCATGTTACCAGTAGCACCAACATACATACATTCATACATGCATACATACATGAAAGAGTACTGGTGGAATGTTCCAGTAAAAACCCCAATAAATTACAGGCATAACAGACCAGATATAATGATATGAAACAGGGAAACGAAGGCATGCACAGTAGTGGAAGTTAGATGCCCTGCAGATGCCAATATAATGTCAAAGATTAGTGAAAAGGATTATGCAGAACTAATGAGAAATCTCCAGATACTCCACCCTGATTATACCTTCAGATTTATGCCTGTGATTATTGGGGTGCAGGGATACGTTAGTAACTGCCTCAATACAAATCTTGAGAAGCTGAGCTTCACAGAAACAGAAAGAACACAACTAGTTAGGAAATTACAAGTACAATCCAATATAAAATATTCCAAAAATTATGCATCTAATAACTGCATATACACATGTACAGACAAAGCATGTACACATGCACACATACAACTCAAAACATAGACATCCACTCATACAATAACATTCATACCTGCACACACATGAAAGCATGCATGCAGACATGCAGACATATCTACCTAGTTGATGTTGTGTAAATTCCAATGAGAAATAACTATGTTAGAAACCGACTCTCCATTGGTAAAAAATTGTGAAATTATAAAACCAGAGCATACATACATACATCATTGTATTCATACATAAACAGGCATTGTTTATATATATATATATGAGGGGGGC
>OZ024747.1:64837869-64875369 GCA_964016885.1 Eledone cirrhosa
TATATATATGAATGTATATCCTCCTATATAAAAATATCATCTGAACACACACACACACACATATATATATATATATATATATATATATATATATATATATATATATATATATATATATATGTATGTATGTATATTTATTATATATATATATATATATTTATATATCAACATGTATATCCTCCCATATAAAAATATCACCTGAACAACACACACGCACACACACATATATGTATATGTATGTATATATATATGTATATGTATATGTGTATATATATATATATATGTTTGTGTGGGGGGGTGAGAGTGTGTGTCTATAAATGCAAGTTTTCGATTCTGTGTGTCCGGCCAAAACTAATAAACTACTGGGCCTAGCCCCTCAAAATTACATATACATATTCACAAGACACTTGCTCAGGTAATCGTACAACAGAATTTACTTTGCAAAGCAAGGAATTCTCTAAAATTCAATTTATCTTATTTTCTAATGAATATCGAAAGAAATCATTTTGTTTTTTGTTTTCCATTCTGTAGGTGAGACGGTGAGAGGCGCGCGATGAGAGAGAGAGAGAGAGAGGATGAGAGAGAGATAGAGAGGGAGTAAGGTCATGAGAGAGAGAGGCGATTAAAGAGGGAAAATGAGAGAGAGGGGATGACGGTGAGGGAAAGAGAAAAAGGGGCAATGGGACAGTAATGGAACGGAAGGAAAAATGATATCAGCGTTCGATAACTTTCATTTATTTAATTTTTACACACTTCTTAACTTTCCCCTTCCCCTCTCTCTTTCTCACTCACACACACACACAAAAGTCGTAATGGGACAGTCTGTGTATGTGTCTACGCGCATGTGTGTGTGTATGTGTGCATGCGCGTGTGTGTATCGGCATTCTTAAATTAGACACGTGTGTGTATTAACGTACATATATATGCGTATATGTTTGTTTGTAATACACATATCGTTAACTTTAGAGAGAGGAACAGTTGAAGAACGTCTAGAGACACACAATTCAGCAATCATATTTCTATGGTCAAATACCACGCGCCTTCACACACACATACACACACATATATATATATATATATATATATATATATATATATATATATATATAGTTGTGTATATTGGTAGCTATGGTGCTTCCATAGGCGGCATGCCAAAATTAGCACTCGATATTCATCAGAGTAGAGTGTAGATATTATAAAGAAAACGAAAAATGAGTGATGCATCTGGACTTATTTCGTGTTACAAATGTTTCGCCGGTATGTAGCTCGAGTCATGGTCCTTGTATGGATCTGGCTGATTCTACTTCTGCAGGTTCTTTCAGACACGGGTGTTACGTCCGGAGCAAATGTTATCACTATATATATATATATTTATATATATATATTATATATATTTCGTCAATGCTGTACTAAAATTTATATATATATATATATAAAATTTATATAAAATTTATATATATATATATATATATATATATATATATATATATATATATATATATATATATATATATAGAGAGAGAGAGAGAGAGAGAGAGAGAGAGAGAGAGAGAGAGATTTAAATTAGTAGGTTAAAATTAACTTCGTTTATCCATAGTTGGTGTTATATATGTTTTGGTGATAACCATTATGACTCAGTTATGTCCTCATCAGATAGCTACAATTGGAACAGAAATAACATAACGATGGAATAGAGCTTGCTTCTGTTATTCCAACTCTTAGATATGCTCTGTGCTGAATGTTGGTGGTGCTTTCTCATGGCACCTATATATATATATATATATATATATATATATATATATATATATATATAAAATACGTAGTTTAGAAAGCCACAACAATGCAGAGGGAAATCTCGAGGTAGGAAGTGAATGATAAAATACGTGAAATAGGAGAAAGTGAAAGTTGAGAGAGACAAATGAAAACAAAACAAAGGTAGAAGGGTTACCGTAGTGGAGATTTAATCCCAATATTACGGGCTCACGCCCATCAACGGGGGAAAGTTCCAAAAAGGGGGGGAACAGGCTAAGCTGGAGAAAGTTGTGATGTCGTTAAAACAGGAATGCCGTTATGGGGAGAAAATTTAAATGAGGGAAAGAATGCGCGTGCGGGTGATAAGCTGTGGCAAAAGCTACTGACCAAATAGGTTAAATCAAGAGGGTGCGCTAGCGTGTGAAAGCCGTAAAATATGTGTGTGTAAATATATATGTGTGTGTAACTGTGTGTGTATATGTGTAAGTGTGTATATGTGTGAGTGTGTATGTGTGTGAAAGATAGTGGGCTGTAGAAGCTGGAAATCAAAGGGTGTGAAAAGTGGTAGGTTGTAAAACATGTGTGCGTGTATAAATATAGATGTGTGTGTGTATGCGTATGGGTATATATATGTGTGTAACTGTGTGTGTATATGTGTAAGTGTGTATATGTGTGAGTGTGTGTGTGTGTGAAAGATAGTGGGCTGTAGAAGCTGGAAATCAAAGGGTGTGAAAGGTGGTAGGTTGTAAAAACATGTGTGCGTGTATAAATATAGATGTGTGTGTGTATGCGTATGGGTATGCATATACGTGCGTGTGTGTGAAAATATAAGGCCGTAAAGGGCTGTGAATGGTCACTATGGTTAAATTAGCCATGTCAGCTCATTTCTCTCAGCCCGGTTGTTGAGTGGGGGTCTGAGGTTCTTAATAACAAGGGCTTCCTTTATCCTTAAGGATCCGATGCTGCGTTCAGTCGCTAGGACTGTGACCAAGGGTCTACCCTGTGGGTTTTCGCATTTAAGGATGTGTTTACGGAAGGAAGATGCGTTGGTGTTGATATGTTCCTTGATACGAACATGTAGGGGTCGGATGGTGCTACCTATGTAAAACTTGTTACATTTATCGCATTGAATCTTATATACGACATAGGTGCGTAGGCAATCTGCCCCCCGTATCGGGCAGTTGCTGAGGGAACACGTCCCATCTGACTCGTCGGGTTTGTTGGAGAGGCATCTTCGCAGCGAAGGTCCTGTGTGGGCCAAATGTATGTCAAGTCCCTCCGTCCATATGGCCCTGCGGATGGCGTTCGTGGTATATTCACTCAGGTGGGGGATTTTAAAGAAGCACCTGCTTTTATTTAAGTTTCTAGTGGGTGTCTGTCTATTGGGTCTGGGGTCATGGACCACCTGGAACGCAAGGCACTCAATACCTGCCAACCCAACGCCGTCGCCTTCTACTCCAGATACGTTGATGACATCCTGATACTTACTTCTTCCCGGGAGATGGCGAATGAAATTCACCAAATCTTCAACGATACTGACCATCACGTCGATTTCACCATCGAACACCCAGGAGAAGACGGGTCACTCGCCCTCCTCGACTTCCGTATCAACATCTCGGAAGAAGGAGACATAAACACCACCTTCTACCGCAAAGCAGCGTGCAAGGATTTATGTGTGCATTACAACTCAGCCCTCCCCAACAACGCTAAGAGAGGCTATGTCCTAAATGAACTGACACGGATCACTAACAGATGCAGCGACCCATACCACGCAATTCCGTAATCTACTCAAGTCTAATGGATATCCCAAGCGACTGATTAACGGAATTAGAGACCCCAGACCCAAAAGACAGACACCCACTAGAAACTTAAATAAAAGCAGGTGCTTCTTTAAAATCCCCCACCTGAGTGAATATACCACGAACGCCATCCGCAGGGCCATACGGACGGAGGGACTTGACATACATTTGGCCCACACAGGACCTTCGCTGCGAAGATGCCTCTCTAACAAACCCGACGAGTCAGATGGGACGTGTTCCCTCAGCAACTGCCCGATACGGAGGGCAGATTGCCTACGCACCTATGTCGTATATAAGATTCAATGCGATAAATGTAACAAGTTTTACATAGGTAGCACCATCCGACCCCTACATGTTCGTATCAAGGAACATATCAACACCAACGCATCTTCCTTCCGTAAACACATCCTTAAATGCGGAAACCCACAGGGTAGACCCTTGGTCACAGTCCTAGCGACTGAACGCAGCATCGGATCCTTAAGGATAAAGGAAGCACTTGTTATTAAGAACCTCAGACCCCCACTTAACAACCGGGCTGAGAGAAATGAGCTGACATGGCTAATTTAACCATAGTGACCATTCACAGCCCTTACGGCCTTATATTTTCACACTCACGCACGTATATGCATACCCATACGCATACACACACACATCTATATTTATACACGCACACATGTTTTTACAACCTACCACCTTTCACACCCTTTGATTTCCAGCTTCTACAGCCCACTATCTTTCACACACACACGCACTCACACATATACACACTTACACATATACACACACAGTTACACACACATATATACCCATACGCATACACACACACACACATCTATATTTATACACGCACACATGTTTTACAACCTACCACCTTTCACACCCTTTTATTTCCAGCTTCTACAGCCCACTATCTTTCACACACACACACACTCACACATATACACACTTACACATACACACACACAGTTGCACACGCATATTTTACGGCTTTCACACGCTAGCGCACCCTCTTGATTTAACCTATTTGGTCAGTAGCTTTTGCCACAGCCTATCACGCGCACGCGCATTCTTTCCCTCATTTAAATTTTCTCCCCATAACGGCATTCCTGTTTTAACGACATCACAACTTTCTCCAGCTTAGCCTGTTCCCCCCCTTTTTGGAACTTTCCCCCGTTGATGGGCGTGAGCCCGAAATATTGGGATTAAATCTCCACTACGGTAACCCTTCTACCTTTGTTTTGTTTTCATTTGTCTCTCTCAACTTTCACTTTCTCCTATTTCACGTATTTTATCATTCACTTCCTACCTCGAGATTTCCCTCTGCATTGTTGTGGCTTTCTAAACAACGTATTTTACACATTTCACAATGCTTCAAGCAAACTTTAACACCCTCATATATATAGATAATTATTATTCTTATTATTATTATTATTATTATTATTATTATTATTAACGGATGGGAATAAGTACCCGTTACCGAGATATAGTTATATATATATATATATATATATATACATATATATATATACATATATATTTATATATATATATATATATATATATATATATATACATATATATTTATATATATATATATATATATATATATATATATATATATATATATATATATATATATATATACATATATATATATTTATATTTATATATATATATACATATATATATATATTTATATATATATATATATATATATATATATATACATATATATTTATATTTATATATATATATATATATATACATATATATATTTATATATATATATATATATATATATATATATATATTTATATATATATATATATATATACATGTATATTTATATTTATATATATATATATATATATATACATATATATTTATATATATATATATATATATATATATATACATATATATTTATATTTATATATATATATATATATATATATATATATACATATATATATACATATATATTTAAACAAACTATGATTATGTTTATATCATCTAAATGTTTATATCATCTAAATCACAACGACAGTTTAATGCTGTTTACTTCACACAGTTAAAACGTGTTACAAAAGGAAAAACACTTGTTTATATTTTAATATATATTTTTACAAATAATATCTAGAAGATGAATAAAAGATGTATTGATTGTATCCATATAATGTTGAAATTACTATAACCAGATTTACTCCACACGTTTCTCTGACGATGTGAATAGTACATTAAAAATAGTTAGGAAATTTTATTAAATTCCTATCTTTATGAGTTGCTTCAGAAATCTAATTATGTGTGGAAAATACATACCTCAGTTATAATGATGACATTATATACACTTAATTAGTGTATTTAGATATTAAAAAGAATACGGGAGTAGGTTATTGAAACTAGAATGCTTACTCATTAGACAAAGAGAATATATTTATGCCATGCAATTTTGCAAGTTTTTGTATTTATTTTTTCTTTATTTTTCTTTATTTTACAAACGTTAAAATATATTGTTTCAATAAAAATTAGCTTCGGAATATTTCCTCCTTCTTTTGTAATTAAAACACCAGAGAAACAAAAGTATGTTTGGAGAATAGGAGAGAAATGTTTCTTGATTTAAAAGTTTATTGTCTTGTCATTTGGTGCTATAGTTTGTCGGTATTTAATGTTCACTTGGATTGTGATTGACAGTTCTAATGGGGTCTTATTCAGCCTTCGATTGAGATACCAGCTGTGAATCAATGTATATAACTAAAATTGAGATTATTTGGTGTATATCAGTCATATCAAAATTTGAAAGAACTGAATCCGAACTTGAGAGAACTGAATCCGACAGTGTGGAATTGCATGAATTACAAGATATTCCTAAGAGTTGGCCTACACTAATATGTATCCGCTGCTAGTATGGACAGCCGTATATTACTTACATCACACTCTCATCTCTAGACAAAATAAAGGATATAATCTGGAACTAGCTACACTACGCCCTATCTAATTTTTGATCATCACAGCTTCAGTGTCTTTGACTATATGTATGTAGTACTAGCTACAATACTGCTGTATCTAAGTTACAATCATCACAACTTTAGTGCGACTATATGTAATACTAGCTACAATACATCTTATCTTCGTTAGTATCACCACATCCTCAGTGTGACTGAGTAGTAGTACTGGCCACAATACGTCTTATTTAATTTAAGATCATCACTTCAGTATGACTATATGTATATGTAGTGCTAGCTACCTCTTATCTAAATTAGTATTACCTCAGCTTCAGTGTGATTGACTATACGTTTGCTCGATAAATATCATGAGAACCAATACTATAGAACTGTTATAGAATCTTTTTTTAAAAACACATGCAACATATATTGACTATAGGCTGGCTATTCGACTATCACCCCATGATGCAGAATAGTTACGTATGTGGACATATATACGATATGTTTACGTAAAATAAACGTATTGACTTAAGCAGGCGACTACTGATGGTGAATAATAATTCTCAAGTACATGTATTCAGTGATTTTACACAGATACTGATGTAACTGTAATATGATCACAGCTTAAACATTGACAGCGAGAGTAAATGTATGTTCACTATATATAAACATATTGTATATGGAGTCATATACACCTTTATTGATTATAAGATACAAGAATATATTGTGTTAAAGCAATATCATCTTTAAATTTAATAATATTCTGGAAAAAATTACATTTACGCTTCGTAGAAAAACAATTCGGATATTTTTCTATCTGTTGAAATAGGAAGATATCTTAAATGAAATATGTCAACCAATTTAACCGGCCAGAGGTACACATTGTCATCTTAGCAGTGATGTTTTATATTACAAGAGTCTAAAGTGTTTACATCACGATAAAAAAAAAACACAACTTATATTTTAATAGAAGAAAATGTATTCACTTTTTCATATATACACTTAAAGTATAAAATTGAAAACTATGAATAACGAAAGAAATTTAAGAATGTTATTTATATATATATGTGTGTGTGTGTGTGTGTGTGTGTGTGTGTGTGTGTGTGTGTGTGTGTGTGTGTGTGTGTGTGTGTGTGTGTGTGTGTGTGTGTGTGTGTGTGTGTTTGTGTGTGTGTTTATGTATTTGTATGTGTGTGTATATATATATACACACATAAAAATACATAAACACACCCACACACACACACACACATATATATATATATATATATATGTGTGTGTGTGTGTGTGTGTGTGTGTGTGTGTGTGGTGAAAGAGAAAGAGACCCTACCATTAAATCCCTCATTCATATACGCAATTTCCGGATAAAAAATACACGTTTATTCAACCATGTTCAAAGTTATTTAATGTTTACATTGAATATAACCTAGAAATGAGAAATGATCAGTGAAAGTAATAAAACGTGAGGAGAATGTGGTATATATCAAAACGGTATTTCTCAGCGATACCAAGCGGACAACATGGCAAAAACATCTGGCGGAGAACCGCATGTGACACCTTTT
This sequence comes from Eledone cirrhosa, assembly GCA_964016885.1. Lineage (NCBI taxonomy): Eukaryota > Metazoa > Mollusca > Cephalopoda > Octopoda > Eledonidae > Eledone > Eledone cirrhosa. Next base: position 64,845,925 of record OZ024747.1, read on the forward strand.
AGATCAGCCATTTGGGTACGGAGAGCTCCGACTATCATGGCGGCGACAGTCATGCCGGCATGAACGAAACAACACTAAATCTTACGTTAAATGACGTCATACAAAGAAACATATTAAAAGGTAACTCTGTTTGACGATCAGCATTTATTTGTTCGGTCAACTGAACTAGCAGCATATTTAATTAACGTGTATGTGGTTAAGTATTAAAAACACGAGTCTGCAAATACTGTAGTTCCCAAGCAGAATGAGCATGTGTCAGTGAGTAAAACAGATAGAATTTTGAAATACAGGTAAAATCTGTTGGATGTGCTTCCACATAATAACTGTCTATCCAGTTGCACTAACAATGCTTGGATTGACATGAAACTATAGCAATTGCCTCTTTGGTAAGGATGCCAAACAGTGGGATTGAACCTGGCTCCTCAGGATTACGCAGCGAACCTCTTACGCACTCGATCATGCTCGAGCCTACATTCTAATAGAGATTTCTGTATACTAGAACAATTATTACTCAAGTCACCAAACGAAAGAATTGATGGTTGTGATTTAACGATAGAGCATTCATGTAGTCGCTAGAAATGCTAGATATTACTGTCAAATCCTCTTGATTTTCTTGGCTGGAATGATATTATGTTATAACTGCTACCAGAGCTGGGCTGGTGCTATGCATCAACAACGGAGATTGTTGTTTACGAGTCAATCGATTGAACCTCTATAGGAATCCTTCACTTCCTCACATCTAATTACACCTTAATTTCATATACCACAATGGTGGTCTGATTAGCAGCAGGCTTAGAATAATATATATTAAAGGGGAATAACTGCATAGAGCCAAACAGATATAAATTTGTGTCTGAGTTGAATTTTTTAAAATATATATTGATATGTTGTGCCTGTAGGACATATATGTTTCACTAGGAAAATATCCTCATTTTAGACCTAAGGAGTCCCATGAAGGAAGTATTATCTGCTAAATATAGCAACAAAATCAACTATAAATCACAATCTGCTGTGAAAATATTTGCTCGTCTTAGGATTAGTGTTACACTATACCGACAGTACTTCATCAGGGTAATTTCATTTACACGTTTATGTGATGGTTATGGCTATAACATTGTAGGTATGGTTACTGATCGTTTCTGAGCTAGCTACAAGTCAATAATTTCAATGTGAGGGCAAAGTCGGTTAAATCGAGCCCAGGTACTTTATTTTCTCGGCGCCATAATGTTAACTTCGGCGGGATTTGAAATTAGAACGTAAACGACCGCATCTCTATGCCGCAAATTATGGTGTCCAGCAGTGAACAAATAATGGTGCTGACTGCCAATCCGCCTCTTTTATAGGTATGATTAATAATTGTTTCTGCTTTTGGTACAAAGCCAGCAATTATCCAAGTGCATTACTGGTACTTTATTTTATCGACCTCGTAATGATGAAAGACAAAGTTAACCACGGTGGGATTTGAACTCAGAGTGTAAAGGGACGTAACTATGCGAGAAAGCATGGCGTCCGTCCCTCTACCGAGACTGCCAATCCACCGCCCTATGAATCATGCCGGACTTGGTATCATTAATAATTGTTTCTACTTCTGGCACAAGACCAGCAATTATCAGTACATTACTGGTACTTTATTTTATCGACCCTGTAAGTATGAAAGGCAAAGTTGACCTCGGCGGCATTTGAACTCAGAATGGAAAGGGCCATAACTCTATGCGTCAAAGCATGACGTCCGACCCTCTACCGTTACTGCCAATCCACCATTGCTTTCTAATTGGGCACAAGGCCAGCAATCCGAAAGATGGAGAAACTCGATTATACCGATCCCAGTACTCGACTGACATTATATTCTTTTGACCCTGGGGGGATGAAAGGTAAAGTTGACCTCGGCGGGATTTAAACACCGGAAAAAAATAACAAATGAGGCAAAGGATTTCGTTGAAATCTTTAAGGATTCTGCTAAACCACCCATCTTCTAGGTATGATAATTGTGTCTTCGTAACATTGGCGCAAGGCCAGGAATTTGAGGGAAAAGGAAAGTCGATTATATCGACCCAAGGACATAACTGGTACCATAATTTATCGACCACGGAAGGACCAAAGGCAAAGTTGATCAAGAACGGACAATTAAAAAGTGAATGTAATTTTTGCCTACACCTCACAGTCCGGTAATTATGTCTGACTTAGGGGAACAAAAACAGCAGTAATATTTCCACAATCCTCTTCATTAAAAATGCGACATGTTTTTCATTAATTTGAAGATGGTAATTAGTTCCAATGTTTCTAATAATTAGGTTGTGCATGTTTGAATAATACAAGATAATTAAACTTTAAATATTCATTCAAAAGTATCGTGTTTGATGTTGATACATATAAACATATAACTAGACATAGTAGCACACACACACACACATATATATATATATATATATATATATATATATATCAGAATGGAGGCGGTAAAAACCAGTTAGACCATTACTCACCAGAGTACTTGGATCTAGCTGTTGAAACGGTCGGAGCTCAGCCGTCGGGGTTTTGAATTTATATATATACATATATATATATATATATATATATATATATATATATATATATATATATATATATATATATATACCTTAACACTTCACACAACGTAAAATATTTTGTTTTAAACATTTCCTAACCCAGAAAAAAAGAGAAAAAATTAAAGGAAAAAAAAATATTTTTCTTCCTAGTAATCGTATTTTTCTCCCTATTTTCATATATATATATATATATATATATATACATATATATATATATATATATATATACATATATATATATATATATATATATATATATATATATATATATATATATGTGTGTGTATGTGTGTGTGTGTTAATGTATATGTTTTTATGTGTATGTATATATATATATGTATGTATGGTTTAATGTTTTTATTCATAGGTATGTGTGTGTGCGCGCGCCTGTGTATGTGCATATATATTTATGTATTAATGTGCGTGTGCGTCTGTGTGCTTGTATATATTGCCAAACTCTAGCACATATGTGTGTGTACACAAGTGAATACGTGTAAACGTTAATAAACAGGTTTAATGAGAACTAAGTTGCTAATACATCATTTCATGATATCCTATCTCCTACCAAAACACAAATACATAGACACACACACACATACACACACACACACACATACACACGCGCGCACATATATATATACATGTAATCTGAGTTGTTTTATATTAATAATAATATTCGATTCGTTTGCAATTATGCAAATAAATGCAAACGAATCAAATATTATTATTAATATTCGAAAAACTCAGATTACATTTATTGTATTCAGCCATGTACAGCAAAAATGTTATACATATATATATATTTATATATATAACGAAGGAAATGTGGGAAGGAACCAGGTGGACCATAACGCACCAAAGTACTCAATACTTAGGGTAGTAGAGTGGGTAATAGGAACGAGTAAGACCCCGACGGCTGAGCTCAAGCCGTTTCGACGGCTAATTCTGGACTAAATGAAAATTTATCCTGGTATAGAGAAGTCGATGTTGTGTTTTCGCATGGTGCGGGTGAAAGAAATTGAGCTTAGCGGAAAAGTCTGGATACGGCGTGGTAGGGTCGGAAAGTGCTCTACTACGGGAATAGGAGCTAGATAGCTCAGCCGTCGGGGTCTTACTTGTTCCTATTACCCACTCTACTACCCTAAGTATTGAGTACTTTGGTGCGTTATGGTCCACCTGGTTCCTTACCACATTTCCTTCGTTATCTAGCTCCTATTCCCGTAGTAGAGCACTTTCCGACCCTACCACGCCGTATCCAGACTTTTCCGCTAAGCTCAATTTCTTTCACCCGCACCATGCGAAAACACAACATCGACTTCTCTATACCAGGATAAATTTTCATTTAGTCCAGAATTAGCCGTCGAAACGGCTTGAGCTCAGCCGTCGGGGTCTTACTCATTCCTATTTATATATATATATATATATTGCGAGGTTTTTTATATGAAATCGTGTGTCGAAACAAATATTGTCATACTTGTGGAGGGTCATATTGTTGTAATAATATTGCCAGAAATAATAACAGAACACACTCACTGTTTGGTTGGTTTTCGCTACTGTATCTTTTCTATCTGCACAGTTAATTCATTTCGTCCTCAATGTTTATCATTGACTGACCAACGGTCAAAAATACAGGTATAAACACATATATATAGTCTAACAAATTTCTTTCGTTGCACCTCTGCAACATCATCAGTGGTACTATTATGTTCCTCCTGTTGTATTGTATGTCGACGCCATTTTCATTTGGAGGAACATAATAGTACCACTGATGATGTTGCAGATGTGCAGCGAAAGAACTTTGTTAGACTATATATATGTGTTTCTATCTGTATTTGTGACCGTTGGTCAGTCAATGATAAACATTGAAGACCAAATGAATTAACTGTGCAGATACAAAAGATACAAAAGCGAAAACCACCCAAACAGTGAGTGTGTTCTGTTATTATTTCTGGCAATATTATTACAACAATATGACCCTCCCCAAGTATAACAATATTTGTTTCGACACACGATTTCTTATAAAAAAAACCTCGCAATATATATATATATAAATATATATATGTATAAGATTTTTGCTCTACATGGATTTGTATAGACTTTGCAAAAATGAGGACACCCACACACGCAGACAACATCAGTTTTATATATATAGATATACAAAACCGACTAGATTTCCCGAATGCGCTAATGTGGACATGGCGCAATTCCATAGTGTTATCTAGATCAGTGTTTAGATAGGTTTGTCATTAGGTTAACAATTAGGGATAGTGTAGGGTGCCCACAGCTGGAAAAGCCGCCTATTCGGACTAACAATTTGAGATCTACGTAGTTGATTTATCAGAACGCGTAGACAGGGACCCAGTTACTGGAAGCTTAACGCGTCGCTCCCTGCGTGTAAATCCTGCAGGAACCAGATTAGCACATTAGTCTAGCAACAGTAAAAAGCGGTAATCGTCAACAACAGTAAACACGAAGCAATAGGAAAACAATTGCATGGAGAGGGAGAGTTTATAGTTAAATTAGATAAAGCGATTAGATGTGACATTGCAACCGATGTGTTAGCTGCGTTAATAGCTCTACAACATTTTCGTATTTTCATTGCGAAACACGAAGGGTGCATTGTCAGTTCTAAGAAAGATGCTGCAAGACACGGCTGAACTAAAGGTGTTGGATGTGACTCTAGTGACAGCGGTGCAGCGTGGGAGCAAAGCCACAAGTCTGTCTATGCGGCGGTGCGAGATGAACACGTGCTGTTCGATTCCACGCAGATGTGTGACCTGCTTACCAGCATCACTTTGCATAACTGTACGAGGCAGACGAGGGTACAGAGATGATGGAGGACTATATTTTCTACTTCAACGACGTGCCGTGACACTCGACGGAAAATACGGTGTGTTGCAAAATGCGGAATGTACGGGAGGTACCAGGCGGCTATACGTGGTGTAAATCACCCGATTTTGATGTTTTACCTTACATATTTTATGTAGACATGTCTGATTGTTCTCCGATGTCCTCGAAGTTGTCAATTGCACAGATAGCAGGACAGGAGAACTTCCAGCTCTGTACGTCGGGGTGTAGTGACACTGTTAAGGAAAGACTAGAACAAGCGGGGCGTGCGTTATCGAGAATGTACATATATATATGCATATAGTAGTGAAGGCGCGTGACTGAATGGTTAGAGAATTGTATTCTGAATCGTGAGGTTGTGAGTTTGATTCCTGGACCGGCGATGCGTTATGTCCTTGAACAAGACACATTATTTTATGTTGCTCCTTCTACCTGGAGTTTCAACCGATAGATATTATTAACAATTGGAAAGACCAACGGAAAGATTGTTTGCTCGGTGCGATTTTACGAAATTCGATCGACTGTCGATACAATTACTTAGTGACATTTACTTTGAGATATAGTGGAACACTTTTTGAACTAAGTGTTTAATAAAATGTAGATTTATCTCGGGAGATACTGAGTATAGTTTACGTCATGTTTTTTTTTTTTTTTTTTTTTTTTTTTTTTTTTTTTTTGTAACGTATTAGAATTAAACTTGCTGTTACTTCTCTGTATTTTTTCCCTCATAACTATGTTCTCGATGATGCTACGAATATCAATATTCTCCTCATACCTACATACTATATACTATACACATATATTATAAATATGTATCTGTCGCACTTAATATATTCGTAATTCTTTTCGATGTAAGATTTTTGAATATGTAAATTTCAATATTTGAATATTATAGCTATATAATCATTCTATATGTATGCAATATATTTAGTTGTAGTTGTATGAAGCGATTCTGAAAATATTCACATTCAGAATCGTTTGTTGACAATAATTTTACTTGCTTGTTTTGTAATTTGCATCTGTTAAGCATATTTGCAGCTGCGAGATAGGGATGGTCCTTATTTACAGTACATATCAAAACATGAAGAAGAATATATATATATATATATATATATATATATATATATATATATATATATATATATATATATATACACACACACATATATATGTATATACATATAAATGCATATGTATATACATATATATATATATGCATATATGTATATATGCATACATATATACATATGCATACATATATACATATGCATACATACATACATATGCATACATGCACATATATATGCATACATACATTCATATGCATACATGCACACATATTTATGCACATATACATTATATATATGTATGTATGTATGCATATATATCTATGCATGTATGTATATGTATGTATGCATGCATGCATATGTTTGTATGCATATGTAAGTATGCATATGTATATATGTATGTATATGTATATATGTATGCATATGTATATATGTATGTATATATGTATGCATATATATATGTGTATGCGTGTATATATATATATATATATAAGCCTGTAAGATCTTCATCAGGCAGTGACGGACCACAGAATCAAAGGCCTTCCGAAAGTCAATGAAAACGATGACCGCAGGAAGGCACTTTGCTCTAGCTCCCTCTAATAACCTCCTCAGCATCAGGATGTGACTGGTGGTTGATCTTCCCTCTCTGAAGCCGTTCTGGTTGTCCCTGAGCTTCTTCTCCATCTCAGGCTGGATCCTGTTAAGAATCATCCTGTTGAGGGTCTTTGCCGCAAGTGACGTCAGTGAGATCCCCCGGTAGTTGTTGGTGTTAGAGAGATCTCCCTTCTTTGGCACTGGGACGATGTTACTGATCCTCCACTGATTCGAGGCAATTCCTTTCTCCAGTGCCTGGTTACAGAACCCCAGGATGATATCATCAAAATCACACCTCTTCATCACATCTGATGCCACTCAATCTTCTCCATGAGCCTTTCCCTCCTTGATCTTCTTCTTGGCTCACTGAAGCTCCTCTCTGGTGAAGGGCTCTGTCTCAATATCCAGTTCTTCAAACAGCCGCCTGATCTCCCCAGTGCTCTGGGTTGTGGAGGGTGGCTCTCCTCGTAGGGTCCTAAAATGGTCTAGCCATTTCCTCTTCCTATCCTCGGACCCAGTTCCCTGGATCTGACTCGAGCACCTTCTCTTCCTCCCTGTGATCTGGTTGATGATCATCCAGCTCCCCTTACATGTCAACCACTCTCTCCACACTTCTAATCTTCTCTATCAGTGCCTCCTCTCTGGCATCAGTATAAGCGGTACAGAGATCTTCCTTCATCACCTCCACAGTCTCCATGCTCTCCTCCGTACGATCAGCATAGAATTGGTCTTTGGCAGCTTTCAGGTGTTCTCTGGCTGCACACACTTTTGGGTCTGCAGAGCTGATGTGCTCTTTTTGTTCTTTCTCCTCGGCCCCAGGGTCTCACTTGCTTCCTCCACTGCATTGGTGAAGTGCCGGTACCTCCTCGTCACACTCTCCTCAGTCCACCCAATGTCTCTCTCCTCTGTCTCTCCACACAGAGCACTAAACCTGTTTCTCACTTCCACTGTGAACCTCTCCTGTAGCTTATCATCTTCCTTGAATGCTCCCCAGTCATAGATTGCTCTCCGAGACTGAGCCTTGCTCTTTCTTAAGCTCAGCCGGACCTCACTCATAACAAGCCAGTGGTCACTACCCAGTGTACTGAAATAGTTGTATGGTTCTGTGTTCAGAACACTATTCCGGCACGTTTTCCTCACCAGAATAAAATCAATCTGGGACTTGAACAGGTCTATATCTGAGATGTAGGTTCACATCTTCCCCGGATTCTTCCTAAACCTTAGGTTGGTCGCTTTCAAGTTCGCCTCCAGCAGGGTGTCACTCAGTATTCTTCCATTTCGGTTGGTGTAGTTATGTAAGTGCCAGCAATGATCTTCACTGCCTTTCTTACTCAGATGTGCATTGAAGTCCCCCAAAACAAGCAGGATGTTGTGTGCTTGTGTGGTGTTGACAGCTCTACACACCTCCTCATGGAACTCTTCCGCACTCAAAGTACTGTCTCCCTCGGTTGGACTATAGGCTGATATGACTTTCAGTCTTGGATTTCCATTGAAGGTCAACCTCAACACTCGCGGGGAGACAGGCATTATTTCCCTCACCAATAGATTGTTTATTGTGCTGAAAACAAATCCCACTCCTCCCACTGCAGCATTGGTCATGTTCCTCACAGCCGATGTGGTCATGAGCTGGCTCCTCTTCCCAATCATCACACTCCTCATGGGCTCATCGTGTAGTATCCTGTGTTCTTGGATCGCAAGTATCTGTATACCACTCTCCTCGAACAGATGTCCCAACTCCTCTCTCTTCTCCAACGTCCGAATAGTCCTCACATTCAAAGTGCCCATTTTGATGGCTCTTCTGCAGGACAAAACTGCATTCTTTATATTTTTCTCAGAGACAGCTGATCCATCATCCACTGGCCCTCCCTGTGGCTCTAAGCCAGTAGAGTCATAACGACCAGACTGCTCCTTAACAGTGTAATTAGGGGCTCTAACCCTAGTGCTGTAGATAGACTCTCCATATGGAATCCCCAAGAAGATAGTGGACCCGATATCACTGCTCTATACCAACACCAAGGTCCAAGTCATTACACCTGATGGGATGACAGAGTTCTTTGAGAGACTGGCTGGAGTGCTCCAGGGAGATAAATTGGCTCTCTACCTTTTTATCATCGCAGTGGACTATTGTATGCGCCTTGCACTGGAGAAACACCAGGACTCTGGCTTTACTGTAGCACCGGCTCAGAGCAGGAGAGTTAAGGTGAAAAAGATATCAGATGCTGAATTTGCCGACGATATAGTTTTGGTGACAAATACAGTGAAGGAGGCAGAGGATTTGATGCAGGAGGTTGAGACTCTGTCGATGAGTGAGGGGCTGAGAATGAATGAGATTAAAACAAAGTATCTGGTAGAGAATGTTGAGAAGCCAGGGGGGGATCACTAATGTAGGCGGGAAGCCGCTAGAATTAGTTGAGGACTTCCTGTATTTGGGTGCAAAGATTGGGAATACGGAAGATGATGTGGTTGAGAGGAAGAGAAAATCCTGGGCGGCGTGCCACAGCTTGAGATCGGTGTGGAAATCGGAGATTCGTAAAGAGCTGAAAATCCGCCTCTTCATTGCTGTAGTGGAGTCTGTGCTGATGTACGGGTCTGAGACTTGGACACTGACCAAGAAACTCACTCAGATGGTGGATGGATGCTACACGATAATGCTGAGGATGGCCTCTAAACATTAATCAGTATACACTGAGGATGAAAAACTCAGAGCTGTATGGGAGCCTCCCAAAAGTCAGCTCAAAAGTGACACAGAGGAGACTGAGGTTAGCTGGAAATGCTCACCGACATCCAGAGTTGACATTGCACGTAGTGCTCCTTTGGGAGCCCCTACATGGACACACTGGAAGAGGAAGACCAAGGTTAACATATGTTGATGCCCTAAAGACAGACACTGGTCTGTTGGAGACGTAGGACATGGCAGCGATAATGAGGGACAGAGACCGCTGGAGAGAACTCGTCCATGGGTCTCGGGAATTTAACCCGCTCTAGAATAGAAATATATATATATATGCATATATATATATATGTAAGCGTATATATATATATATATATATATATATATATATATATATATATATATATGATAAAACGGGGAGAAAAAAAAATATATATATATATATATATATATATATATGTATATATGTGTGTGTATATATGTGTATATATATATGTATATATGTATATATGTGTGTATGTATATATATATATATATATATATATATACATATATATAAATCAATTCAAGAATCTTTAATCACTGTTGCTGCGTATGTTCTTAATCCCTAGCTCAACCTTGATGTAGAAGTTTTCTAATTATACGTCTTCCAGCTGCGATCATTTTATGTTCCTAGTTTGAGCCAAAGGGTTTTCGTATTTCCAGCTTCAATTAATAGTTCAAACAGATTATATACGAAATGAGTTTGTGCATCAAAATCTAACACATCATATTGTATTGCCTGTTGCTATCGTTGTGCCATCAGATCAATTTCACGCTTATACAATTTGGCTGGTTTAGAGACAAAATATTCTCGGCACAATGTTCCTAGTATTGGACAAGCTTCTGTATCTTTAACACTTTTAACGCTTTAGAGATCGAATTAAGAGAGATGTGTCTGTTATTTCTACGAGTGATGATGTAATGGTGCTCTCGTTATTTCGTGGTTTTTATTCCGCATAATAGCTGCTGCGTTTTTGTCGTGGTTATTTTAGCTGCCTAGCTCCAGGTCAGTCTTGAAAGAGCAGAATACTCAATAATGCGTTTCCAACCATAACTAAACTATAGAGCTATCAAAGATTATATACTGATTTTTGAGGTCCACCTTTCATACATCGTTCTCAAAATTGAATCATTTCATTTCCCACTAACACAGGTGTCACATCGACTCCCTCGATAACCATTATATCTGTCCATTGTCTCTAGAAGGAAATGCACATTCATTTAGGCAGCGAATTCATAGCCTCATTAATTGCTCCGTCTCTCAGTTCTGGTTTCAAAGACTGCCGAAATTAAATTTGCTTTTAATTGTTCAGGGGTCGATAAATAAGGTATCACTTTATGAGCGGTGGAATGGTAGAATAGTTAAAGAGTCGGACGAAATGATAGGGGGAATCTGGTTCAGCACTGTGCATTCTGAATTCGAACTGTGTTACATTCTGCGATGAATTGTAGCCGATAAAGTGTATCAGCAAACGAAAGACTAATATAACATATTTATGTTCCTCTGATCTGAAGATCGATATATTTTTTCTATCACACCCTCGAAACAGAGCAGGAAGTTGTCAATACCAAATCAGCCCTGATATAAATCATATCCATTGTCACATACCCACCGCTGATCCAGCAGAATCAAATTAGCACTATATGCCGAAAGCACGGAGGGGATCCAATTCATTGCATTTATAAAGAGAACATTTAGACTACACAACCATTTCTGAGGTCGTACACACACATATGAGCATGCACAGACGTGCACATGCTAACACATAAGTACACATACATACATACATACATACATACATACATACATACATACATACATACATACATACATACATACATACATGTATGTATATATATATATATATATATATATATATCTATATATATATATTTATTTATATATATTGGAAAATGTGTGAAATCCTTCGTACAGTTAGGTATATTTGTAAAAAGGAAAAGAATGACTTCACTTGTAGTTCTAAACAATTTGATTTAATTTTATAATATTATATTATAAAATTAAATCAAATTGTTTAGAACTACAAGTTAAGTCATTCTTTTCCTTTTTTCATATATATATATATATATATACACATATATATATATACACGGATGAATATATAGATATATAAATTCATTTTCCTATCCACACACAAACACCCACACGCATGTTTATATATATATATTTATTAAAATAACAGATTAAATAAATACTTGCTCTACGGGTTTTTATATATTTGACATATGTTTATCCTTATCGAGCCCTCTTGGGATTTTAGTCTTCAAATTTATTATTATTATTACTATATATATATATATATATATATATATATATATATATATATATATATATATATGTATATATATATATATATATATATATATATATATATATATATATATATATATATATATATATATATACATATATATATATATATATATATATATATATATACATATATATATATATATATATATATATATATATATATATATATATATATATATATATATATATATATATATATATATATATATATAGCGTGTGGCTGAGTGGTTAGAGAATTGGATTCGCAATCGTAAGGCTGTGAGTTCGATTCCTGGACCAGGCGATGCGTTATGTCCTTGAGCAAGACACTTTATTTCACGTTGCTCCTTCTACCTGGAGTTGCGGCCGATAGATAGTATTAGCAATTGGAAAGACCAACGGAACCATTGTTCCCTCGGTCCGATTTGACGAAAGTCGATCGTCTAAAGTATTGTTATACTTTGGGAGGGTCATGTTGCCAATAAGAAACACACGCACCAGTTGCTTTAACTTCAATTTATTATAATAAATTTAGGAATTTATAAATTTCCGGTTGGTTGGTTGGTTGGTTGGTACCCCAATCAGATGGTTGTTTATATATTGTCAAAGTTCTTTCGTCACACATTATGTGACCTCTTCAGTGACTGGGGATTCTTTTCTTTTTTTTGTGCCTCTCCTTTGTTCTGTCCTACGCCATCTTGTCTGATGGCGTAGTTAAAGCAATTGGTGCGTGTGTTTCTTATTGGCAATATGACCCTCCCAAAGTTTAACAATATCGGTTTCAACTCACGTTTTCAGATAAAGAATCTTGCTAAACAAATTCAGAAACGAAATATATATATATATATATATATATATATATATATATATATATATATATATATATATATATATATATATATATATATATATATATATATATATATATATATATATGCATCTATGTATGTATATATGAATATCTTTAGATAACTAATCATATTTTAGTCGTGTCATGATATGCAATTTGGGCATATGTATTATAAGAAAGATATTTTAATTGCAGTCCATCTATACAATTAATTCATTAGTTCTATCACAATGACAGATATATGATTAGTAGATACATTAAATACATAGGATCTGAGTTGGTTCCATGAATACATGACTACAAACTGTTTATGTGTCTATCTTCAAAAGATCAATTGTAGTCAATATCTAGAAATATTTAATATTTATGACTGATTGTGTGAAGGTGACTCAATGAATGATTATGTGAAGGTGACTGTTCATTAATACACCTGAAACTGTTCATGCATAATAGAACTTTGTAATGTTCAAGTAGTAATACTTTCTAACATTGGCACAATGAAGGGAGGGGAAAGTCGATTACATCGATCCCAGACTGGGCCGGATTTAATGTGGGGCAAAGAAGGCAATTGCCTCGGTCTCTGCAGTGGGGGACCCCACCGAAGCAATTCATTTGTGCCCTCAGCTGGAATATATTTAGTTTTAGGATGGTTATAATCTTCTAATTTAATACATGTATGTATAACGTTTCAATTCCAATGACTTGCGCCAAGTTATATTTAATATGTAAAATTTAGTGTCTGCTTTTGTCATTTTTTTTATCGACCCCGTAAGGATGAAAGGCAAAGTTAACCTCGCCCTCTATTAATAATAATGGTTGTTTCTACTTTAGGCTAGAAATCTGAAGGAGAAAGGAAAGTCGATTAATTCGACATACATACATACAAATAAATACACACAGACACACGCAGGCATGAAGACAAACAGACACACATACAGATACACACATACACACAGATATACACATATGCTTTCATCAGATACACACATAGTAACAGAGATACTCAAAGACACAGGCAACACATATTTACACACAAACAAATACACACATACATCCACACATATACACACATACACACAGTGACACACGTACATATATACACAGACACACATACACAAATGCACACATACAGCAAGTCATATATGCATATACACACACACACATACGCACAGAGATAAACACAGAGTCATGCACACAAAAAATGCACACATACATCCAAACATATACACACATACTCACATACACAAATGCACACATACATTGAAAAATATACACACATACACACAGACATACGCATTTAGGCACACGGATATACACATATACACATACATACACTCACTTCATAAGTAACCTAGATTTTACCTCAAAATAGACAGCATTCCTCAAACCATCAGGCCGTAATGCAGTTTGACTCTGTACCTGAGATCACTTGTTGAACATCTAATATAAATTTTAGAAATTCAATTGCTCACTCAATGCATCGAGGAATACATTGCCAGCATTCTACTCTATATACAGCTTTTATTCTACGTCAATAGTTATATAATATACAGTTGTCGTGTATTCTTTGATTTGTCGTTGTTGGTAGCGTGATCTCACAGTCACATATATAATCAATAAAATAGCCATTGTTATTTCACTAATACCAATTCTAAGTTTCGTAATGAAATGGCGTTTCATTAATCCTGACCCTCTTACAATACAATAAAGCTTAAAAAGCTAATAAGGTGGTAAATAATTTGCAAGTATTGAAATATGCACAGAATATATGTTTGTGTAGGTAGATATACCAAAATATTAACACACACTGAAAGTTATGCCATCAATACTACGAAATAACAACAGAAAAATTGTGGTACTGACATCAGAAGAAAACGTCAGAGAATAACAAAGCACCCATACTAGGGGATATAGCAATATACACAATGATGAAAATCAAATTCAACCGACCGGATATTGCTATTAAAGATCACAAAGAAAAACTTTGTCTTCTGATTGATGTATCAATCCCAAATGACAACATATCTACCAAGGAAACGGAGAAACTATCCAAATATAAAGATGTAGAGATAGAAATAACCTGAATGTGGATGTTGAAGACAGAAACAATACCTATAATTATAGGTGCTCTGGTTCTTATTGAGTTATGTATCCCTACAGACAATATACCTATTACGTCTATCAAGGAAATGGTGAATTATCCAAATATATAAATGTAGAGATAGAAATAACCCGAATGTGGAAAATAAAACAAGCTGTTTCTATAATAATGGAACTCTGAGAATGATAAAAACACACAGACACATACATAACCAAATCCATAAGACCTATACATATATACAGCATACAGAAAATAGCACTACTAGGCACTGCACTCATATTATGAGTACACCCTCAATAGTGTTACTGGTTAGAGCATTAGGCTTGCAATTGAGAGGTTCTAAGTTCGATTCTCAGACCGGGTGATACGTTGTGTCCTTGAACAAGACACTTTATTTCACGTTTCTCCAGTTTACTCAGCTGTAGAAATGTGTTGCGACGTCCCTGGTACCAAGCTGTATCTGTCATTGCAACGGGGCATGAAGAGGGGAGACTGATATGCATGGCTTGTGCCTCAGAGGGAAACTTTCTAGGTGCAAAACCATGGTGATTAGTGACCGAGTGTGGCTATAGACACAGACTATCAATAGATTAGAAATAACAATGTCTACTATAGGCACAAGGCCAGCAATTTTGGGGGAGGGGAGAGTTGATTAAATCAACCCCAGTGCATTACTGATGCTTTATTTTATCGACCCGGTAAGGATGGAAGGCAAAACGAACATCGGTGGGATTTGACCTCAGATCATAAAGGGGCGTAACTCTATGCTGGAAAGCATGGTGTCCGGCGCTCCACTGATTTTGCCAATCCGCCGCCCTGTTTGAAATAACACCATCAAAACATCGCTGAGTGTATGAATGTGTGCGTGTGCGAGCACGCATAATGTACAATAAAACCTGTATTGAATCGAATTTCTGTGTTTAGCTTTAGTTAAATGTGTCTGTCATTCGCCACGGATGTTGATAGAATAACATTCAACTGACTAACTATCATAGAAACCTCTGACCATTTCCCTTACCCGGCATGGTCGCAGTCAAATGTCTGATATAATTAAATGGATAAAATAATATAATCCCTGTCATGTTATATAATTAGTATTATAGGAAAGCTAGAATATTTGCTATATATTATGCATGTCTATCAAAAATAATTAATGACATAGGTGAGATTATTCTGGCCAGCTAATTCAATTGGCAGACAAATTAACGTCACATATTTGGCATTGATCAATGGAAAATTGTTGGCTGTGGTTTTTTTAATTCTCTTTTATGTTTACTTTCCATACAATTCTCAGTCTTAACAGAAAGAAGCACGAGATATGAATTTCATTTCATCAAATTTTAATAGAAAACAAAACAAAACTAAACAAAACAAAACAAATCAAAACAGAAACAAAATTAAAATATAATGCTTATTGGAATATTGGCTTACCATAATGCATCTTAAATCCCACTGTAGACCACTTAAAATGTATTGGAAATTCAAAGATCGTACTCAACCACTTATATGTATTATATATGTAAATGTCATTCAAATACAGGTGCTTTTTGTAGAGTTCATTCTGATGCAATTATTTAGGACAGGTCTCCAATATTGTGCAAAGATTCTCCATTTTCCCTCACCAGTGAAATAGACATAGGGAAATGTCATAGGAGCTGCCCTCTATTTAAAATAACACGCTATAAAGATCTACGTTGTACTTTTACTAAAGAAATAATCCTATGCATTAAATACATGAGCTTTACATTGATTTATCTACATGATTTGACTATGTAATTATACTACATGGTATGGCTATATGGCTAAACAACATGGCTAGACTACATGGTTAGACTACATGGTTTGACTACATGGTTTGACTACATGGTTTGACTACATGACATGGCTACATGGTTTGACTACATGGTTATACTAAATGGTTAGACTACATGGTTATACTACATGGTTTGACAAAATGGTTTGAATACGTGGCATGATTACTTGGATTGTCTACCTGAATAGACTATGTGGTTAGATGACATGGGTAGACTATATGGCTTGACTACATGGTTTGACTACCTGGTTTGGCCCTTGATTAGAAACTGTTTACGTTTTCAGCTACAAAGCTGAAACGATCCAATAAATTAACGTCGAGAAATATATGGCTGAAATGATTCAAAACGTATGGAGGCCTAAAAGCAATACATAAGTTGAAGAAAGTGGAGACCAGAATCATGTTCGTGAAGAAACGTAGATAGAAGGAAGTATTTTCATACTAAATTAAAAACAAAAACAAATATAAATAATATTAAACCACGGCCTGGATCGGAGTTCTCACCAACTTCAGTGTTTTATTGTACAGTGATTACATCAATTTGCGTATATTATATAAGCCATATTCCTACACAAACTGTTCTCTTGGCAATATCGTTAGCAATAACGTTACGTTAATAACAGAGAAACATAAAATCACAAAACACCATATCATTCTACAAAAATAAATGGCTTGACTCTTAAAAGCAATTGATCAGCTTCTTGAGTAGATGGTTCAGTGGAAATTGGTAATGGCTATTGCTGCATAACAATAGCTTCTAGTGTTTTACATCTCCTCAAAAATTGGTAGTGTATCGCTATATGTAATATTTTATTTTATATATAATTTATACATGCAAATATATATATATATATATATATATATATATATATATATATATATATATATATATATATATATATATATATATATTTATATATATATTATATATATATATACATACATACATATATATTTGTAGGTATAAATTATATATAAAATAAAATATTACATATAGCGATACACTACCAATTTCAGCAGAAGTAACACACACATACACACACGTACATACACGTACACACACACGTACACACACACACACTCATCCACATTCACACCTACGAACACACACACGTACATACACGTACACACGCGTAGATACATGTACACACACACACACACGTACACACACACACCTACACTCACACTCACACCTACGAACACACACACACACACACATATATATATATATATATATATATATATATATATATATATATATATATATATATATATATATATATATATATATATATATATATCCATATATATATATAAATATAAAATATTTATATAATATATATATGTGTGTGTGTGTGTTCGTAGGTGTGAATGTGGATGTGTGTGTGTACGTGTGTGTGTACGTGTGTGTACGTGTGTGTATGTGTGTGTTACTTCTGCTGAAATTATGCAGGGTATCGCCATATATAATTTTGAAACAACATAATGATCGAGCCATTCTCTACTTCGTAGTTTTTGTTATGAGATTATACAACGATGAAATGCTTTTACATAAATGTGAGCAACGTTAATGGATCTCCATTGTTTTCGACGACGGTCATTATTCATTTGTACGATAAGCGAAAATTGCCTTATATAAATTAATAAAATGATTTGAAATACGAATCACTATTAAATCAGTCACACGCACACACACATGTACATCAAGTGTGAACACAGTCGATCCAAAATCCGACTGTCACCCCCTCTGTCTCTACAGCTCTACCTATGTTTCATTATTTTGAGCACAGGCGGTGGATTGGCATTATCGTTAGAAGGTCGGACCCCATGCTTTCCAGCATAGTTACGTCCCTTTGCGGTCTGAGTTCAAATCCCACCGAGGTTAACTTTGCCTTTCATCCTTACGGGGTCGATAAAATAAAGTACCAGTAATGCACTGGGTATTTGATGGCCTTGTGCCAAAAGTAGAAACAATTATTTTGAGCAAGGGCGGTGGATTGGCATTATCGGTAAGGGTCGGGCGCCATGCTTTCCAGCATAGTTACGTCCCTTTATGATCTGAGTTCAAATCCCACCGAGGTTAACTTTGCCTTTCATCCTTACGGTGTCGATAAAATAAAGTACCAGTAATGTAATGGTTGATTGCTGGCCTTGTGCCAAAAGTAGAAACAATTATTTTGAGCAAATGGCGGACCACCCGGTGGACGCCCCTTGGCCCCGGCGGACAGAAAAGAGAGTATGTATGTATATATGTATGTATGTTCTTCTGGTTTTATAATTTCACAAATGTGTGCCAATAGAGAGAGAGAGTCGGTTTCTAACATAGTTACAAGACTTTCTCATTGGAATTTACACAATATCAACTAGGTATAAATGTATGGATGCCTGCATGCATGGATGTGCAGGTATGGATGTTATTTTATGTGTGGATGTTTTGAGTTGTATGTATGCATGTACACATGCTTTGTATCTGTACATGTGCATAGGCAGTTATTAAATGCCGAATTTTTGGAACGTTCTACATATTGTTACTGTGCCATTAATGAATTATACTTGTAATTTCCTCACTAGTTGTGGTCTTTCTGTTTCTGTGAAGCCCAGCTTCTCAAGATTTGTATTGTATGTATTTGATTTGGATATGTATGTGTGTATGTATGTATATACGTATGTTTGAATGCCTGTATATTAAAGCAACGTTAATGAGGCTGAATATTCCACAGCTACATGTACTCTGAATGTTAGTCTCAAGTAGAATCAGTGTGACATGGGTTGCAGCTTGAATTCCAAGTAGAATCAATCCGATGGACATCATCACGATTTCCCTTTACTTACAAGGACTTGGTTATTACGACTCAATTGTAAAAGATACGAAATGGCTTCGATCCCGGAAACATACGATTGTTAAATAAACGTCTTAAACTCTCGGCTACGCTGCAACCACATATATGTTACGTTATTACAGATACACACACGCACACACACACACACCCAGACACACACACACGCGTACACACACACACACACACACACACACACACACACACACACACACACATATATATATATACAGATACTCACGTATAAACACACACACACACATATATACAGATACTCACATATAAACACACACAGAGGCAAACACACACACACACACATATACATATATATATATATATATATATATATATATATAGCCGATAGCCGCTGATGAAGCCACATACGCCGAGTATGCATTGTTGCATAATATATGCAGACAGAGGGTGCAGTGCACCCTACTGCTGCTGCATTATGTGTGGCCGAAACTCGAGTCCTGGAACTATTATAGGCACCCGTTTTACGTGTGTTGTATTGAAGCGAATAACTATGTGTATATACTCTGGGAGTGTATCCTACATTACCTATTGAGGACGCTGAGATACAAGCGGTCCTAGCATTGATAAATATGATGGGTCCGTCAACTCCTTATTTTATATATCTATATATATAATTGTGCGTGCGTGAGTGTGTGTATGTAATGCTGTAACCCCTTGTGTGTATGTCCCCACACCTACACACGCACAGACATACACTCACTTTTATAAACACACACACACACATACATATATATATATATATACACGTATATAAGTGGAGGCACGTGACATAGTGGTAAGGGTGTTGGACATACGATAATAATGTCATGGGTTCGATTCCTGGATTACGTGTTGTGTTCTTGACCAAAACACTTCATTTCATGTTACTTCAGTATACTCATCTGAAAATGAGTACCAGCAATAGCTACAGGTTTAACCCTGCCATGTACTGGCACCCTGTCCAGGGGGAGTCTTGTACTCACAGTCGCTTCACGTCATGCAATCGGGATAAGTACTGGCCAAATGAGCCTTCTAGTTTAAGACAGACTTTAGACTTTTTTTTCGATATATATATGGAAATTTCGGTCCTAACTGAGGAAGACTCCCGAAACGCTCAGAGCCTCATGGATAATGCAACGATTAGACATTTCCACAAAGTACGAGCGAAACTATCGATAGTCGGGACTGGGAGAATTTTGGTTAATGTTTATCTATTTTTTTCTTCAAACTTACATTTTAGTCTTAGCTCTAGTTAATTCCTACGGACTAAAAGGAAAGACTAGGTAAATTTTATCTGACTGTTCCTCATAAATGAATATCGGTAACATTTATCTGTTATTTCTTCAAAGTTACATTTTAAACTCCGTTTGAATGATTATTTATCTAGTTGATTTCTACGGACTAGGAAGAAAAAGTTAGATAAATTTTGTCTGACTATTATTCAAACTTATAATTTTACCTCATGTGTGTACGTACTCTCTCTCTCACACACACATACGTACTTATATATGTATGAATGTATATATGTATCTATATAAATATGTATTATGTATGTGCATGCATATATGTATGTATGTATACATGTACTTATGCATGAATGTGTGGATGCATGAACGTATATATGTATGTATGTATATATATGTATGTATATATATTCATGTATCCTTTCACATGAGTATGTAGCAGAGGCAGATCCCAGATCCAATTGTTCTTTATTTAAGTATTAATTTTATTGTCATTGCCTACAAGTTATTTTTCCGTTCTTCCTACTCTTGAACTGAAAAGAGTAATTATGGTTATTATTATATGCTGCAATTTCCTATTGGCTTATAGGACATGTCATATTGAAAGTGTATATTTGTGTTTTATATATTATCTTTGCTATTATATAATATATATTCAATTTGCTGCGGTGAAAATCAACTTCCCATTGTCTTCACACTGAACAATATCACGATGGCCATATTGGAAACGGTTTCCTCTTATTAATTCTAAAGAATTGGTTTGTTTAAGTAGAAAAGTAGAATATCTTTTAAATGAGAAGTTATCATTGAATTCTTCAACAATCTCAGATTATCTTTCAGCCGGGGGTATATATTTGATAAAATAGCTTTGCTAATCGATCATTTCTAAATTAATTGAAAAATATCATTTTCGACTGTTATGATTATTACTAACATTATCATCGTCTTTAGAATCCATGAGAGGTGGACCTTAACATATGAATCTTGTGTATTCATTACTAAAACACATTGTTCTTACTTTTCGTGCAGTTTGTCATTACGATCTTGTCAAGTAACTGCTATATCATTGAATGTTGTCATACCAACAAAGGAAATATATGGTTTTAGATACACACATGGAACATCTATATGTTAATGCCCCGAAACTTACACCTTAATGAGCAGATGGTATTTAAATGCAATTCAAGGGGGACAATTGATCAAGGATTAATCGACACGGAACGAAACAAAAACTCGTTTAGCAATGGGGAAGGAGATTGAATAAAAGAAATCATAACATATGGCCCCTCAATCTGAGATTTGGAAGACACTAATAATATTAAAACTTGTAGATAATGTAACTGAACAGATAAGAGTAAGCATGGTTCATTAGACAAAGATGTTGGTGGCAGACAGCAGATTGGTGTACATGGATGATGTGTAAGCGAAGTAGAGAAAATTAACTACGATCCATCACTGCTTATATTCCTTATAACTGAAACTGCAATTGATTTATAGTTTTATTTCCTTTATCTCAACATTGGCAATTGCTTAGTGGTTAGAAATATCAGACATTCAGTTGGTGAGTAATAAACAGTACCTATTAAATATTATAAATCTCGCAATAAGCCTTAAATCATGAGGTAATTGTTAGGAATTTCATTACTCGTAATTAGGAATATTTATTCTAACCACAACAGTTGTCATGCAATACTTCCCTATTTCATAATGTCCTTTTAAAACATCCCTTAATTCAGAAGTCACTGTTTAAGAGCTTAAATTATTCTTTGATGACAGTAAACTATCCTATAACGTATCATACAAATAAATACCGGACCGGTTGTTGGCTAAATACTCAGTGCGTGTACCTTTATTTTTCTACGTAAATCACTATTATTTAAACAGTACATTAACCATCAGTTTTGAGGAAAATAATCGGTTACCTATGTAAGTGTATTACATATTTCAAGAACAATCGATTGTCAGTAATATGTCAATTTCCAGAGAAATAATTACAGCCACACTTGGCATTATCCAGAAATAGTATTAGTTTCTATATATAGACAGTTCACATTTTATTTAAAGATTCGAAGAGCAAACCATAATGACTTATACTTTATGACTCCAACTGAAATAGCAACGTACATGAAGTGAAAGATTTTCAGTGATGAATATAAATAGTTTTCTCTGCGAAAATGAAATTCTAATATTTATTTCTTCGACACAAAGGGTCAACTTTCTACAGAAAAGAAAATTATAATCCAACGATCAGTTCTCGAAATCGATTTACGAGGATTGAATTGCAAATATAATTCCGGAGAAACCAAACAGAAAATCACCAGAGAGACAAAGAAAAGAAATGTTATTCCATTCGTCAAATATACACAGCCAATAAAAAAAAAGACAAAATGAAAACTGAATACGAGAAAAGGTCAACAAAATAAAAAATATAACATCTTCATGTCGATTGAACAGCATACCTTAGCTATGGCTCGTAGTGATGATGGTAAAGGAGATGCCCCAAAGAAAAGCCACCAATAATACATGCATCAACAATTCCCACTTGCAAAGCTTCTTTTTCAGGAAGGATGCTTCTATCGCAATGTGGAGGAGGAAAAAGGCACATATGTTTATATGTATATATATAAACATATGTGCCATTAGAACGTCGGATAGAATGCTTTGTAGTATTTATTTCGGCGCTCTGTTTTCTGAGTACGAATCCCGCCGAGGTTCACTTTGCCTTTCATCCATTCAAGGTCGATAAAAAGTACCAGTCTAGTACTGGGGTTGATTCTTCCTCAATATCTCTTCCGCACTTCCTTTCACTCACTCCCCCCCCCCTCTCTCTCTTTCTCCCTCTCTCTCTCTATCCTTCTATGGAGGAAATTTACCCTATTCAAGCCTGAATAGGAAATGGGCACCGCCAAGTTTATAAAATGCCCTATAAATGCCGTATGTCAATATGGCGCCCATACGACCCCCTTAGGAGATACGGGTCCATACCATATGCTATATGTATATATACATATACAGGTGTATACATATATATCGTTTGTTTTTTCGCATTAATCTTTCTTTTCTTTTACTGTTTAAGGAAAATGGTTCAACCCAGGTTGTGGATGAATTATATGACTTCTTCAAAAGGTTGCATGATACACATGTACACCTATTTTTCACACACATTCTCAGACATCTACACTCATATATACAAATATACACAACCAGAGAGCTAATATCACAAACATACATCCTCACACAGACACACACGCCCATATATATATATATATATATATATATATATATATATATATATATATATATATATATATATATATATATATTTATATATATATATATATCTGTGTGTGTGTCTGTGTATGTGTGTGTGTGTGTATTTTGTGAGATGATATCCTAATATTATATTAAGTTAGATGAATCTATATTCTTAGAGCATGTTAAAAAAAGGAAGCAGCTATAACTACTAATATATATATATATATATATATATATATATATATATATATATATATATATATATATATATATATATATATAGGAAATCTATTATGATTTTTCTTAACGAAAAGTCGAATTTGTACAAATGTGATTAGTGGGAAACGAAATCTAAGACCATCTGTTATGAATCATCTTTTAAATCTGGCTTTGGCAATCTCTTCTCTCTCTGGCAGTATTCATATATTTTTTCGTTTTATTCTCTATTTTGTGTATTATCTGTATGTTTTTCAAGATTCTTTTTTTTTACGTGACTAATAATCATATTAACTTCCGTTTCAATTTATCTGAAAATATTTTAGAGCTGTGTAAATACAATATGGCGGTGTTCAGTAAAAGCCGTAATCTGTTTTGTTAAAACTTAAGTGAATTTGGGAAAGAATTTTTTTTCAAATATCTGTGATAATGTAATTATTAGTGTTTTGTAAATATAAATATATATATATATATATCGATTGAGTTCGAAATAGAAGCTTTCGCTGTATTTTGACTAAAGAAAATTAACCTGATAGTGGGGTTTAAAACCATCTAAAATGGTAAGGGATGCATATTGACGTACATGGGCACATTTTAGAAGGTTTCAAACTCCATTATCAAGCTAATTTTCTTTAGTCAAAATACAGAAAAATCTATTTCTCTCTCAATTTCAAACTTCTCTCGCCGTTTTCAAAACAAACCGCCTGCTTTGATTGATTGATACATACATACATACATACATACATACATACATACATACATACATACAAATCATCAGTCTTTCTGGTGATTTCTCCCGAATGAAACAGTTCTAGTCCTGTAGAAGCCATTTCTATATTATATATATATATATATATATATGTATGTATGTATGTATGTATATATTGCTTCTGACATGACAATGAGATAGATTCCTTAATGATTCACAATAGTTAAAAGTGGTAAATTGGCATAAGCGTCAGACCGTCGAACAGAACACTGTTATTTTTACCCAATTTGTTCAACGTTCAAATCACAAAGACATCGATGTTGTCTGGCGATTCAGCATATCAAAGGTAGGGTGGAAGGTGTAAAAACCAAACTCGCTATCTTTCACTCGGAGTCCATGCCTATCTTCCCTATGTTCATGAATATTGAGTAATGACTGAACGAATGCGATCACGAATGCGATCACGAATACGAGCGGCTGATATGGGGTTCCTCTGAAGAATTTAGGAGTAACGTTACTCGATGGGCTGTGTGGTTCGGAAATCAGATGTTCGTCCCCAGTACAACCGTTACTCGGATTCAAGAGACCATCGCTCCGGTTCTACGGACATGTAGTTAGAAGGTGTAAGGAAAATCTTTGGACAGATTTTACAAGCAAAGCCAACCGACGTGAGACCCAGAGATAGACCACGAACAAGATGGTTGGATAACACCCATGAGCTTCGTGGATCTTGCTTAGGTATCCAGTTGCATCATTTAGAGTGGGTTTGTTTAGATACGACTCTCTAGAAGGTGTTTCTGAGGACACTGCTCCAAATAGATTCCCAGGAATACGCGGGTGAAGAGGAAGAGAGGGATAGATGGACAGATATATTAGTATGAGTGACGTTGTGGCATATTAAACCCCAAAGAATCCATACCTCTCCTTGTAAAACCACAGGCAATCGATTCCGAAAAGTAACAAAGAAAGAATTACATACGAGTTAACTCATAAATGTTGAGTGTATATCATTGCCAACCGCTAACACCTAGATTAGTGCTACGAAGAGAAGCCATTAAATATTAGCTTCCACAGTGGCTATATATCCCTGTATATTTTTTTCCATTGCGATGTTGAATGTAAATTCACCCTACCATCAAAAGGAAAGACAAGTAAAGAGTTTAAATACAATATCCCTGATGATGAAAATCAATTCTAATCATAGACGTATATATGAATAGAATGATGTTGTAATTAATTATGTCTAATATATTTTGTAATACTTTATTTTCAGAATATATATAGTAAATGTAGATAATAGTAGT
Organism: Eledone cirrhosa; assembly: GCA_964016885.1. Classification (NCBI taxonomy): domain Eukaryota; kingdom Metazoa; phylum Mollusca; class Cephalopoda; order Octopoda; family Eledonidae; genus Eledone; species Eledone cirrhosa. Next base: position 64,872,371 of record OZ024747.1, read on the forward strand.
TAATAATGTTTAAACAATAATGAATTTAAGTAACAAATACTTATACGACATAAGTCAGACACTACCTATTGTTATTTAAGAATCATTATATTTGCTCACTTATTTGTTGAAGGAAAAAAAATAATATCTAAAAAATAAATTTTAAAATTCCAAATTTTGGAAAATAAAAACAGACCGTAAGATATTTTTCAATCTACGAATGAAACAAGGAATGGGTATGATGGAAATGAAATTTCTTCCGCAAAACTTAAGTATTTCAAAATATTTGCTTTTCATTATATGACAGCAAGCTACATGTTTTAAAGTGAGTTTGGAACATAAGGTACACACTTTAACGTTAACAGATTGAATAATGATGCCAAGATTAAATAATGTGAAACCTTGGGTTATTTAATGATTTCGGAAAACTCACCATCATTATAATAGGAATGTTACTAAATGTCTACATGTAATTAAAATTTGAAATAAAGTGAAATTTTATGTACCTATAAAGTGTTACATGGATTCAGAATGTGACAAATATTTCTATGTTCATGTATTTAAAGAGAGTTATAAATAATTAGTTATAACTCTCAGTAAATACATGAGCCTTCGTGTACATTTAGAAATATTTGTCACATTCTAAATCCAAGTAACACTTTATAGACATATGAAAGTTCACCTCATTTCAAATACAAGTAAACATTTTTAAATACCAGAGCTTTTAGCAACATCTCAGCGTGTATATACTCGATGCTATTTGTATATACTCGATGTCTCATATCAAATATGAGTAACAGTTTTATTTAAATAGTGATAGTAATTCTGGTTTTTAGTAAGAAATGTATTGAAAAATATAATCTTTAAAAGTTCGTCTAAATATAGTGATATAAATGTCTTACCATTCTATTATAATTATAAGCAGTGGGGTTCTTTTGTGGCACTGAGAAGTAATGTGAGTCTCTTCCGATAATTGAATTTAATGTACGAAGATTCTGGTCCAACTCTTAATGACATGAAAGTCAGCAAGATAAATAGTTATCGAAAGATGCTCTCACAGAACAAAGACAGTTTAAATGAAGATAAATAGCGGCATAATTTAGTCTACTTTATGCAGACTGCACCGGAAACATACATAAAGACAACGAGAGTTCATATGCTATTTCTCATTTATAGCATTTTCAACGCTTAACGACATTTGACAAGGGGGTCAAGCGAAATGTATCAAATTTGAAAAAGAATGTCATTAAATACTTCTACGTTTTTATAACAATCCTGACTAAATCTACCAAGTCAGCTTTGCTATAGCACTATGAATATAAATCTTCAAGTTCGTAGAAGTTAATACGTAGACACGTTATTTTTCTTATTATCTTTGTGAACTGAGAGATGTTTACATACATGACATATAAATACTTACAAACCACTTTATATATATATATATATATATATATATATATATATATATATATATATATATATATAAATATATATATATATATATATATATATATATATATATATATAGAGAGAGAGAGAGAGAGAGAGAGAGAGAGAGAGAGAGAGGAGAGAGAGATGTATATATATATACGCATGAATATGGTGATGAAGATAACGGAATGCGTTGTTGAATCATTCCTATAGACGCGTTCGTCTTACAAATTTAATGAAAGGAGATTTATAGATTAGATAAATAAAAACGTGTTTACTTAATAGTAGATATAATATATCATTTGAATATATATTAAAGGTTTCAATTCAAGAAGACGTGCTAATGGGGATGAGATAATAATTGAAAGAACAAAAACACTGCTTACGATCAAAAGATACTGTCTAACTGGAAGGATATCGGGTTACTTTCATAATCTCTTTGGTCTCATCTAATATTTAGTTCAATAGAGACTAATTCAATAGCTGTAGTTTGATAACATAAAAATGAAAAAGACGTAGATCACGATGTGAACTAATATATAGAGAGATAATAGCCGTGTATTTGCCTTCTGCAATCAATGCCTAACAACTTAACTCTTTTAATATCCCTTTATATTTCTCTATTGAATTCTTGTTATGTTCTTATAGTTTCTAGACACATGTATTTACGAAATATATTTCATACACTTACTTCTGACACTACTATTATCTATTTTATATTTGAAAATGATAAACATGTCAGTTGCCGTACAATCCAATACATCATCATAGAAGCGCGCATTTACAGAAGAACACACATAATACACTTCTACTTTAATACTATATATTTTACAATTCAACCGATAAGTAAAGTTACACGGCCTTGTTGATGGCGTGTGGTACGCATGATCATAATACTGTCTGTCTAATTCATGGACCGAGCTATGCATTGAATTCATGAGGGAAAATATTTTATTTAATGTTGCTCCAATCTATTCAGCTGAAAATGAATATCAAGAGCATATGAGGGTTACTGACTTGCTATTGACTTGCTTCCCGTCATGTGATGAGATATACGGCCAAATAGTTAACTTCAGTGAAACCGGGATACGCTCAGACCTTATGAACCTTTGGTCCTGAGACAGACGTTATCCATATTTTTACATATTCAACGTGGTAAAAAGGGCAGTGGTCGTTCAATAATATATCTCATTACCATGTTGTATGTAAGTGAAAGTTCACCTTAATTCAGTGCAATTATTCGTTAGTTAAATCTATGAGGTAATTTGCATTCCATCTTTGACATCTAACAAAACTCTAGTTAAATATATACCTCTGTCTCTGTTGACAGCCATAAAATGATAGCCCTCATATTACGGTATTCTTGCATTAAATGACGCCATGTATAACATATTTGGCGTCAATATAGGCCGCCTGTGAGACGTACGACCGGCTGGGACTCGGCACAGTAGACGTCCCTCCTCCTTCTCCCCTGTTGACGCCAAGTCCCTCCAAAACACTTGGGATGCCATCCAGTGCAGCCTGGCCTCAGACAGGCTCACGCGCCAGCTCGACCAGGACCGCCTTGCCTGTTTTCGTGCGGCCTCCAA
>OZ024747.1:64880369-64889035 GCA_964016885.1 Eledone cirrhosa
CCAGCGGCTTCCCGCTTACATTAGTGATCCTCTCTGGCTTCTCAACATTCTCTACCAGATATTTTGTTTTAGTCTCATTCATTCTCAGCCCCACACTCATCGACACAGTCTCAACCTCCCGCATCAAATCCTCTGCCTCCTTCACTGTATTTGTCACCAAAACTATGTCGTCGGCAAATTCAGCATCCGATACCTTTTTCGCCCCAACTCTCCTGCTCTGAGCCGGTGCTACAGTAAAGCCAGAGTCCTGGTGTTTCTCCAGTGCAAGGCGCATACAATAGTCCACTACGATGATAAAAAGGTAGGGAGCCAATGTATCTCCCTGGAGCACTCCAGCCAGTATCTCAAAGAACTCTGTCATCCCATCAGGTGTAATGACTTGGGCTTTGGTGTTGGTGTAGAGCAGTGATATCAGATCCACTATCCTCTTGGGGATTCCATAAGCCCGTAAGATCTTCATCAGGCAGTAACGGTCCACAGAATCAAAGGCCTTCCTAAAGTCAATGAAAACCATGACCGCAGGAAGGCACTTTGCTCTAGCTCCCTCTAACATCCTCCTCAGCATCAGGATGTGACTGGTGGTTGATCTACCCTCTCTGAAGCCGTTCTGGTTGTCCCTGAGCTTCTTCTCCATCTCGGGCTGGATCCTGTTAAGAATCATCCTGTTGAGGGTCTTTGCCACAAGTGATGTCAGTGAGATCCCCCGGTAGTTGTTGGTGTTAGAGAGATCTCCCTTCTTTGGCACTGGGACGATGTTACTGATCCTACACTGATTCGGGGCAACTCCTTTCTCTAGTGCCCCGTTACAGAACCCCAGGATGATATCATCAAAATCACACCTCTTCATCACCTCTGATGCCACTCCATCTTCTCCATGAGCCTTGCCCTCCTTGATCTTCTTCTTGGCTCTCTGAAGCTCCTCTCTGGTGAAGGGCTCTGTCTCAACATCCAGTTCCTAAAACAGCCGCCTGATCTCCCCAGTGCTCTGGGCTGTGGAGGGTGGCTCTCCTAGTAGGGTCCTAAAATGGTCTAGCCATTTCCTCTTCCTATCCTCGGGCCCCGTTCCCTGGATCTGACTCGAACACCTTTTCTTCCTCCCTGTGATCTCGTTGATGATCATCCAGCTCTCCTTACATCCAGATCTGTCAACCGCTCTCTCCACACTAAATTTATACATATATATATGCATATATATAATTATATACATATATATGCATATATATACATATATAAATTATTATTGTTTGCTTTTCCCCAGATATGATTATATATATATATATATATATATATATATATAGGAACCAGTAAGACCTCGACGGCTGAGCTCAAGCCGTTTCGACAGTTAATCCAGTCCAGAATTAGCCGTCGAAACGGCTTGAGCTCAGCCGTCGGGGTCTTACTGGTTCCTATTACCCACTCTACTACCCCAAGTATTGAGTACTTTGGTGCGTTATGGTCCACCTGGTTCCTTACCACATTTCCTTCGTTATATATATATATATATATATGCGTGCGTCTGTGTATGTGTAAGAGAGTGTGTTCGTGTGAACACAGGCGTATTGTGTGTATATGTGTGTACAGATATATGCACAAGATAGCATTCAAGTGACTCACATGAAAGAGCAGCTACAAGCTAAACGCTTCTCTAAATGCTCTTAACAAACTTCAAAGAAGCTACGTAATTACAGTTGTGATATGTAACCTAGTATTTATGGACTCTTTGGAGATGATGACAACAAATACTTGCACACGTGTGTACGTTCTCTTCTCGCAGAAACAAGACTGGGAAGAATGGAATCATTTCGTTCCAACCAATGTGTTCCATCAATCTATCTTATATCTCATTCTTTCTTCCGATGAAGGACTAGCGTCCGAAATATTAAGACACCTTTCCTGCTATATCAAGTGTTAACCTAGTATATTCCTTCCATATACTGTACCGATTGTGTTGTTATTTCTGTTTACGTTTTACACACACACATATATATATATATATATATATATATATATATATATATATATATATATATATATATATATATATATATATATATATTAGTGTGTGTGTATGTGTGTGTGTATGTGTGTGTGTGGGTGTGGGTGTCTGGGTGTGTGTGTCTGGGCGTGAGTGTGTGCGTGCGTGCGCGCGAGTGTATGTATATCTGTATATGTGTATATATATATATATATTTTTTAATGTGGTCTACCGTTCGTGGTAGATAGAACTGAATTGTTTCCGAAGAAGACGGTTTGATCGAACCTATATATGAAGTCTGGCAGTATACAGTTATATAACTGCTATAAATCAGTCAATATGTCAATATGATCAACCTTCCGAAACGATCGTAAGACAATGAGATGAATAAGTAAAATAACTTCTCTTTGATATTATTATTTTCATTGTTAAACTAATACCTAATATATATATATATATGTGTGTGTGTGTGTGTGTGTATGTATGTGTGTGTGTGTGTATGTGTGTGTTTGTGTATGTGTCTGTGTGCATGCGTGTGTGTATGTGTGTGTGCATGTGTGTGTGTGTATGTGTGTATGTGTGTATGTGTGTGTATATGGGGGGGGGGCATGTGCGTGTGTATGTGTCTGGCTATATGGTAATTGCGATACACACACACCTAACGTAAGGCCGTGAGTTAAATTCCCGGTGTGGCGTTATGTCCTTGAGAAAAACAGTTTATTTCAAGAACTACGTAGATGGTTCACGTGTCTGTCGAATTCTCTGCCACTTGCACGTGAATTTCGCGAGCAGACTGTTCCATTGATCGCCTCAACTGGAATACTCGTGTTGACTGAAGTTGAGATTAACTGAACTCAATTATAAATTACTCGGGGCTAAGAGATACGTCTCAGGTAGAGAACACGGAAATTTCTAATTTCCTGGAACTCATACAAAGTGTATTGAGTTGACCCTCCTGTTCTCTTCGGCTACACACACACACACGCACGCACACACGCACGCACGCGCACACACACACACACACACACACACACACACACACACACATTCATTCACTCACACACACACACACACACACACACACACACATGCAACAATATCATAACATCTGAGCAAGCTGCAGGAACGAATGGACTATATAGACCAGCTATTAATTACCAAAGTTACCTTAGAAACGACTGACCACACTACCAGAAGGCATCTGATAATATACTACCAGAAAGGCATCTGGTATGGAGAGAGCTTGCCAGTGTTGCTTTTCGTTAAATCCACTATCATACCTGCTCAGAAAACATAATGATCATAGACATTGTTCCTGATGTATCTCCAATCGTTTTCTTGTTGATAGCCTGGCATTTTATGGGCCAAATATCAACAGCATCAACCGGCAACAGGACCTCATTACCCAATTTTCTACAGAGAATGGAATTACATTTGGTCAGTAGAAATGCGAATTTTTGACATTAAGATGTGGAAAATCTGTGTTCTTATTTGGAAATATAAATATGAACTGCGTGCCAATACAACATCTAATATCAGATATGAGAGGCCAATAAATAAGGAGCAGACCAAGAATGAGTGGTTGCGGGAAGTAACGAGTGTCGATGATCAGGTAGACGGAGTATGTGGGAAGCCAGGCGAAGCCATCGCTGTGTAATTATCGCTTGCTGCGGTCGTCACTTTGTTCTCCCTAATAGAGATCAGATACAATGATACAAGTCACCGTGTCATCATTACTTACTATTATGTTGAAGGACTCCGACAGTAGGGCGAACAGATGGTCACTATGTACTTTGCCTTGCAGTATGGGACACGTTTCTTTTCATTTACAGCACTAATTAGAATACTGTCGTAAACTATTAGAAAATATTAAAAAATAGATAAAAATAAAAATCTAAAATAAAATATATCAAAACAACATTTATGTCTTGTCATGGTTATTCGATAATCATTTCATATTCCTAACATTGATCTAATAAAATAGTAATTAACTGAAAATAGTCGTTCATTAAATAATAATAAAGATAGTTTCCTTAATGAAAGTAATGAACAACTCCGTGTATATTTTTATATATTTACTGTTTTATATGCTGTGAACAGTAATATATATATATATATATATATATATATATATATATATATTAATAAGAGGAATTCCAACTTTGTCTGATTTACTCGTTTTATTTACAATCCTTTAAAATATATATAATGGTATTATAATGAAATAGTATGATAGAATATTAAATTCTAAGTGTTAATTGAACAAGTACTTTCATGCTTTCGCAATCTTCAGGTTCATGATATGTGGTGACAGTCGAGTTTGCAATTTTCAACTGTGAAAATTGCAAACTCGACTGTCACCACATATCATGAACCTGAAGATTGCGAAAGCATGAAAGTACTTGTTCAATTAACACTTAGAATTTAATATTCTATCATACTATTTCATTATAATACCATTATATATATTTTAAAGGATTGTAAATAAAACGAGTAAATCAGACAAAGTTGGAATTCCTCTTATTAATATAATCTTCTATACACAATCATACACACCCGTGTATATTTACCTATCTATATCTATATATATATATATATATATATATAATATATATATATATATATATATATATATATATACATATATATATATATATATAATAATAATAATAATAATAATAATCATAAGTGCAGTAAATTCCCGAGCTGTGTCTATTATTAGGTACAGTGCGGGAATTCTGAGATGGAATGTTGCTGAACAAAAAGAAATGGATAGGAAGACTAGGAAGCTATTGACTATCTACAACATGTTCCACAAGAGGAGTGATGTCGATAGACTCTACTTAAGGAGATCTGAAGGTGGAAGATGTCTTATCAGCATAGAGGACTGTGTTCAGATGGAGAAAAACAACCTACACAAATACGTGACTGATAGTAGGGAGCCAATGCTTAGAACTGTACTCTAGGAGAGGACAATAGACCAGGGGATGTCCAAAGAGGAAATAACATCAAGGAGTACCTTCTTTGAGAAAACTGAATTCAGAGATCCACAGACATGGAGTGTAAACACCTAGCCCAGACTCACTATAAAGGCTGGAGACATGATGTGATGGGGAGGGTGATCTACTGGCACCTATGCAAAGTAAAAAATTTACCACATTCTGAGAAGTGGTATGAGCATAAGCCAGAGTCGGTGAGAGAAAACGATCAGGTGAAGGTGCTGTGCGATTTTAGGATACAGACGGACAAAAACTGGAACACAATAGATCTTACCTGGTGGTTTTGGACAAAGAAAAAAGATCGTGCCTGCTTGTGGATGTGGCCTGCCCATTCGACAAGAGAGTGCAAGAGAAGGAGAGGGAGAAAATTAACCGATACCAGGACTTAAAGTGGGAGGTAAAAAGGATTTGGAACTGCCATGAAGTCAAAGTGGTCCCGATTGTCATAGGCGCACTAGGTACTCTCTCAAAGAGTTTCCAGGGATGGTTAAAGAAAATTGGCCGCGCCCTGCTTTTCGGAACACTTCAAAAGGCATGCTTGCTGGGAACAGCAAGAACCCTCCGATACGTCCTGAATATCTGAGGCTGCAGGTAGTGGCTTGATGTTCATTTCAACAAACTTTCCAGTTAAGTAACATCAATGACTGAGACTCAAAGAACAATGATAATAATAATAAGAAGAATGATAGTAATAATAATGCTTTCTTTAGGGTGTACACGGGTGTACAGGTGTACAAGGGTGTACAAGGGTGTACACACAGTAAGACATTAAGGACAATACAGGACAATACAGGACGGTACAAATGGGCATTTCTGCGTGTAAAAAAAACAGAGGATGTAAGAAAAAAAAGAAACAATGAAAAATTCCCCAATAGGGGGGAGACTTCCGAGGGACATTCGTGGAGAAAGCCCATTAAAAAAGCCACAGTGACCCTGACCCCCCGGGTCAAGTGCCCTCTCCAGTTTTCCACCTTCAATTTTCAGGCACATACTCAGAGTAGGCCCATTCACACGGCCATTCTTGCCTCTCTCACCCATCTTTCAACAAAATGCTGGGAAGAGAGCACTTCCCTCTCTACCCTGATTTTCCTTTTCAAATGAAATTTGAAAATATTAATGAGGGCATCACCGAAAAGGTAAGTGCTTGTCTTCAGCCCTTTCAAACGCGCCCAGCATACTATCTCTTTCGCCATGGCCACAAGACAGATAAAAACTGCCTGCCCTTCCCGGCTAAAGGAAGAGGGCGGGGAAATAATAATAAGGGCTCGATAAGGATAAATATATATCAAATATATAAGAACCCTAGAGCAAATATTTATTAAAATAACAGACTAAAGTTTAAGCAAAGAATCGCTGCTTTCACCCTTAACGGGATCTTCAGAAGAAGTGTATTTATATATGGTTTACTAATTTGTTGTGGAACTAACTCTCTCTCTCTCTCTCTCTCTCTCTCTCTCTCTCTCTCTCTCTCTCTCTCTCTCTCTCTCTCGCTCTCCGTATATATATATACTACCATACACCCTATCACAAATTGCACAGTTAATAGAAATTATATATATGATTAAGAAAAGCAACAATCTATGTAAAGATGCCGGAATCCTCACATTTTCCTGGATATTCTACCCTTGTCATTCATTTAGAATTATTTTCTTCCATATTTTCTTTAATCATTATCAAATATAAAGGCGGTGAATTGGCAGTATCGGTAGAGGGTTGGACGCCATGCTTTCTAGCATAGTTACGTCCCTTTACAGTCTGAGTTCAAATCCCGCCGAGGTTAACTTTGCCTTTCATCCTTACGGGGTCGATAAAATAAAGTACCAGTAATGTACTGGGTAATTGCTGGCCTTGTGCCTAAAGTAGAAACAATTATCAAATATATATTCACTAGATTACGATGAATGTACTCAAACAATGCATCACTCTAGCAATCTTCAGACTGCGATTGGGTTTTGTGTTTTGATGTTGCTCTTGCTGTTATTATCCAAAGATAGATATGCTGGTAAATATCGACACATATATATCTAGAGATAGGGAGATAAGTTGAGGTAGGTAGGTAGATACATATATATATACATAGAGAGAGAGGGGGGGAGATAGAGGGAGAGAGAGAGAAAGAGAGAGGGGAAGATAATTATAGTATTATTCAATTTATTAGTGTAATCAATTCATTTTTAAATTTATATATTTGTACATATATATATATATGTGTGTGTGACGAGAGAGAGAGGGGGGAAGAGATAAGAGATAATGTGATTCTGTGTGTGAGTGAGTGTGCATGTGAACTGTCAAGATAATTCTCATTTTATTTTCTGGATTGATATTTCCAATTAAGATATTATGTGAATGACTCTCGATTGTTTTCTAAATTTTCAATTCTCTTCAGGATTAATTTATGATTTTACATTCTTAACTTCTACTACTCATTGCATTAATCTTTCACATATAAGAACATGGTGGGTGCTGATACCAGATTTCGTCTCCTATATTTTTAACGTAACAAATTAATCATGCCATCTTCCTATTTTCCCTTTTGCGGCTGTTTTTTTTTATGAATGATGTGATTAGTATTTCTGGAATAGATTGTATGATAGTGTAACTTACACACACATGTATAGGCATAATAGCTGAATGGTTAAGGAGTTGACTTTACAATCATTAGGTGCTGGTTTGGAAATCTCTCGTTGATTGAGAGACAAATGCCATTCATCATCATTTCAAATCGACCCATACATTTTGAACGAAATATGGATGACGGAAACTGATTACAAGCACGTCGGATGAGCTGTACCTGTAACTGTATTGGTAGCTATATACTCCGTCATGCTGAACCTCCCTGGTGACTAACCTAATTTTACACGTATCTGAAGAATACTCAAATTCTTACAAACTGATATAACAATTCCGAAGAAACATAATAGAGATTTGTTTCTGTTACCAATAGCTCTTTTTTCCCCTATATTAAGATCAATGGAAAGTGAGAAAACATAGCTGAAATATATATATTGCCGAGAGCTATGTAGTCACAGCCCACTATTCTCTGAAATCTAATTCCACTTGATGTCGATAAATAAGCACCAGAATTTCATGTAGGCAATTCAATTTACTCTAACCTTCCCGCCAAACAAATTTACAGCCTTGTAGCAATATTTGATATTAATAACCAAGGCGGTGTGTGTTAGAGAATAGTTAACATACATTATATTAGGAGAAGGGATAACTCTACTGTATAAGTAGAGTAACAGATCATTAGATGAATCTGAACTTTACTTATTCAGCCCTAGCTGAAACATGATCTGTGATAGAATATACTCCACCGGACGTAGTAGTCCAGTCAATGCACCGTACTAGTTCAGCAGCCAGAAATTGGAACCTCATGTAACAGATCAATTAATAAATGCTTTCTGTATAATACAAGTGTATATAGAAATATACTCATTACAACGAATCTTTACATATTTTAAACGATGTGGTGAAATATAAGAGTGACTCGGCTCTTATTTCTAGCAGACAGTGTGTACCTGTTGTACGTTCTCCATTGCATTTAAATATGGTCATGCAAGTAGGCATTTTTATCTCTTATTACTAGCAGATCGACAGCCTCCATATATGGAATTTTATTGTTACCTTATCTATACGGTTATGAACAAGGAGGTTTCATCTATATATATGTATTCGTGTATGTATATACA
>OZ024747.1:64889235-64891735 GCA_964016885.1 Eledone cirrhosa
GATGGTGATGAGTGTGATGATAATGAGAATGATGATGATGATGATGATGGTGATGATGGTGATGATAATGAGAATGATGTTGATAATGATAATGATGGTGAAGATGATGATGATGATGGTGATGATGATGTTACACTAAATATTTATTATAGCTACAAATCAGTGAACATTGCTATGTCCATCCATCTCGCGCTACTTCCTTTAGTGTGGTATTACAATGTTCAATATATATATATATATATATATATATATATTGAACATTGTAATACCATTGTGTATATATATATATATGATTCCAGTTCCTCAGTGAAACAACAACCCAACCAGGAACTGGGCATATCAGAGTATTGACAAAGTTATACACTTCAACAACATGTGTACTCGTCTCTACTACACTAATTCGGACTGCCTGAAGAGGTCACAGCCAAAGATGGTATAGCAGTAATAAACGAAGCCAAATTTTAAACATTTGACTTATTTATTTTATTTTATTTTACATTACTCCGGAGTAACCAAACCAACCTGCGCACTTCGTCGAGTGCTCCAATCTGCACACTAGGGTGTTGGTATACAACCAACATATACTCAATATATATATATATATATATATATATATATATATATATATATTGAAAGGATAACAAGGACGATTGATTACTCCTTCATTGCATTTATTGATAGGTGACGCGCGTTTCGCCACTGATCAGCTCAAGGTTCGATCTGTATCGATCCTACCCGACTCAATAATCGGCGGCTCGACGGACCCTTTTAAAATGCTATAAGAAAATGAAATACATGCTATGTGGTAAAGTCAGAGTTTCAAGAGTTTGACAAAATGAGTTGTTTTGATTGGTGGGAAGGATCAAGGCGATGTACTGGCCTGTAGTGTATGTGGGGGTGGATGTGATGGTGAGATGTTGGAGACGGTCGCTGGATGTGATGGGCTGTAGTGTGGTTGTGGTGGTGTTGTTTATGGTAGTGGCGTTTGTGGTGGTGTGGTGGATGTGTTGGTGGTGTCGAGTCCCTGGGGAGATACATAGCTAGACGCTTTTAGTCTGACAAATACGTTGTATATATATAAATATATGTATACATGCGCATATATACTGATATATATACACCGGAACACACCCACATACACACACACACAAACCCGCGTCCACACCTATCCACACACACACATACACACCCATATGCATATATACACACATGTATGTGCATCCGCGCGTGCGGTTACATATATAGGGAGAGTAGGGGAGTATCGGTGGGGGTGGCGTAGGACAAAGATGGAGGGTAGGTGAGAGCCAATGGAGATGGTGTTATACATATAGACATACACATACATACACTCATACGGGTATGCGCACATACACGCACGCACACGTATACATAAACATACACATACACACACACACGTATACACACACATACACATACACACACACATACACATACATGCACATATACGTACACATAAACACACACACACACACACATATATATATATATATATATATATATATATATATATATATATACATACACACATATATGCATACACGCACGCATATTTATACGCACGTATATGTAAAAAATACTTACACACAGACACACACACTTGCGTTGGTTCGAGAGGGGGGGGGTATGTGTTGGCGGTGTTGATGAAGTATGGAGTTGTGTCTTGTGGTGGTGGTGGTGGATTTGTGAGCGACAAAGATATACAGGATCGAATAGTGCGATGGGTTACAGGTTAAAAGGTGACATAGGGAACGCGGGGGAAAAGAGTTTCTGGACGTATGGTGATGTGTGTTGTGGTCATGGTGGTGGTGGTGGTGCTGGGGTGATATGTTCGACAAAAGGATTACCTGATCAGAAGTTACGGTGTGTTACAGGGTAAGGCAGACGGGGGGAGGCTATAACACAGTTGATCTGGGAGTGAGGGATGATATGTGTTGATGATGTTAATGATGTTAATGATTGTTGAAGTATGTGGATGTATCTAGTGGTGGCGGTGGTTGTGTGTGCGACAGTACATTTACAGGATCGAATTTAGCGTGGGGTTGGAGGTTAGGGTAGACAGAGGGAACATGGGGGGATAAGGTTGCGGGTGTGGATGGTAGACATATGACGATGTGTGGTGTGGTGGTGGTGGCGATGGTGTGATATGATCGACATTGTATTTACAGGATCAGATGTTTCTATGGTTTATAAGGTAAAACCTGTCAGAGAGGCCCGATAGAACACAGTATGGCGATGTGATTTTTGGTGGGGTTGATGTATGCGGCATGATATACAACATACGGGGTTACAAATGGTTACATGCAATACAATAAAATAAATTCGCTGAGATGGGCGATGGTGAGACGGGGCAGAGGTGTTTATTATTATGCTGGGTCATGGTTAGTGCGCGGCCCTCCTCCGAAAGTTTGTGCGGAAAAGGTGTTCAGCCTCGTGTGTCTGCAATTGACAATTATGTCCGACCTCCTGGATATATATATAT
>OZ024747.1:64901735-64904235 GCA_964016885.1 Eledone cirrhosa
GCAAAATTTGTTTGATTTCAAGAAACCACTGGTAAATGAAATAATTGCCTTATGTTGTTTATTACATAAGTATATATATATATATATATATATATATATATATATATATATATATATATATATATATATATATATAGAGAGAGAGAGAGAGAGAGAGAGAGAGAGAGAGAATGTTTAATCAGGAAATGGCTTCTACAGGACTAGAACTGGTTCATTCAAAAGACATTATGAGGAAGCCCTTTCTATATTAAACATCATGTTTACACTCTACTAATGTATTGAGTAACTTATTAACACTGTGATTACCCCCGATTGAACGTAGGACTCATATATATACATATATATATATTTATATATATATATATATATATATATATATATATATATATATATATATATATATATATATATATATATATATATATATATATATATAACCAATAGTAAAAGAGAAAAAGACAGTAGAAAATGTTAAAGGGATTTTCTATCAGAATAGCATCAAAACATTTATTTACAGAATAGGAATTTTCGCATTAACTGGACCGGTTTCATACGCTTTTTCACACACGGAAGTGTATAATGTAATTAAATTGCATATTAATAAGAATAATAAGAATATGGAGAAAAAATTAGTTTTTTACATACATAGGGAGAAAAATTCATATATTTGTCTAGTTTTCTTTCTCTCTTAGTGCTGACCTTAGCCTTACCAACAGTTGTGGTAGCAACACGGGAGAACCATATGTGTGTGTATGTCTATGTGTGTGTATGTGTGTTGTACGATATATTGATATATGTAATCATGTATATACATATGTATGTGCGTATATATATATATATATATATATATATATATGTGTGTGTGTATGTGTGTGTGTGTGTGTGTGTGTGTGTGTGTGTGTGTGTGTGTGTGTGTGTGTGTGTGTGTGTGTGTGTGTGTGTGTGTGTGTGAAGGCATGTGGCTGAGGGGTTAGAGAATCGGATTCGCAATCGTGAGGTTGTGAGTTCGATTCCCTGACCGTGCGATGCGTTATGTCCTTGAGCAAGACACTTTATTTCACATTGCTCCTTCTACCTGGAGTTGCGACCGATAGATAGTATTAGCAATTGGAAAGACCAATGGAAACATTGTTTCCTCGGTCCGATTTGACGAAAGTCGATCGTTAAATAAATTATATATATATATATATATACAATATGTGCGTACATATAGCAACAGACCAACTGATGTCACATGATAGAAACATTTGACACATATAAACGATTTGAAGTCGGCAAAGTTAGACCAATACAGCGTTTGTTTTTCCTCTTCAAGCTTTGCCCCTGTTAAATAAATTAACGCAGCTTAGAACTATTATCTCACTTAAGAGACTTGGTAAATTTCCAAACTCTTCTTCTCTGATGGAAAGCTATATCAGGAATGATTAGGAAAAGGTAGTTATGCAATATATTACTGTTTACAATAGCGTAAACAAATTTTAATGATAAACATGATTTTCTATGGCTACGTATGTTTCTCGAGAATTCTATAAATTATGAGTTATATGGCATCTTAGAATCTTTAGAGGAATATTTGGCTGACCGGAATAGAATTGATTCTATTTACGTTTTCCCCAAGACATTGAATCAGCATGACTAACGTCCACTCTTAGCAGTATTATATACCCGCGTCATGGCGGCGGATTGGAGAAATCGTTAGTCTCGAACAAAATGCTCTATTGCATTTTGTTATGGTCTTTTGCGATCTGAGTTCAAACTCCATCAATGTCAGCTTTGTATTTCATCCTTCTGGTATTGATAAAATAAATTACTGTAAAGTACCTACACACTAAATATACGACATACATATATACTTGCGTAATAAACATATACATACATATATATATATATACAGAGATGCACACATATACACACACACACACACATATATATATATATATATATGTATGTGTATATATATATATATATATATATATATGTGTGTATATATATATATATATATATATATATATACAGAGATACATGTATATATATATATTATATATATATATATGTATATATATATATATATATATATATATATATATATATATATATATATATATGTATATATATATATATATATATATATATATATATATATATAGAGAGAGAGAGAGAGAGAGAGAGAGAGAGAGAGAGAGGGGGGCTGGAGAGAGATAGAGAGAGAGAATAAGAAAATGCGAAGTAGTTTCAGATGTTAAAGTCCTTTATTGATAAAGCTGTGATACATATTTCAATGACCACAGTGGCCACGCGATTCCGAGTACCCAGTGTCATGATCTCATCAGACAGCTTCTTACATAATAAGGTTACGTTCTCGAGACAATCCAAATTAAAACGACAAGGAAAAGGACAAAGATGATGTTCTTGAAACCTTCGCCCATTCCCTTGGCACAAACGAATTGCCTCAAGAACGTAACCTTATTGTGTAAGAAGCTGTCTGATGAGATCATGACAC
>OZ024747.1:64909235-64926735 GCA_964016885.1 Eledone cirrhosa
GTGTTTGTGAATATTTTGTGTCCGTGTGTGTGTTCAAATATCTATTTATGTGTGTGCGTCGCAATGTATGTGTTTGCATGTGTGTATATATATATGTGTGAGTTTGTGGCCATGTGTTTCCTTGTGTGTGTCTCCGTGTATGTATGTATGTGTGTCGGTGTGTGTCTGTAGAGGCATATATATTTTTTTGAGTGTCTGTATGCGTCTCTATGTGTCTCTATGTGTCTGTAAGTGACTGTGTGTATGCATGTGCGTATGATTTATCCTTCTTCACTTTCTCTGCCTCACAGTATTGTTATATTTCTCTATATTGATTATTTCAAAGGAGGTAAAGGAGAGGTGGGCGTGGTGCTGTAGAAGGCAAACATTGTGCAACATCTTATGTATAATGCATCAGCAAGTCCAATACATATAGTCGATGTGGTGTTTGATAAGTTTCTTTTAGAAAGAGCATTATGTAAATTTTATTATCTTCCAACAGAAACAATAGTAAACATCTCTAACCACTAAGAATGTATATCTAAGTAGCAAATAAAAATTTATGAGCTTTAATATATACATACAATTTTTAATATATTTTTTATTATTACTAAAACATGTAATATACAATAAGGATATATGACTTTATTTTTCATCTTTCTTTTATGCTATGATAGATTTTTGTCTAAATATGCTGTAGAAAATCCATATTATACATTTATATTGTTTTCTTAATATCCCATATTTTTCTAATTATCCACACTATTATTATATACGACAAGAACCGCAACAGTTTTCTGATAAGTAAATACTCTCTGATATCACATTTTTTCGATCTTCTTTCCAAGGAGATGTTTTCTTTTGATTTGTTATGTTGTCTTTCCTTTTCAAAACCTGCTCCCACCCCACCGTCATTCATAATTCCCCTGTTATTGTTCTATCGTGAGTGTATATTATGTGTGTGTGTGTATGTGAGTGTATATTATGTGTGTGTGTGTATGTGAGTGTTTATTATGTGTGTGGTTGTGTGTGTGAGTGTGGGGCTGCATGTGTGGGTGGTCGTGTGTGTGTGAGTGTGGGGCTGTATGTGTGGGTGGTCGTGTGTGAGTGTGGGGGTGTATGTGTGTGTGTGTGTGTGTGTGTATTTATTTGTGAAAGTTGTTTTATTCTATTGTTTACGTTGTATCACGTTGAAACCGTTTTAAAAAAAAACACTAACATTTAAAAACAAAATAATCCTATATTGATAGTGATGATGATGATGATGATGATGATGATGATGATGATACAAACGTTTTTTTTTTATTTGGGTATTTTTAGTTTTTTTTTCCGTTTTGCTTCTTTTTTTTGTAAATTCGATTAAATGGACCCTTCTATTTTATTGGTTCAATATTGTATTGGCACCGAAAAGATTAAAAGTCGATCTCACCACGATTTGAACTCAGAATGTGTATCACTCGCTCGCCCACTCTGATCAATCAACAAGATCCCAGACCTCATTCACTTAGCGAATGGGGTTGACATCGTCAAATCGGACCAAGGTAACAATGTTTCCAATGGTCTTTCCATTGCTGATACTATCTACCGGTCGTACCTCCTAACTAGATGCCTCAATGCACATGGCCCAACGCTCTAATGGTTCAGCCTATCCACTACCCTATTGATAATAAAAATCGTTTCTGATTTAGGCACAAGTCCATCAATTTCGGAGAAGGGTAAAGTCGATTAAATCTACCCTAGTGGCATCTTATTTTATCTACGCCGGAAGGATGAAAAGTAAAGCTAACCTTGACGGGATTTGAACTCAGAAAGTAAAAGGCTGTAACTATATGCCGCAAAGCAAGTTGTTCAACGCTCTACAGATATTGCCAATACAATAAGACCTGTGCAATACCAGTGATAGTCGGTGAAATTGGAATAAAACAAAGGAACAGAAAAATATTTGGATCAGATACCTGGAAAGCCATCTCTGCAAGTGAAACGGGAAATAGTGCTGACTGGCATTGTCCATGTCTTGGGAAGGGTATTATTATTTTAAATAGGGCGGTGGATTGGCAGTATCGGTAGACGGTCGGACGCCATGCATTCCAGCATAGTTACGTCCCTTTATGATCTGAGTTCAAATCCCGCCGAGGTTAACTTTGTCTTTCCACCATATGGGGGTCGATAAAATAAAGTACCAGTAATGCACTGGGGTAATTGCTGGCCTTGCGCCAAAAGTAGAAAAAATTATTATTTTAGATAACTTGCAGACATATTTACTCTTTTCTTTGTGCCCTTATGTTATCGATCCCCTAAGGATGAAAGGCAAAGCTAACCTCGGCGGGATTTGAACCCAGTACATAAAGGGCCATAACTCTATGCTGTAAAGCATAGTGTCTGGCGCTCTACCGATACTGGCAAACCACTGATGATGATGATGATGATGGTGATGATAACCGTACATATATCTAGGGATCAAAATGAGGAAACATTTGACCTGTAATAAAATACGTCACCCCAAACCAGATGTGGATTGCCCCTATCTCCCTAGACAAAACGGAGGCAGAAAAATGATCTAGCTTGTGCTATCATGCAGAATATCAACCATTGGACTCTAACAATACCTTAAAATCACAGATGACTGGATGATGGACATGATTGCAGATCATGAAAAGAAGAAAAGGCTATATTCAGTCCCAAAGAAAAGCAGCACGTTTGCAAATGAATCGGGATTACATTTTGAAACTTATAGTGATTCTGCAATTAAAGACTGTAAGAACATCAAAGCGTTGACAAACCATGAAGGCCAACAAAGACTGGGCACTAAATAGAAGCAAAATCTACTGCATCAACAGTATGTTTTCCATAGCAAAGAATCTGATGTAGATCAAGCTCTCACCCATCGGTGGCATTATCAGTTTAAAAACCTTGCAAATATATATTACTGTTGTTTGTGCCTTTGTGGCAAGATTAGTATGACAATTGATTGTGAAATGTGTGTATTATCAAATGTTGCCTCAGGTGTCAGTTTGACACTCGTTATGATGTGAAAAATAAGAAAATTCAAAGGAAGTTTCAAATAATAAAAATAATAACAACACAAGAAGAAGAAGAAGAAGAAGAAGAAGAAGAAGAAGAAGAAGAAGAAGAAGAAGAAGAAGAAGAAGAAGAAGAAGAAGAAGAAGAAACAGCAACGAATGAAATAACAGCATAAGTGTTAATTACACTACAAGAACAACAACAAACAATAACAAAAGTAACAAGCTAGTGTAGAAGGACCGGGAATGATAAAAGGATGGCGAGGGAGGGTTAGAAGATTAAATATATTATAACAACAGATAGATGTCCTCCTGAATAAGATTCGACAACCACAGCAACAACAACAACAACGGCAGCAGCAGCAGCAGCAGTAGCAGCAGCAATATATATGAAGTTGATGATGTAGAATGATGAGTTCCATGCAGTGCCGCAAGTAATTTTATTGCTCACTTCCAATTTCATATTTTTCCAATCAGCAGTAACGTCTCTATCACTCAGAAGCAGCAATATTTACTGGATTAGATTCCAAATGTATCATACCTGGATAGTTTGGCATGTTTATGGAAGAAATCGATAATTCATATAATCGATAATAAATAGTCTTTTATTGGTGCAAATCTAGATATTCATATGAAGGGGACAAAATCGATTGTGTTTGGTGTTCCAACCAAACTGAAAACTGAACGAAAAACTATACACAGGTGAGACATAAAATCTATATATCAATAATGGAATGGTGGAATAGTGGAATAGATAATCCAGTTCTGTTACAAAAGAATCCATTTACGTATCAATACATCTAGTATATGGCTATACCAACGAGAGTACCTTTAAATATTCATCCCTCTTGCAAGAAATGGCAACCATATCTCTCTCAACTTACACAGTACAAGCTTCAAATGTTGACATATACACTGAATAATGTAAAACGAGAAACATTATAGCGCTCAGATAAATATATAAGATGGCGGTTCTATCATGATTGGAACGCTTTTTATAATATGTATTCTTGACCAAACAACACCTGAGGTTAAACAGCAACAATATGTCATTTTTTTCGGATGCTCTATGTCATTCCTTGCACTAATTTCATTTTTTATAATTTAAATTAAGTAGCAGTGATTTGCCATCGTCAAACTGTATATCTGTCCTCGTCACCACAAGAGAGTAATTTTACCAATAACACACGCCATTATTATCGCCATCCGACGAATCCGAACAACATCAATTTTTAGAATCTTTCTCTGTATTTGTCTCGTATTTGCTTGATTGCTTGCTTTAGTATCTCTTTCCTCTCTCACAAAACTTCTGATGCTAGAAAATGTTATGCAATGTTAGTTGCCAATGAATCGTTTTTTTTTTGTTTTTTTTTTGTTTTTTGTGATGCTTTGCTTTTCTTTTCCCCTTTACCTCCAATTATTTCAATATCATTTACACAGCCAAACTATTCAATATGTCAAACTACAATCTATACGAAAATGGAAATCAGTTACAAGGAAAGCGAACTGCATATAGACATATAGTTAGAAAGTTTGTTTCAGGTATTAGTCGCTGTAATAGTTAGTACTCATTTATAGGTGCCAGCCAGTTGGCTATGGCCATGCTGTAGCATCATAAAATACATTTAAATATTGAGACGATATGCAGAGAACAAACATTTTTCTTTTTTTCTTTTTGCTTCAGTTACTAACTCTTCGTTTATTATCTAGTGAGGATGTGAGGATGGTGGATTGGCATAGTGGAGAGAACGTTGAACAAAATACATTGGAGTATTTATAGTTCTGAGTTTAAATACTATCGTGATCAACTTTGCATTTCATCCTTCCAGAGTCGATAAAACAAAGTACCAGTAAAGTACAGGGGTTGATTTAAACGACTTCTCTCTCCCCACAACACAACATTGCTGGCTTAGTGCCCACATTAAAAACATTTATTATCAGGTGATGTTTTACTCTGAAATATAAATATGTCTGGAAGAAGATATAAATCAAATGTAACCATACCTGGCATCCTGACATCCTGGCATTCTGGCATCTAGAGAAGTGTTGGGAATATTGACAAATGGGTGGCCCACATATATTTCAATATGGTTTATATCACTGTCAATTGTCAATTCGTTATACGAATTATATTGCGTTGGTGTAAAGGTTTCACAGAATTGTCCTTCACACCACATTGTTCTTAATCCAAATGTCACTGGCTGCCACTATAAATATCATGATCCCAATGTTGGTAATATAGGTATCGGTCGCCTCTATCTCTCTCTCTCTCTCTCTTATCATCCATAGTTCTCTATGTCAAAATGTTGGTAATATAGGAATCAATCATGTATCAAAATCGGTTGAGTCACTTCAATATCATTGCCATAATTGATACTCCTCGGTATTAAATTGGGAAATCAACAAAATCACTATCGAAATCCAGTGAAGGTGAACAAATTAACGGGCATACATAGCTTAGACTCCATAAATTTCATCTGAATTCCAATATTTCCATTACTGAGTATATCATTCGCCACCTGTAAGATAATAACATATGTTACAGTCATAAATATTTCAATATAATTGACAAAAATATCTAACGATGAAATCTTTAGACATGGAGTATTGTTAGGGCAATCTGTCAACCGCAATGCATCTTTAGAGATACCCCTTTAAAAAATTTATTTTCATAGAAAACTTTAACGTACAGGAAGATATCAGCAGTGATAAATCTAGGAAGAGATAAAAATAGACAAAAAAAGTGTTAGAAACAATTAGAGATCTTTAAAATATTCATGTTTGATAATCTGTTCGTATTGTCTGTCAAAAACAATAGAAATACAGAGAAAGAGAAATTGAAGCCAAACATTTGAGTATTGTGAAATAAGTTTAAGTGGAATTCATACTCGATGTTTATGTAAAAGAAATTTAAACAGAAAAACATGAAATATTGAAATGTTTAATGTGTTTTAGAAAGTATGCTAATTTATAAACACGTGATAATACACAAACTTAAGCATTTGGTATAAATCTCCCCTGATCCTTCTTGATAATTGGGATTATCAATCTTGATTGTCATAGCTTTGGTGCCTTTTCAGAGATCTGGGCCACCGGAACGCACTTTCTCTATTTAAGATTTTTAACATCTCGGATCGAATTTCATCCTCCCCAAAGGTCGTGGCACATTTGAGTGATTGAATTTCCTTCAGTACAAATACTCAGATCAAGTTACTTGCTAAACATAAAATTCCGAAATTAATTCATTTTATCATATTAAATATATTATAAAGGCTTCTATTCTAATATCTGCCTGTTTATCTATCTCTCTAACTAGCTAGCCATGTATCTATCTAACTATCTAATAAACATATCTATCTATCTATCTGACTATCTGTCTGTTTACCTATCTAGCTATATCTATCTATCTATGTATCTATATATATATCCCTTTATCTACATATCAATCTCTCTATCTATCTATCAACCTGACTATCTATCTAACTATTTGACTGTTTCTCTATCTATCTATCCATCTATCTATCTAGCTAGCTAGCTATTTATCTATCTATCAATCGATCGATTTATCTAGCTACCTAGCTAACTATTTAGCTATCGATCTATCTATTTATCTCTCAGTACATACAACAATATATTTTCAAAATATCATTATGAAAGATAATGTATTGGATTATTTCACGGCTGTTTTAGTATCATTAATCTTCGTCTAGATGAACACATGTCAAATACCATTTGCAGTTATGGAAGCAGAAAAGGGTTAATATATGATATATCGTGATTTAAGTATTAATATATAATAAATCAGGATAATACGGATGGTTAATATGTGATAAATCATTACACTCCGTGTTAATATGTAATATATCATGATAATATAAGTTGAGTTCATATGTAATCATTATTATAAACACACTTAAAATGTTATATATCATGGTTGATATGTTATACATCATTATGATAACGGTTAATATGTAATAATCATGAAGACAATCTAATATGTGGTAATATATTACACTATCGTCAATACATTAGGTGAAACATATACAGTCAGCTCGCTTTTTACGCGGACTCGAAATACGTGAATTCGCTTTAATTCAGTTTGCGTGATTAACGGGCTATAACGTGTGTGTGGGTTTTAATTATTTTAATCACAAGAAAATTAGACGTGGATTACGCGAATTTGCTTTACGTGCCGCGTTCACGAACGCATCTTCGCGTAAAAAGCAAACACATACTTCCTATATGTAGAGAAATAGGTTGAGACTTTTAGATATCCGATACTTCATGAACTACGTTGAGCGTTTTTCAGCAATTACAGGAGAATTGATCATTACTGGCAGACATAGTTGCTAGAATTGGCAAGCAAATTCCCACAAAATCCCAAATAACATTGTGAGGGTGAATCCCTTTCATTTGTAACTATTGTTGTCAGGGCTGGATTTAATGGGGGGCAAATGGGGCAATTGCCCCAAGACCCCTGCAGTGGGGGACCCCACCAGCGTCTGCCATAGCAATTTATTTGTGCTCTCTACTGGCCTTTTTAGTTTTATAATGTTTAGATTTGTTTAATGTATTACCTGAATGTATAATTTCTCAATTCCAATTACTTGTGCCAAGCTGATGTTGATATGTAAAATTAGGGAGGCCCCCACCCATATCTGAAGTGCCCTGGGCCTCACCAAGGGCTAAATCCAACCTTGATTGTTGTTGTTGTTGCTCCATAGATTATCTCACTTGTGTTGATGACAGAAATGTCACAGTTTCCATATCGCTATGTTGAATGTCAACAAATATTGACTCCAATAAACTTAAGTGACGTACAGCTTCCGAGAAGATAATTATCATATTGAGTTTTCTTGTTGCTTGTGAATGTTGATGAATAGCTTAAAAAAAAAAACTTTTTCATAGAATCCTAGACTTTTTATAGCTTTGAATTGAATAATAAATATATAAGTATAAAATATATCGATAGTAAAATTTAAATATACAGAATCACTGTTATATTCGAAATACATAAAATCAAAAAGAATCTCAATAAACTTTTAACTTACAAACAGCAATCAATAAATTTGATATTGCATACATTTTTTCTCCCTCCCTCCCTCATTTTCCTTCACGTTTCACATAAGCCTATATGAATACACACACACATATATATATATATATATATATATATATATATATATATATATATATATATATATATATATATATATATATATGTATATATATATATATATGTATATATGCATATGTAGATGTATATATGTCTGCATGTGCGTAGGTATATGTATGTGTATATATGTGTGTGGATGTGCGTATGCATGTTAGGTTGTTTTTTTGTGTATATATATATATGTGTGTATGTGTGTGTGTGTGTGTGTGTACGTATGCATGTAATTTTGTGTACGTATGTGTATTTTGTATGTATGTGTGGGCATGTGTGAGTATATATATATGTGTGTGTATGTATGTATATATATGTATGTATATATACATGTGTGTGTGTATATGTATGTATGTGTATGTATGTGTGTATGTATATATGTGTGTGTATGAGTGTGTATATAGATATATAAATGTATATAAGGTTGTGCGTATGTATGTGTGCGCGCGTATGTATGTATATATGTGTATGTTTGAGTAGGCCATGCTTATCCCACCGGATACATGGCGCGACTTAAGCAACCATTATAAGGCTTGTGGCGATATGTATCTACTAGTGGGTGTGACTGGGTCCGTGGAGGTGAGGGAGAGAGTGTGTGTGTGTATATATACATATATGTATGTATGTAGGTGTGTGTCTGTGCGCGCATGTAGGCGTACGTGTGTGTATGCATGAATGTGTCTGTGTCTGCATGTGTGTGTATATGTGTGTGTATATTCATATGTATGGCATGACAAGAGTGGAAGAAGGGTTTTTTGAGGGTGGTTTTTGATGATAACACCCCCAGTGATAAAATTTGCTCCGAACGAAATACCCGTGTCTGAAAGAACCTGCAGCAGTAGAATCAGCCAGATCCATACACGGACCATGACTCGAGCTACCTGCCGGCGAAACAATTGTAACACGCAATAAATTAAGTCCAGATGCATCACTGATTTTTCGTTTTCTTTACACTAGAGAGAGCGAGAGAGAGAGAGAGAGAGAGAGAGAGAGAGAGAGAGAGAGAGAGAGAGAGAGAGAGAGAGAGAGAGAGAGAGAGAGAGAGAGAGAGAGAGAGAGAGAATATATATATATATATATATATATATGGAAAAGAATGAAACGAAGTTTCATTTCTCACTCTTAGTACGGCTGATATATATATATATATATAAAATTAGTCCTTCATCAGTGATCTTCCAACTTTCATTGGTATTTCATCGCTTTAAAAATCTTATACCTCTAGTTGATGCGAGCAATAACAAATAAAATTATTGGGACAAGTAAAATAGGGTGAAACGAGCGAGACATGTAAACAAACAACGATGGTATGGCAACGGAAAGATAGGAAGAGACAAGCGCATGAAATCTGTAAGCTTAAGCTTGGTGAATTCATGGGCGAGAGATACAGACCATCCGACATGGGTGAGACGTGAGCGAGAAAAGGATTTCGCACAGGTCAAACGGAAGGAAGTGAGAGAGCGGGAGAAGAAGAGAGAGAGTGAGTAGAAGTGTGAGGAAGAGACCAGCCGAGAGAGAGTGTGACTGGCAGAGGGGGTAAAAAGAGGACAGAGATACAAAGAGAAGAGAAGCAGTAAGAAAGAAACAGACAATCGCAGCTTAGGAAAAAATATAAATATGAGAAAAATGAGGCGCTGCGTGGTTGCACATGGGTTACATATGAATAAAATTAGTCCTCCATCAGTGATCTTCCAACTTTCATTGGTATTTCATCTATATATATATATATATATATATATATATATATATATATATATCTCAAGTAAGTATGTTTTGAAACAGTGAGCAGGTTAGAAAATAGAATAGCTTTCACCATATGTTTGACTAAAGGAATTTTAGCCTGATAATGGGGTTTAGAACCCTCAGATAAATGGAAAAAGATGCATATTGATGTCCCATGTACGTCAATACTCATCTTTTTCCATTTATCTGAGGGTTCTAAACCCCATTATCAGGTAAAATTCCTTTAGTCAAATATACGGTGAAAGGTATTCTATATATATATATATATATATATATATATATATATATATATATAGCGAAGGAAGTGTGGTAAGGAACCAGGTGGACATTAACTCACCAGAGTACTCAATACTTAGGGTAGTATAGTGGGTAATAGGAAAATGTTCAAGACTCCAACGGCAGAGCTCAAGCCGTTTCGACGGCTATTTCTGGACAGTCCAAAAATAGCCGTCGAAACGGCTTGAGCTCTGTTGTCGGGGTTTTGAACATTTTCCTATATATATATATATATATATATATATATATATATATATATATATATATATATATATATAATTAGGTTAATTTGAACCTAACTGGACAAAATGTTTAGTTTCAGCAAGACGTGTCTTCGTCTAAATATTCACTCGGATAATAGTACCTCACGTCTTGGTGAAACTAATAATTTAAGCTTAGTTTTTTTGTGCTAAACTAATTAAATAGTTCATACTCTACGTCTGATATTGTATACTTTTATTCTATTCGTTAACATAATCGCATTTAAATAATTATATATCATATAGACATAATTTTGTGGTGTTCGGTTCACAATAGTAAGGTCACTAATTTGATTATCAGCGGCACGTTGTGTTCTTGTACAAGACACTTTGCTTCCTGTTGTAATTTTAAGGTTAGCTTTGTTACACATTGTGTCACACTCAATATCTTTAAAAGTTATCTTAAAGTTGAACACATCTATGGTATACGCAGCCAATCACACGTTAATTTCACATACAGGCTGTACCATTGATTGAACAACTTGAACACTCATCGGCGAAACTGAAGAAGGTCCATTCCATCCAGATTAATTTACCTTTATCACATTAGTTACTTGATTACACTGCAGTTTTGTCAGTATCATGATGTATTAACGTTAATGAGGCTAATGAGGTCTACATCGCCTGAAACCTGGAGGACCCGATAACTATGATAGTGAGTTTTTGGTATATATTGTTGGAGTAAATTCCCTAGCAAGTCTTAATCATTGACTCAGATTTGTAATACAGTTTAATATAAAGAATTTGATAGTATTCATAAGGTGGTCGATGTAAAGTGAAGACATACATTAATACATACATACCAAGTGACGTATACAGGAAGGGAGACACAAATACACACATACACATTCACACACACATCCACACACATACACGCGCACACATATATACTAAATCACATTACATTTTATATGCATTCAATTTAAATAGATTTTCTTATACATTATATAAATATATATATATATATATATATACTTATATATATATGTATAATACATATATATGTGTATGTATATATATATATATATATATATATATATATATATATATATATATATATACACATATATATACACATATATATATGTATTATATATATATATATATATATATATATATATATATATATATATATATATATATATATATATAATACACACATATATGAATATGTGTATATATATATATATATATATATATATATATATATATATATATATATATATATATATACATATATGTATATGTGTGTGTGTGTATATGTATGTATGTGTGTATGTATGTATGTGTATATAAAGAATTCTATTTAAAATGAATATATATGAACTTTAATCAATTTCTTGTTGGATACGTCGTGATATTTTCAGGATGTACATAATGAATTCCATTGAAAGAGGAAATAAAGTTAGGTTAACTGTATGAAAAAAATCTTTATGCTGGAACTCATATTTTTAAGTGCTGAAAACAAGTCTGACGCAAAGTTTTTCAATAAACATTTTTGCATTTACATCTACAATATCAACAAATGGTTTATTCATTAAGGATACAGAATAACGATAAATAATAAATAATCATTATCATCAGTTAAACATTTGTAATTTCTAAATAGGGGGATCTAAATACGCGTCTAGCACCGTACTTTATTTTTGTCATTTCTTTGAAGATAGACGACAGAATTGCCAATTAGATCTACTACACTTTTTATAACAAATTACCTGAAACGACCCCTGATTATGCGATATAAAGTGGTTCGATTTAAAATGTTCATGTTTATCGAAATATTCACCATAATAATTTCATGTAAGAACATTTGTTGTGTTATGCTCCAATTACCAATAATGAGAACGTTTAGAGTTCAAATCCCGTCATGGTTAACTTTGTCTTTCATCCTTATGGGGTTTGATGAAATAAAGTACCAGTAATGAATTGGGGTCGATATAACTGACTTTCCCCCCACCCCAAAATTGTTGTCCTTGTGCCTAAATCAGAAACCAATAATGAGAAGGTCTGATATATAACTAACTCATTTCAAATTCTTGAATATTTTCAAACAGGTTTAAGATCAGATTTGTTTCTCAGAAATCGGAACCAGCGAATTATGTCTGGTTTGTCTCTAAGGCAGTATTAACAAATATTAACCCCACATCTATATCTAAATTATCAAGAAACCTTTCAATAACGTTTAAATGTCATGAAAATCTCTGCATCTATCTTCTCTATTTACCTACCTATATATCTGTACACACACACACGCACACACAAACACACACGCACACACGCATACATACACACACACACACACACCTCTCTACCTATCATTCAATTTATCTATCACTCTGTCTGTCTGTATATATGTATGTATGTATGTATAAGTGCATGTATGTATATGTATGAATGTAATCATTCGTAAATCCATGTTTTTTTTTCCATTTTTTTTTCTCTATTTTTACTTTGATGCTTTTTCCGATGAACGACTCACAACTAAAACGTTAAACACGTACATATTTTTCTGAATATTCACCTAATGACAGGAATTTATATTTCATACTGCCTACTGTTATTTCTATTTTACCTACCACTTATGTATATGTGTCAATGTGTGTGTGTGAACTATATGTGTATGTGTGAGTGTGTGTGTATGTGTGTCTTTATGTACAAATCCATTCCATGGTGTACTTTATGATGCTACGCATATGCGACATGGTATTTTGTACTTAGAACTGTGTTCCTATGATAGAACAATGTTCTATTCGGTGAAATATTTACCTCTTCTCTGCTGAACACACTCTAGTATGTTTTGTCGGCTTCATCCAAGAAGATGTTTTTTTACGAAATCATTAGAAGTGCAAAAAAAAAATAGAAGTGAGATATCTGTAAATTCCCGCTCTACAAACGTTTGCAAAAATAGATACATTAGACAATGAATATACCAAATTGAAGGATTGTAATGGATAGAATGTTTTTACATCCCAGATTTTTCATCATGGCTGATATAAAGCTAAACATCATCCAAAGCAACAACATAATCAACAACAACAGTCGCCATTAAAGCTAGAACTTAGAATCAACTTTCAAATGCAATTCATGGATTTCGAGGAAAATAGCCTGTAGCAATGTTGATGTACATTATAGTTGATTGATTATCCTGTAGTATACTCCATGGCCAGTTTATGATAGTGGCATCGTATAGAATATATATATAATTCATATATATATATATATATATATATGTATATATATAAGAGTACATATATATATATATATATATATATATATATATATATATATATATATATATATATATATATATATATATATATATATACATATATATATATATATATATACATATATATATATATATATATATATATATATATATATATATATATATATATATATATATATATATATATATATATATATATATATATGCATACATATATATGCATACATATATATACATATATGTATATATATGGCTTTATATATATATATTATATATATATATATATCGTAAAAATAACAGTGTATATGAATAATATAATCTCTCAACTGTTCTATCCAATACATTCATTTCCCCCTTGATTCTACAGTATATCAAAATATATTCAACGCATAAAGCATTACAAAAGAAAACAAGAGAAAAATGAAATAAACATATATATATGTACCCCTCTCTCTCTAAAGAAAGCAATATATTTCAGATTTATAAATAATACAATATAAATGTAAAGAAATTGACAAAGAAAGTTTGAAACGTTTTGCTTACATGTTCTTTGAGAATTCGGTTTTAAGAAATAGGAAAAAGATATATTCGTAGCGACAAACCCTTTCTCGGCAAATGTACATTAGTTTGTATCAATTGAGGTTTATTTTAAAACTATAAAAACGATCCAGCCGTCAAGCTTTCTTCCTCTCGTTTTTTATCACTGCTTCATACTTCTAATAAATTACAATTTTCCCTTTATTCTGACTAAATTCATTTATTTTTGCATTATATTTATTAGAAAATCCAGTGCAGATAACAGAGTGTTATATACGTTATACGCCATTACATATATATGTATGTAAGCGTTTATGTATGTATATATATGTATGAAGATATATATAAATATATATATATTCACATGTGAGCGATGGTGTGAGTTTTGTGTATACGTGTTATATAAGAAAACACGGCTGTATTTGATTTTTCACATTTCTCTATGAGTTTACAATATTTGGTGTAAAAAAATAGAGTTCCGGATTACTTGTATATAGGTTCAGTTCCTAACGTAAAATACCACTGTTATAGTCTTTGGAAGGGAAGATGTTGTACACACACGCACAAACACACACATTTGCGCTTCATCAGCCATGTCATACCTAGGCCCAGAGAGTGTTGGCAGTAGATGAAGCGCGTCACCAATGGAATTTGACCTTTCCACAAGAAGTTGAAGAGCAAACGTTCCAATTTAACGAGGGTTGAACGGGGGCAAGACACGACAGTCAGGTGATAATAGATGGCGGGCGCGTTGTTGGGGTTCGTCACCTCCACCCGACCTTTCAGGGACATCTTCCTCTTGGCGCATATCTCGGTAAGAGGGGCCAGCCTGCCTGTTACTTCGTCTCAGTTCTTATCTAGCTGGAGGTCTGGTGCATACCAGATCCCGAGCAACTTCACCGATTTATCCATCCAACGTCAAACAGCGCTGTTGCAAGGAATGGTTTGCCTCCCCACTGACTTTTCCGGGTTCAGTTTGGTTCCCGTCAACCTTTCATATTCTTCTAAGGTCAAGCATACATTGTAAGTCTATGAAATTTTAGTTATACTAAATATGATCTCTTGTAATAGATTGAGCATTGTTTCCTTAGCGTTTTATCTACGAATATTCTGCATTAATATATAGATATATATTTACATATATATATATATATATATACATATACTTATATATATATATATATATATATATATATATATATATATATATATATATATATATATATATAAATTAAAATAACAGATTAAACTTTAAGCAAAGAATCGCTGCTTTCACTTTTAACGGGATCTTCTGAAACTAAAAAAAAAGTCTGTGGACGCATAAGTAAATATTTCGAAAAACGTTGCAACCGAAGGAAAACAGGAAGACGATACTTTGGTTCGTGAAGACGTTCCCTGGCAATGAACGAAAAAAAGCAGAAATTATATTTGTGTGTGTGTGGGCATTAATGTATGGTCCTGTAATTCCTGAGTCGTAGGGTCACGATATTGACATACCGGCATTTTAAGCCTAGTGGAGCCCGTCCCTCTCCAGGCCAAACTACAGCAGACATCTTCCAGAGAAAGATAGATAGTGAGAGAGAGGAAATGAGAAAGAGATATAGAAGAATTGACCCCAGTACTAGACTGATACTTTTTTTATCGACCTCGAATGGATGAAAGGCAAAGTTGACCTCGGCGGGATTTGAACTCAGAGAGAAGATATCCGGTATGAATACCATAAAGCATTCTATCCGACATTCTAACAACTCTGCCAATTCTAGAAAACTAGTTGATAGTTTCTGTTATATATAATATTACTGGCAATGTATATTCTATTATTGTAGTGGTTGTGTCATGGTGACCTTTTAGTCTTTGTGACTTTTTTGTCTCATATGAAATATTCAACATATCATACATGACACAGAAACATGAAATAGCAGCATTCATTTTCACAATTAGTTGTTAAATATCTTTTTTTTTTAGTAATTATTCAATAAAATGTTCGGTTTATAGTAGTTGTGTGACTCTATCTTCTTTTACGTAATTATCAAATATATTACCTCAACTTCGGATAAATTTACTGACAAATGGTTCTCAACATCGTTTGTCATTTTATGACAAGAATTATACTTTGAAAAATATTTTAAGCAGAAAATATAATGGGAGACGTATTTTTAATGTTTAGCAGTTTCTATAAACAGAGGAAGTGATTAAGTGACTCAATAGATGCCGCTGTATAATTATTGTCACCTGAAATAGCTAATCGGCCATTGCATATATATTGCATATTATATCTTTCATCACAGTGCAAATGAACATGTACGTATTCACATACCGTATGTATATAGAGGGAGATTAATACACATACACATATGCGCATACACCCACAACAATATATATATATATATATATATATAATGTATTTATATATACGCATATATCCATATAATATATATATATATTTACACACACACACGGATATATATATATATATATATATATATATATATATATATATATATATATATATATATATATATATATAGGTATTGGAGGTGCAAATTAGTTGCGTCCGTAGGCGGTATGCCAAGATGAGCAGAGTATCAATATTAGTAATATATAAGGGAACAAAAAATCAGTCTTGTATCATATACATTATTTAATTACATATTTCATATGTTTCACTGTCTATCAGCTTGAGGAATCTATTGATTATTGATCCTGACTCTGGAATCGGACGCTCCTCAAATATATAGATGCGAGAATCAGGAACGATCATTAATCAAATGTTCTTCGAGCTGATCGACAGTGAAACATATGTAATATGTAATTAAATGTGTAAATGATACAACACTGATTCTTTGTTCCCTTTAGTTCAACATTATATTTATATATATATATATATATAGCAATCTATTAATTTACTACTAAACATCTTATTTTTTCCATTGTTCAACATTATATATATATATATATATATATATATATATGTATATATATATATATATATATATATATATATATATATATATATATATATATATATATATATATATATATATATATATATGTATATATATATATATATATATATATATATATATATATATATATATATATATATATATATATATATATATATAATGTTGAACAAAGGAAAAAATAAGATGTTTAGTATTAAATTAATCCATTGATTTCCGATCGTTTCAGAGGGAAAAATAAACAAACATTTTATCTATATCTTAACTAATTAATAGCATGTATATAACCCCATAGTATTGTTTGTGAGGGTGGACAGCAGAATGTA
>OZ024747.1:64931735-64951735 GCA_964016885.1 Eledone cirrhosa
CCACTTCACGAAAATGCCAGCCTATCAGGATATCTTGTCACAAGTACACATGATCTCATATATCATCACACCAGTATAGGCCTTCCAGCTGACTGCAGAACAAAAGCTATTTCTTGTGATACACAGGGATCCAAGCAGAGTTTATATAAAAATAAACAGATATGTGTAATTTATTGATATACTTCAGACCATCAGTCAGTTGTGATGCTTTTCAGAGTATCAGTCAGTTCTGATATGTTTCTGAACATCAGTCAGTTGTGATGCTTTTCAGAATATTAGTGAGTTCTGATATGTTTCTGAACATCAGTCAGTTGTGATGCTTTTCAGGGTATTAGTGAGTTCTGATATGTTTCTGAACATCAGATTTGGTTGCATAATAATTTTTAAGCAAACGTAGCTGATCAATTAATTAGAAGCAGCTTATTGCTCATGGACCACAGTTATTCATAAACGCAATATCTGTTGAAATTGATTTTTCAATATTCAGCATTCGCCTTTTCTATATTCTCTATACTGCAAGATAAGATAACCAAAAGTTTTAAAACATAATAGATTCAGTGCGTGGGCCCCGATTTGCTGACAATAGTGAGAGATGACGAAGGCGGGAGAAGCGGAGACGGGGACAGTGGGAGTTTAGATCTTCTGTGTTCGGAACTGGTGTATATATGTGTATATAAGACAGAATGAATATACATTACTATCTAACATAATTCAATTCACAGTTGTATAAAAAGCATTGGATAGAAAACTATGTGGAGCTGAGAGATAGATGAATAGATAGATAGATATGATACTGAAGGAAAAGTTATCGTGATACAATACATTAAAATGTAGTTATTAGTGGTAATAGATGTAAAATGCTCTACTAAAGATTCTATGGTGATATTTCCTACGTTCATAATTCAAATGTAATCACCAAGAAAATAAAAATATATATATATATGGCGTAAATGAATTAAAATGTTTTAATAGAAAATATATGAGATATTTTCAATTCACTAGTTTTGAATTATATGCAATTATTATAAGCCACAAGCTAAATTTTCTGCACTCATAGACTTTGCAAAAGCTTTACAGAAACCAGAATAAGTATTTCTAAAGGCAACAGTTAATTGTGAGGTATTTGGTGAATATATTCATTTTTTTAAAGCCGACTCCATCCGGTGTACTTAATAAACTTAGTGTAATTTGTCATAAATGTAATATCATTACATATGTAGTCTTCAGGATAATATCAATTGCTTTGAGTTATATAGAACATTAATCTCTTTTTAAGCTATAATGAAGATTTGGCTGCTATTTCATGGAGGTTGGAAAACGTCTTAGAAACTCTCTCATTGTACATCTACTATTCGTTCCTGTGGCTTATAAATATCATTTCTATATAGTTCATTCCGCCATCGTGTTTGTTATCTTCCTTTGTTTCTCTTGTGGTTTATCGGAATTGATTTTGTCAGTAGTCTCATCAACCTGTTGTCGTACCTTTGGACGTATTCCCCCTAATTTTGTTTCAACTTAAATTTTCCTCTCTTCATGTTCACCCCGGTCTCGAATAATCGTCCCCACCCCACTTATTAATTTTTCAGATTATGTCCACACTTCCCCAACCCCATTTTTATCCTTCCTCTTCCGCTTATTAAATTTTGCTAATCTATCTCCGACGAAATTTTATTTTAAGAGGTGGCATTCTTGCGACAATTAATTTTCTTTAGACATTCAAAAATATTATAAATTATAAAAAGTACATTACTAGGAATCCCATACGTTATAAAAGAAATAGGATGAGATGGGGTCAAAATATGTAAACTAAATGATTCATTCTGGCTTTTTAAAAATCACCAGAGACAATCTAGAAATATTACCGATTTCCCCCCTCCCTCGCTTATTCCAACCTACCTATTATTTGGGACCCGAGAGTACGTCATTTTTTTGTTACGTTCCTCTATTATTACAAGTATAATTAATTTGTAATCATACTTCAACTGTTCTAAGAGTACTCATAGCAAACCGGCCAACTCTCCACTTAGGGGTGGGTGACAGTTGTCTTCTTTCGTGGAAATGGGTATAGCTTTCATTTCTCCCCGTTTGGGCTTTTTGATATTGGCAGGTCTGTCATAGGTTTTAAAGCGGCAACACAACAAAACAATAGATGAGACAATAGCTATGAACTCGTCTTTTAATCTTTAGAATATTTCGCTTTTAATAATGAAAATTATATTTTAAAATAACGCCTGAAATGTAATAACATATTTGTTTTGTAATCGATTCTCTATGAAACACCTCTAGCTCTAGTTAAATATAGAATTAATATAATTGATTCAAAAGTGGTATATTGACAGCCTCGATGAAGAATTCATTACT
This sequence comes from Eledone cirrhosa, assembly GCA_964016885.1. Classification (NCBI taxonomy): domain Eukaryota; kingdom Metazoa; phylum Mollusca; class Cephalopoda; order Octopoda; family Eledonidae; genus Eledone; species Eledone cirrhosa. The sequence goes on from OZ024747.1 coordinate 64,934,097, forward strand.
TTATAATAATTCAATTTCAGATACATTTTACAACTTCTTGTGTTAACGAACTGAATAAGTCTGAGTTTAGCATGGTAAGATATTTGTAGTTAGGTATAGTTAAATATAGAATTAATATAATAATTGATTGATAAGCTATATATTGATGCTAGCTATATAGAATACATTATTTGATAATAATATAATTTTAATCACATTGTACCGTCATCCGCACATTAACAAGGTGAATAATTCTAAGTAAGGTATAATTAAATATAGTTAGGTATAGTTAAATATGGAATTGATATAATTAAATAATACATCATTCATTGATAGATGATATATATAATTCATTATATAATAGTGATTGCTAATTAAACACAAGTCCTGCAATTTATGGGCAGCGAGACGTCAATTATATCAACCCCGTAAGGAAGATAAGCAAAGTTTATCTTGGCAGGATTTGAACTCAGAACGTCACAGCCTGCAAGAAATGCTACGTGAGATTTTTCCGACGAACTCACGACTCTGCTAATCGACCGCCTCGAAATAATTATGTGATACTAATATAATTTTGGACATATTTTACGACCACCCACAAGTTAAAATTCGTTCGTAGCTGGAGAGAACTCATTACTAATCCTTATAACAGACTAAAATTTCAGACGGTTATATATATATATATGGGGGGGGGGGGTATTGACACATCGCCAGAGTGAAGAGCAGATTGATAATGGAGTTGGGTCCACAGCTCCTATGGTTGACTCTGAGCCAATCCTCTGAGAAACGCGTGTAACAGATTGATACACAATAAAAATCTAAATACATGTAAACGAAATGTCATCGTTTTTTCAATATATATATTTATATATATATATATATATATATATATATATATATATATAGAGAGAGAGAGAGAGAGAGCGAGAGAGAGAGAGAGAGAGAGAGAGAGAGAGAGAGAGAGTGAGACAGACAGAGAGAGAGACAGAGAGAGAGAGAGAGGGTTCATAATTTTGAGGACAGACGCATAGAGCACGAGAAGATCAAACAAACAATGCCCTGGTGTATCTCTCGAAACGATCGGTGTCTCCATTGAATTGGTATTCCCTGAGTGTGGAAAGATTTGCTTGAGCAAATCTGTTCTCAGGAGCCACATTCGGAGCCATGTTCAAAGAGAACCAGTGAACTATGATCTCCACTGTATTGTGAAGGTTCACAGGCAACCTGATGCAGTACCTGAGGCCAGGGAGATCCATAGTTGTCGTCAAGTGCGAAAGAGTGCAAGTCTTTAGCAGGTTTGAAAAGCCATATCCGAGCGTCACACATCTGAATCTGACAAACGATTGCAATACTCTTAGCAGATTTTGCAGACAACATATATATATACAGTGAGAGAGAGAAAGAGAGAGAGAGAGAGAGGGGGGGGAGAATTATTCAAATTCCGTTTGAGTAATCAATTATATTGATTGTTCTACAAGAATCAAAGATGCCCTACAGTAGTGTTTACTCAAAGGTCATTGTAACTACGTATCTAAGTAGTTGGATGGGAAATTAATTTTAATTAAAATAATTAAATAATCAAGTGTCAGCGGTCCAAGACGTATATGTAATGCATATGATGAAACACGTGTAAGTGTTACGCAATAAATGTTATTCCTACTCATCTGGATTATGGTGTGTTTAATATCTTTGTAATTTCTCTCTCTCTCTATATATATATATATATATATATATATATATACATGTGTGTGTGGGGGGGATTCAGGACCCCGACGGCTGAGCTCCAGCCATTTCGACAGCTAGATCCGAACTAAGCCAGCAATGGGTGGCTTAGTTCGGATCAGCCGTCTGAGTCCTGACTCTTTACCTATTACCCACTCTACTACCCTAAGTATCGAGTACTCTGGGTTTTTATGGTCCAGCTGGTATCTTACCACACCTTCTTTGCTATACACACACACACACACAAATATATATATATATATATATATATATATATATATATATATATATATATATATATATATATATATAGTAATAAGAATATGTATATTTATATATGTTTAATACAATTATAAATATGGAGGGTTGTACTAAGTACTAGCTGGTTACCGGTATGACAAAAGGCTCAATGCGAATTTTCAAGTGTTTTACAGAGCCGAGATACAAAGTGTTAAAACGATCAAATATTTGTTTAGAACATTTATTTGCTGACAATTGTTTCTTCCAGGGGGACGTCTGGAATCATCGAAGCAAAGGGAATGTCAAAACATGTGACTAAAATCCTCGTCATTCAGAACATTTAGGATAAATAAGTGTTGTTAGTGTCATGGACATCATGTGGAGAATCAGGAGTTAAAAAGATGTTATGCTTGAGAGAACACAATTACAAGCAGCACTGGTTGAAAGTGTAAGAGGTATAAGCAAAAAGTACAGGCAAAAAAGGGTACAAGCAAGGAAAAATGTGGGATAGGATAGACATAAGATATAAGATATAAGACATCTTAACATTAGAAAACAGTTAATGTTATGGGTGTACAATTCAGGAGAACAATGGGTGTACAATACATTTGAAATAAACATATTTCGTGTGGGATGTTAAAGCATGCTATAAGTGTTAGAAATGTTTAAGATAGCGTGCTATATGTTAGAGAGACATGTGATGATAATGTAGGTATATGTTATGTGAGGTGTAATGCAAAGCACGTGATAGAATTGGATAGGTGATTTTCACTCAAGTGTTTTTATGTTGTAGTTCGTATGTATGTGTATATGTTGGTTGTAACTCACATCTATTAACCATGGGATTATTTTGAGTCGTTTATAGTTAATAGCTGTCTGTTTGTTAAATGTAAATTCCGCCGAATTACAGGCCATAGTGTTATAGTAGGTATATTATATTATGCATGTTTATCTACAAATTATCTTTTCTAAGGTTTGTATTAACCGCTATTAAGATGTTGATAAACCGTTACGTTGCTTAATTCTATGAATTTAAACATGAAAATGTAGGGGGGGGGGGGGTAATAACAAACGGAGGTAATTAAGGTTGTTGATAAATTGAGGGCTGTTTTATTATTGTAGTAGTTTTACAAATTAATCTTTATAGAGTATATATAATATTATTATTGGTTATTATTTATATAATTGTTATCTTCCCCCAGGAAGAAACAAATTGTCAGCAAATAAATGTTCTAAACTAAAATTTGATTGTTTTAACACACACACACACACATATATATATATATATATATGTAAGTATGTTTTGAAACAGTGAGCGAGTTTGAAATTAGAAAATATATAGCTTTCACCGTATTTTTGACTAAAGGAATTTTAGCTTGATAACGGGGTTTAGAACCTTCAGATAAATGGAAAAAGATGAGTATTGACGTACATGGGAGACGAACCCACATCTGTGGTTATCGGGACCACTGTGCTACCATTACACCAACACATCACCCATCTCTTCTAATTTCAAACTCGCTCACTGTTTCAAAACATACTTACTTGCCATTTAAACTCGCTAAGAATGTAGTTTCTAATTTGAATGAAAAGAGAACGGTGATGTGTTGGTGTAATGGTAGCACAGCGGTCGCGATAACCACAGATGTGGGTTCGACTCCCATGTACGTCAATACTCATCTTTTTCCATTTATCTGAGGGTTCTAAACCCCGTTATCAAGCTAAAATTCTTTTAGTAAAAATTACGGTGAAAGCTATATATTTTCTAATATATATATATATATATATATATATATATTAAAATAACAGAAATAACAGATTAAAGTTTAAGCAAAGAATCGCTGCTTTCACTCTTAACGTGATCTTCTGAAACTAACAAAGTCAATCTGTAAACGCAGAACTGGATATTTCAAAAAACGTTGCAACCGGAGGAAGACAGGAAGACAGGAAGACATATATATATATATATATATGTATATACATGTACATATATATATATATATATATATAAAGTGTCAGATAGGATGTTTTGGCTCTCTGTAGTTTCTGAGTTCAAATTCCGCCAAGGTCAATTTTTTCCCTTTATACTTCCGAAGACTCAATATAAAAAATTACCAGTCGAGACTGGGGTAAATTGTTTCTCTACGCCACTTTCTCATTTACGTTTGATTACTCCTTCTTTTTTTCTCTTCTTTCCATGGACTCCGCCATGTTTAAAATGTCCAAGATGTATGTCACTATGGCGCCCCTACAACTCCATCAACATTTACTTGTACATACATACATACATACATACATACATACACACATACATATATCCGTACTCACATAGATATATACATATATACATATATACATACATACATACATAAATGCATACATATGTACATACACACGTACGAACATACATATATACACACATACACACATACATGCATACAGACGTGCATGCATACATACACACATACACACATACACACATACACACATACATATATCCAAACATAAGTTCCGTGTGAAAGCATGTATGTGTATATTGTGCGTTTGCGATTGAGTATTGATGCATAAATTTGCATATGTGTATATGCGTATATCTGAATATGGGTAAATGCGTGCGTGTGTACCCCAGTTTATGAATTAAGAACTCATATGTATATCCCGGGAGAAAACAAAACCGAATATCCGACATATACATGCATAGTCACATACACAGACATACACACAGACACAGACATACACACAGACACAGACATACACACAGACACAGACATACACACAGACACAGACATACACACAGACACAAACACACACAGATACGCACAGAAGCATGGGAAAACATGCAAACACACTGACACATGGGTCCATATATCGACATATATGCACGCTATTCATACATATATATGTATGGGGCGTGTCACATGTGGATCTATATATACGCATATATGGTTGTGTATATATGTATGAGTATATACAATTTGCTTTTAAGTATTTTGAGTATATATGCCATGTTGACATTTGATTGAATAAATACTAATATACAGATGTTCTAGACCATCAAAGTTCATATGGAATATATATATATACAAACGAGCATTTTGCCTGGGTGTATATGAATTAAATACGAGTATATATCTAATTATATATGTGTGTGTGTGTGTGTGTGTGTGTGTGTGTGTGTGTGTGTGTGTGTGTGTGTGTGTGTGTGTGTGTGTGTGTGTGTGTGTGTGTGTGTGTGTGTGTGTGTGTGTGTGTGTGTGTGTGTGTGTGTCGGGCTTAATCGCGGGTAACCACAGTAAGTAGGGTACTCAATACATAGCAGAGTATAAATATTTAATATAGAAATGGCTTCTACAGGACTAGAACTGTTTCATTTGAAGGAAATCATCAGGAAATATATATATACACACACATACACACACACACACATATATATATATATATATATATATATATATATATGAAAAATATGAAAACATGGCGTGCTGCGTGGTTGCAAATGGGTTACATATGAATAAATTTAGTCCTTCATCATCCAGCCTTCATTGGTATTTCATCGCTTTAAAGACCATATACCTCCGGTTGATGCGAGCAACAGCTAAAGAAAGTCGTTGGGATACGTAAATAGGGAGAACGAGCGAGATAGTAAACAAATAAAGATGGTAATGCAACGAAAAGTGAGGAAGAAGGAGTCAACTCCCTGAAATCGATGAACATAAGTTCTGTGAAATCGTGGACGAGAGAGAATAAAGACCATCCAACCTGGTCGAAATGTGAGTAAGGAAAGAATTTCGCACAGGTCAAACGGGAGGAAGAAGGAGTGAAGTCCCTGAAATCGATGAACATAAGTTCTGTGAAATCGTAGACGAGAGAGATATATATGTTTATATATATATATATATATATATATATATATATATAATCTATCTCTCCATGATATGACACTCTTCGACCTCTTTCTCATTCTGGTTTTATATAAAGAGGGTTACCAACCCCTAGTCTCAAACACACGGAAAACGAAACATAGAGAAGGATAGAAGACAAATAAGAAAAAGGAGGAGGAGGAGGAGGAGGAGGAGGAGGAGGAGGAGGAGGAGGAGGAGGAGGAGGAGGCAGATAAGGAAAGAACAGCATGGAATGAGATAACACAACAAAAGTGACACTGTTAAGTATACCACAACAATAACAGAAACAATAACAATATCAAAAAACAACGTAAGCACAACCAGCCAGTGTAGAGGGACCGGGAATTATAATAGGATAGCGAGGAATGTTACAGCATTAAATGTGTTACAATAACAGAGAGATGTCCTCCTGAATAGGGTTCGAACTTTTGATTTGAAATTAGATGTCTAAGAAGGAAGAAATATATAATATCTCCATTCAGTAGTTTCTGCAGATTCATTGGTTTGATACACATAAATCTATTACGCTTCAGACAAACACCATTAAAACTGATCACACACAATTGAAGATGAATAGTTGGAATATTTATACATATATATCTATATATATATATATATATGGAAGGGGGCATATATTTATGTAATATATATATATATATATGGGGAGGGCATATATTTATGTAATATATATATATACAGGGGGCATATATGTATGTAATATATATATATATATATATGTGTATGTATATATATATATATGTATATATATATATATGCATATATATATATATATATATATATATATATATATATATATATATATATATATATATATATATGATTGTATGGTATGCTAACTTTTTTTTCATTTGAGATCAATTCTTTTAAAACCGATCGAATCCACTAGAAAATGGCTTACTTTATGGCTTGGAAGAATTTCCTCATTTATTGTCGTGCCATTCTTTGGAGAGTTGGCAGTCAGAATAGATTTGCTATGACTTCCACGCAACACTGCATGGAAGACCAATTTATAGAAAGCAGTAAGAATACTTAATAAAGGAGCGAAAGAGTCATAATGATTATATACATACATATATTCATATATATGTACATATTATATATATATATATATTATATATATATAAATATATATATATGTATATATGCCGATTATTATGCTCTTACATGTGTGTGCTTCTAGAAAGGCAATGTTGTACAAATGTAAATATAGCGATGTCTATCAATCAAGCTACCTACTTATTTGCTTATCCATCATTTTTCTTCTTTCCACCCTCTATGCATATATATATACATACATATATATACATACATACATATATATATATATATATATATGTATATATATATATATATAAATATATATAGGGAAATGTTTAACCTCGACGGCAGAGCTCAAGCCGTTTCGACGGTTATTTCGTTATGGTCCATCTGGTTCCTTACCACACTTCCTTCATTATATATATATATATATATATATATATATATATATATATATATATATATATAGTGGCTGCCAACTCGTTTTCGAGTACGGCCACTACTTTATATCCAAGTAGGAGAACTCCTACCGATGCGCTGAACGAGTGTGACTTTTTAGTCCAGCTAGCGACTTGAAAACTATGGTACAAACACTACACATGTGGCAATTATTGACACACAGTCCTGGGCCCATGGCACCATGTGACGAGAAGTGCAGAGAGATCTCCAGATATAAAGCAATGCCTGTGCCGTGAAGCTTTTATAGTGAGCAAAGGCACTGCACAAAGCCAGTCCCACTCTCCTAACCAAGATGATATTTACCAAAAAGAAGAACAAGTCAACATCATTGGATACCATCAGGGTTGCAGGTGTTATATCAGAGTTGACAAAGGGTAAGGGCTCAACTCTCTTGGATACATACATACATACATACATACATACATACATACATACATACATACATACATACATACATACATGATGGCTGCCCCCTCGTTATCGAGTATGGCCATTGCACAATAAAAAAAATAAAAATAAAAAATAAAAAAATAATAATAATAATAATAATAATAATAATAATAATAATAATAATAATAATAATAATAATAATAGCAATAATAATAATAACGACAACAACAATAATAATATACATGTTCATATATATATACACACACACGCACGCACATAAGCATATCTACACACACACACACACACAAACACACGATAGCAACTAACAGTGCTGCGATCGAATGTGGCTTTTTAGCCCAGCCAATGATCCAAAATGTCTTGCACAGAGTCGGCAACCAAAACATTTACTGGGAATAGTCGGCTGTGGTTGGAGTTCGTGTACTTTTGCATGTCGCTTGAGTCCTCCTGCTGATTTACATTCTCTACCACATGTTTGGCAAGCATGATGAGTAGCATCTCCAACAGCAGCCTGGTAGTCAACCACTGGTCTTACTTTATGACTGCGAAGATGACTTTCGAGTCCAGCTTTGCTTAGGCAGAGTCTCGCACAGACGCTGCATGTCAGAAACACAGGAGGACCCTCGCCGTCTGGAAGTGCAACAGCAATACCCTTCCTCACGTCCCGCTTTACTTTCTCGTGTGCGATTCGAGATGCCTCAAAGGCAACTTTTCCCTCATATACAGTCTTTCTCCATTTATTACGATCAGCAGCAATATTTTCCCATGTATCAGCAGAGATGTTAGCGTCTTTCAGAGAGGCCTTCAAGGAATCCTTATACCTCTTTTTTGGTTTATGTGGCGGTCGTTTTCCTTTAACCAACACTCCATAGAAGAGTTGTTTTGGTATTCTAGAATCCTTCATCCTGGCAAGGTGACCACTCCAACGGAGTCGCTGCTTAAGCACAAGAGCTTCTATACTGTCACACATAGAGCTTTCCAAAATCTCGACATCACTGATGTGGTCCCTCCAGCGAACGCCATGTATCCGTCTGAGACACATCTGATGGAAACGCTCCAATTGCTTAAGGTGGCGTCGATATGTGACCCAGGTCTCGCAGGCATAAAGAAGACAAGAGAGTACACATGCCCTGTACACCTTTACCTTTGTCCTCCTGCATATGTCTCGCCGACCCCAGAGTCGCCTTTCTAGCTTTCCGAAAGCATCACTTGCTTTCCTAATCCTAAGTGAGATTTCACTGTCAAGGTTGCCGTATCGATTGACAGTGCTTCCCAGGTAGACAAACTGATCAACCACTCCAAGTCGTTTGCCATACACATAGATGTTTGGTTCAGTGTACTGCCTACCAGGTGCAGGTTGGTACATGACGACGGTTTTCTTGAGACTGACAGTCAAACCCAGGGCAGTGCAAGCGTCAGAAAATACATTCAAAATGTGCTGCATATCACTCTCTGTGTGCGCTACAAGATCGCAATCATCTGCATACAAGAGGTCTCTTATGACTGATGTAAATACTTTTGTCTTCGCAGCAAAGCGCCTGGTGTTAAATATGCTGCCTGAGGTTCGATATCGGATGTAAACACCATGCTCGCAATTCCTGAATGCAATACAGAAAACCATTGCAAAGTATATGGCAAACAGGGTCGGTGCTGGAATATCCCCCTGTTTCACTCCATTTTTTACTGAGATAGGCTCCGACATGTTACCTCCGACATTAACCCAAGCCTTCATGTCGTCATGGAAAGACCTAACTAAAGCAAGGAACTTATCAGGGCAACCAAGTTTCTGGAGAACCTTCCATAATGCATCTCTGTTGACAGTATCGAAAGCCTTTGTCAGATCGACAAAAACCTGATACAGATCCAAGCCCTGTTCAATGCACTTCTCCTGGAGCTGTCTAGCTGAGAAGATCATATCAGTAGTGCCGCGTCCAACACGAAAACCAGATTGACTTTCAGGAAGGACACAATCTGCAATGTGTGTCAGCAGACGGTCCAGAAGCACCCTACATAAAACTTTCCCCACGACAGAAAGCAATGATATACCTCTGTAGTTCCCACAATCATTCCTGTTACCCTTTCCCTTGTACAAGACCACCATTACTGCATCTCTCCAGTCCTCAGGCACGGATTCATTAGCCCATATCCTTCCAAACAGAGAGTGAAGACGTTGCAGGAGTCTCTCACCACCATATTGTAGGAGCTCAGCATGTATGCCATCCATACCTGGAGATCTTCCACTGTTCAGCTTCGAAATAGCCACTGCAACCTCCACAAGTGTCGGAGGCTCTGCGAGAGCTACTTTCACAGGACTTTCCGGAATGAGATTGAGGAAATCTTCACTGACGACAGACGGCTGATTCAAAAGATCATCAAAGTGCTCCCGCCACCTTCGTAGAATTCCCTGTGAGTCACGAAGAAGTTCTTTGCCATCCTTGCTGCGAATCGGTGTCACCAGAGAAGAAGACGGTCCATAAACCTCACGCAAGAGACTGTACAACAGCTTTGTGTTATTGCAATCAGACGCAGTTTGTATCTCACCAGCCTTCTCACTCCACCACTGATCCTTCATCTGAGAAAGACTCCGCCTAACACGTGATTTTACATCCTTGAGCTCCTCATGCAACGTATTCCTCTCCTGTGGTCTTGCCGTCAAGTAGCGTGACAGAGCGCGCCTCTTATCAGCCAACAAGTCATCTATATGCACATCTTTCTCATTAAACCAGTCCTGATGTTTTCTCTGCACCAATCCCAGAACACGTCTGCCTACATCATAAACCGACTTTTTAAGGGTCGGCCAATCCTCACCAAGATCTGCAGCCTGCATCTCTTCTTCCAATGTCCTCTTCACATTTTTATCCTTAAGACGAGCAGCATTCAATCTTTTGGGCAGGGTAACACCAGGAGCCCGGATTTTACGTTTGGTGATTAGATTCACTTTTGCGCGTACCAGGCGGTGGTCCGTCCAGCACTCAGCTCCACGAAGAACACGAACACACCGCACATCCTGTCTGTCACGCATCCTGACTAGGACGTAGTCCAAAAGATGCCATTCCTTAGATGCAGGATGCATCCATGTGGTCTTGAATTTGTTCTTTTGTTGGAACATGGTGTTGGTAACACACAGATCCAGCTCCTCACACATCTGCAGCAAGAGCATACCATTGCTGTTACACTTTCCCACCCCATGCCTTCCGATTACATTCCATGTGTTAAAATCCCTACCCACTCTAGCATTAAAGTCACCAAGCACGATGACTTTGTCTGCCTGAGGGATATTTCTTAAAACACCTTTCAAGGCATGGTAAAAGGACAGTTTTTCTTCATCGACAGAATTCATAGTTGGAGCATACACACTCACCAGGGTAGCATATCTTCCCTTGTCCAGCGGAACTCTCATGGACATAAGACGCTCACTAATCCCCACTGGGAATTCTTCCAATTTATTCACCAGTACAGTCTTAACAGCAAATCCTACCCCAGCCTCTCTTCTGGTTCCTTCATCTCTTCCTTTCCAGAAGAATGTATATTCTCCACAAAATTCCGTAAGATGACCATCTCCAGCTAACCTCGTCTCAGACAAAGCCACGATGTCAAGATCGTAACGTCGAAGCTCCTTCGCAACAAGAGCGGTCCTTCGTTCAGGACGCTCCAAAGAATCCCTGTCAAGCAGCGTCCGTACGTTCCAGCAGCCAAGACTAAATGCCCTGTTTGGCTCTATTACAATGGCACGATGACGGGCGGGCCCAGGTTGTGATAACTTGGGGCCCCTGCCCTTATTGCCAATGATCTTTTTTGTTCCAGAACCCAAATTGGCAATTATCTCGTTTACATTGTTCTGGAACATCATTGAATTGGAAAAAAAAAAAAAAAAAAAAGGGGAGAAAAAAAAAAAAAAAAAAGTAATAATAATAGTAATAATAATAATAATAATAATAATAATACTACACTATTAATAATTATTAATGCACTCGTGCAATGCCTGTGCGTGACGAATATTTTTAAAGTGAGGAAAGACTGTGCACTGAACCAATCCCACTCTCTGAGCGACAGTAGCTATAACCCGAAAAGAAGAAAAGATCAACATCATCGGTAACTACTGAGCCGCAGGTTTTATATCGGAGTTAACCCAGTTTCCTGAGATGCCTTCTCCTAGAAGAATACCCTGACATGGGCTAGGGGTTCTTCACTCCCAGTGGTTTAACTGCGCGATCGGGCATCCAGCCCGATTATTTCTATGTCCCCGCGCAAAAAAAAAAAAAAAAAAAAAAAAAATTACTTATTGACACTTATACGTACGACATACACACACACGCATACATATGCGTGCACACAGCAACACTCACACACACAACAAACACACACACACGCTACTCTACTCACTTACACGCACACACACACATATATATATATATATTACCGTCATTACTGATACAAGATTACCAGATTATGTCAACTGTTGACTTTCAAGAGTTTGTATAGTTGAAGCCGATCGTATTACAGTCCAGTATTACTATAATTGCTTTACAGCATAGAGTTATGGCTCTCCACGGAGTCAACAAAAGAGAGTACCAGTGATGCGCTGGCCAGTCGCTGGATCCGTGCCAAAAGCAGAAAAATTATTATTAAAGTTGTTCTTAAGGCCAGGTCGCTGGTGATGGTGATGGCGACGGCGGTGGCGGTGGTGGTGGTGGTGGCAGTTGATGTTGTTGTTCTGTTGTGTGTGTGTGTGTGTGTGTGTGTTTTGTTATTTTGAGTTTTTTTTTTTTTTTCCTTTCTTTTTTTTCTCCTTTTTTTTTTTTTCCCTTCCCTTTTCTTTTTTCTTTTCCCTTCCTTTTTTTATGTTTTGATGCCGCTGTTGTTGTTGTTGTTGTAATTGTTGTAAATGTTCATTTCAGTTCATTCTGAAGCTGTTGTTGCTGTAAACATTAGGGCCGGTGTTGTTGTTGTTGTAGATGTTGGGGTTGAAATCTGGTTGTTTGACTGAGTGATGTATATACACACATATACATACACACACATATATATATATACATTCATCAGAGAGTAGAGAGTTTGACAACAGGTCGATGACTTTAGTCTCGATAGGGTATGGTATGGTAATGACATGTGATGGTGGGGAGAGAGTGTAGACGTTATTGTGGTGGTGTGGACAGTGAGATGTATCTAGTTCATTTGACCGTTTTCTTCTCTTAGCAAAATTTGAATTCTAGCCATGTTATATTGAGATGTAAGTAAATGTAAAATATAAATAAGGATTGCTCATACATACATACATACATACATACATACATACATACATACATACATACATACATACATACATACATACATACTTATATATATATATATATATATATATATATATATATATATATATATATATATATATACTTAGGCAATCACACACATATGTACATACACATGCCCACACGTACACATTCATAAAAATTTACTGATCTCTGTACACAGATGTATGCAAGCATAATATCCCAAGTATATACGCATTGGCATTTATCAAGATAAACGCAGGCTTGTATTCCTTCCTCTCGTGAAAAATACACACGTATACATGCATATATATATATATATATATATATATATATATATATATATATATATATATATATATGCATGTATACGTCGGAAAGTTTGTTGCGGTAAAAACAGGAGTAAGCAGGAGAAAGCTCTCAACAATCATTGTTTTTAGTTACGATGGAGAATTTTATAAAAGTAACAAAATAAGATGCTGCGGCTACATAAATCGTTTAATCATAATAATTCTTTCCACGGTTCTCCATGCAATCGAGATGTCCTTCATGCATTTGCTGTTGATTATGAGAACGGTTTCTTCATAATCAACAGCAAATGCATGAAGGACATCTTGATTGCATGGAGAACCGTGGAAATAATTATATGATTAAACGATATATAGACATTGTAGGACACCATGTTTCACTGGTAGAACCTAAAATGACTTATATATGACTAGAACTGTTTCATTCGTGTCAAATATCTACCTATATATTGTTTCTCATCTCCGGACACAAATGTATTCCTGTTTTTCAAGCGTACATAAAATATATATTCATGTATCACACCTGGCTAGCAAAATAACTTGAAGTATTATAAGAGATTCTTACTTTTTACATATAATCTGCTGTCAAAACTGGAGATTCATACGCAATCCATCGAAACATTAACAACCAAATCTCCTTCACCATACTCTGGGGAAACGCCTTCTCCATTTTCTTCGCCGGGGCTGCGCGGCAGCTAGCGCGTCGGCCCCCATTTTCTCATAATATTGAGAGATGGGGAGAGTGGGAGAGATTGAAGCAGTGAAAGTGTGAGTTTGGTACTTTTGTGTTCGGACCTTGTATATGTGTATATTTTTTACGGAGTCATACTCATACCGCGTCTATGCTTGAATTCTACTTTAAAGGGATTCGATCAATCATATTGACTCCGGGACATTTTTTTTTCAATCATCTTCTTTATAAAATACTTTACAAAAATGGCCGAATCATTGAAAGCAACTTTAAAGACATTACGCAAAATTAACTTATGTAACTGAGCTGTTATAATAATTATGGAAATGATAAATATTTAATCCCCACCCAACATATATAAATGTGTGTGTATGTGTATGTGTGCGCTTATGTGTGTGCGTGTGTGTGTTTGTGTTTGTGAATGTATAATATTTAATTAGGAACGTTATTTACTTAGACGTGAACATAAGTGCACATACACACACACACACATATATATATATATATATATATATATATATATATATATATATATATATATATATATATATATACGTGTGTATAATGGTAGCTATGGTGCTTCCATAGGCGGTATGCCAAAATTAGCACTCAAAATTCATACAGAACAGAGTGTGGATAGTATAAAAAGCATCTGGACTCAGTTTATTGCGTATTACAAATGTTTCGCCGGCAGGTAGCTCGAGACATGATCACTGTATGGATCTGGCTGATTCTACGGCTCCAATTTCCTTCGGACACGGGCAGTTCGTTCGGAGCAAATTTTCTCACTCATATATATATATATATATATATATATATATATATATATATATATATATATATATATATATATATATATATATATATATATATATTTCATCCTCAGTGTATACTGATTAATGTTCAGAGCCATCCTCAGCATTCTCGTGTAGCACCCATCCACCATCTGAGTGAGTTTCTTTGTCAGTGTCCAAGTCTCAGACCCATACAGCAGCACAGACTCCACTACAGCAATGAAGAGGCGGACTTTCAGGTCTCTACGAAGGTCCGACTTCCACACCGATCCCAAAAGTCAGCTCAAAAGTGACACAGAGGAGACTGAGGTTGGCTGGACATGCTCACCGACATCCAGAGTTGACATTGCACTCAGTGCTCCTTTGGGAGCCCCTACATGGACACACTAGAAGAGCAAGACCAAGGTTAACATATGTTGATGCCCTAAGGACAGACACTGGTCTGTTGGAGATGCAGGATATGGCAGCGATAATGAGGGACAGAGACCGCTGGAGAGAACTCGTCCATGGATCTCGGGAATTTTACCCGCCTTAGATAGATATATAGATATATATATATATATATATATATATATATATATATATATATATATATATATATATATATATATATTTATTTATATCCGTATCCTTAACCGTTGGTCAATCAATGATAAACATTGATTGCCAGATAAACTAACTATGGAGATATAAAAGATACAGAAGCGAAATCCGATCCAAACCAAACAGTGGGTGTTTTATTATTATTTCTGGCGGTGGATTGGCAGTATCGGTAGCGGGTCGGATACCATGCTTTCCAGCATAGTTACATCCCTTTACGGTCTGAGTTCAAATCCCGCCGAGGTTAACTTTGCCTTTCATCCTTACGGGATCGATAAAATAAAGTACGAGTAATGTACTGGGTAATTGCTGGCCTTGTGCCAAAAGTAGAAACAATTATTATTCCTGGCAATATTAATATAATATGACCCTCCCCATGTATAACTATATATATATATATATATATATATATATATATATATATATAGCTTTCACCGTATTTCTTTACTAAAGAAATTTTAGCCTGATAATGGGGTTTAGAACCCTCAGATAAATGGAAAAAGATGAGTATTGACGTATTCCCATGTACGTCAATACTCATCTTTTTCCATTTATCTGAGGGTTCTAAACCCCATTATCAGGCTAAAATTTCTTTAGTCAAAAAAATACGGTGATTGCTATTCTATTTTCTAATTTCAAACCTGCTCACTGTTTCAAAACATACTTACTTATATATATATATATATATATATAATATGTTGAGAAGGTAACACACCAGAGAGAGATATATAGTGCGTTATCAATAATACAGGGAAAAAACCACCAGTGTATGGAATCTATAACCTATGAAAGGCATACTATAGACACGATAATTAAAAATATAAATTAAAGCGTAAATAAATACCTCTATAACTATTTTACACACGTACAAATCCAGAGATATGTTTCGCCAGAGAAATTGTTGAAAAAAATGTTAGTCTCGGTTCATCAGCGTGTGTAAGGCTATACATCTCAGACAACACTAAGAGAATTTTACAATTGACTGTCCAGCCACACGTGGGAGAGAGAAGTCACAGCGTGTTTAAGGGCAGTGAACCAGTGGCCTCTGAGAGACGAACTGCTAGAAAGGGCAGCCCAAAGCCACTCAGAGAAGAGTGCTCAACCAAACAGAGTTAGGAAAGGCTGTTGTTAGGAGCGAAATATCACGATAAATTAACGGAGGCATAGGCCGTCGTTATTCCCTGTAAATAATGTGCTCAAAGGGGAAGAGATCCTGAGCCCTTTAGAATATAATATGTTGAGAAGGTAACACACCAGAGAGAGATATATAGTGCGTTATCAATAATACAGGGAAAAAAACACCAGTGTATGGAATCTATAACCTATGAAAGGCATACTATAGACACGATAATTAAAAATATAAATTAAAGCGTAAATAAATACCTCTATAACTATATTACACACGTACAAATCCAGAGATATGTTTCGCCAGAGAAATTGTTGAAAGAAATGTTAGTCTCGGTTCATCAGCGTGTGTAAGGCTATCTAACAACAGCCTTTCCTATCTCTGTTTGGTTGAGCACTCTTCTCTGAGTGGCTTTGGGCTGCCCTTTCTAGCAGTTCGTCTCTCAGAGGCCACTGGTTCACTGCCCTTAAACACGCTGTGACTTCTCTCTCCCACGTGTGGCTGGACAGTCAATTGTAAAATTCTCTTAGTGTCGTCTGAGATGTATAGCCTTACACACGCTGATGAACCGAGACTAACATTTCTTTCAACAATTTCTCTGGCGAAACATATCTCTGGATTTGTACGTGGTGTGTAATATAGTTATAGAGGTATTTATTTACGCTTTAATTTATATTTTTAATTATCGTGTCTATAGTATGCCTTTCATAGGTTATAGATTCCATACACTGGTGGTTTTTTCCCTGTATTATTGATAACGCACTATATATCTCTCTCTGGTGTGTTACCTTCTCAACATATTATATTCTAAAGGGCTCAGGATCTCTTCCCCTTTGAGCACATTATTTACAGGGAATAACGACGGCCTATGCCTCCGTTAATTTATCGTGGTATATATATATATATAAGTATGTACACGTACATACATATATGTATACAGACGTACAGTAGTATGTATATATATATACATACATGCACACATATTATAATGCTCGGTGTGTTTGTAAACAAACAACCCGTATTAAGCCGTAGTGTCTAGCAACCATCGTTGCTCGTTTGTTCAACACTGACAAAGGAACGC
>OZ024747.1:64956735-64961735 GCA_964016885.1 Eledone cirrhosa
AGCAGACTGGCCAGTCAGTTTCCTGTATACAAGCGATTAATAATAATATATATACAGTATAGCGTGAAATTAATAAACATTCGTTGTACTGCCTCTCTGTTTTGTTCCTGTTCAAATTTTTCCATTATATATATACGATATATGTGTTAGGACGCTCGAAGTCAACTTAACTCTTCTGGCCATCAGTCGTTGGTATCCTATTTTCAGACATATGTTACTAATTCCCCTGCTTTATTTAGCAATGTAGTTTATTATACATACCTGAAAGTCCTTACATTTCAGCAATAACTGACGGATGCTTTTGGAAAGATACTATCATAATATCCGGACAGATGTGTATCTATCATCACACAATACCAAGAAACTATAACTATTCGTCGATCTTAAACGTTCGTAACATTTTCCATTTGATTGTCGAAGTGTAAATGAAACGAAAATAAAAACAGACGTAACAGAAAACGATATCAGAAACACGGTTCACTGGAAGTTTACCTTCTTAATGCACTGCGTTCACTTATAGCGTGAATATCTCGTTAAAGATGAAACCTACACATACATAGTGATCAAAACTATTGGCTACTGAAGATGTGACTACTGCGATGTTTGAGAACTTCTGGAAAATTATTACTAAAATAAATGAAGCGAGATAACAACTAGCAATCTTCCTAAACTATGCTCAACATTCAAAAAGAATTATAGGCATCTGTTTTTGTTTTTTTCTAAGCAGCATTTTCACTATAACAAAAGTTGATGTTTGTTCGAGCACAGAATGTCAGGCCAAATATGGCTGAATGAGTAGCAATCCGAGCGGATGACTAGCCATGAGGCTAGAGAGTTGTATTCTGTTACCGGTTTGTTCTGTATCCTGTCAAAGACCAACATATTTAATTCACAAATTACCTTCTTAACTTTAATATAAAGCAATGCCACTTGGTTGGAACAAATGTTTACTTAATGCACAAGTCACATCTTAAAATGACGAGTGTTTCACTGGTTTGCTATTTATACATTCGTTCGTATGCATATATATATATATATATATATATATATATATATAACGAAGGAAATGTGGTAGGGAACCAGATTGACCATAACGCAGCAAATTACTCAATACTTAGGGTAGTAGAGTGGGTAATAGGAACAAGTAGGACCCCGACGGCTGAGCTCAAGCCCTTTCGACGGCTAATTCTGGACAAGAATTAGCCGTCGAAACGGCTTGAGCTCAGCCGTCGGGGTCCTACTTGTTCCTATATATATATATATATATATATATATATATATATATATATATATATATATATATATATATATATATATATATATATATATAAATATATATATATATACATATATATATATATATTCATACACACAAAGTCTTATCAGTTTCACGCTTTATATTGAAAAGAGGAAAGAAAGTTCGACTTGTCGGGCATAAGCCCTCCTTCAGGAGTACAAAATAGAGACAGGATCACAAAGGAGAAACAGAAAAAAGGTCCAAGTAAGGAAAGCAAATCGAAGATGAAGAGTGTAAACAAGAGTCTTGGTAACGAGTTGAAACGCAAAGTGTAGTGTGTGTGTGTTAGTGCCGTTATATATATATATATATATATATATATATATATATATATATATATATATATATATATATATATATATATATATATATATATATATTGTTATACTTGGAGGGGGGGCATATTGTTGTAATAATATTGCCAGAAATAATAACACACTCACTGTTTTGTTGGTTTTCGCTTCTGTATATTTTATAACTCCACAGTTAATTCATTTGGTCCTCAATGTTTATCATTGACTGACCAACGGTCAAAAATACAGATATAATATAGATATAAACACATATATATAGTCTAACAAAGTTCTTTCGTTGCACATCTGCAACATCATCAGTGGTACTGTTATGTTCCTCCTGTTGTATTGTATGTCTACGCCATTCTTATTTTATCTGTTTATTTATTTATTTATTTTTGTCTTCTCTGCGCATGCGTTTGCGTGTGTGTATAGTGTTTGGTGTGTGTTCGCGTTTGGGTGACTGTGTTTTGGTTATTGTATTCTATCTTAGTTTACTAGTGTGTCTTTATATGTCTTTGTTGTTATTGTGCTTGTGTATATATTTATTTATTTATTTAGTTACATTTCTCTTAAGTCAGTATTGTTTGTGTTTAGCTTTGGCCTTCTAAACTCTATTTCGCTTGCCTCTCTGATTTGCCTATCTGCTGGGTCATTTCTATGTTTAGATATTATTTTAATTTCTATGTTGTCTGTTACGTTCATGTTGTTGTCTGGCATGTTTGTATAGTATTGAACCGTTTTTTCGTCCTTTTAATTCCCCCCAGTGTTGGTCTATCCTTTCTCCTACGTCAAGTATAACAATATTTGTTTCGCCACACGATTTCATATCGAAATCCTCGCAAAACAAATTCATCGCCGTTATATTGATGTGGGATGCTTAAAGCGTCCGTAAGCAGGTGTAATTGGACATTTGTAAACTCTGCTTCGTAGAATCGAGACGTAACTGAGGACCTTGCGATTTCAGAGTCAGGTTCAATCATTACATCGATTGTGCCTTGAGCTTGTCGCCAGAGAAACGATTGTAATATGTCTAATAAATTGTATTCGTCGCAACACTGATTCTCCGTTTCTTATGTTATATATATATACAGAGTGAGAGAGAGAGAGGGGGTGGAGATGTGCCAGAATATATGTGCTCTAGTAGAACGCGGATATATATAGCACACAGAAATATGAACAAAGATGAATGTGAATTGTACCTTAAATCAGAGGGATCAGAGGAAGCCAGTTGTGGAAAGCGGAATTGGTAAGAAAACCTGTTAGGGTGCAAGATATTGCATATTGTAAGATAATGTACCATACAACAAAGGAAAATATAGAGCTTGTGGTTGAATTTCTAACATTGTTTTCTCATATATCAAAGTGTATATTGAAGAATTAGTATGACATGTGTATTATTGGAGAAAGTATTTGTTACTCTTAAACCACTCAGTGAAAAGTATATCCGACATGCGATTATTGGGTGTTCACAAAATTCCAATTCAGATTATACACAACTGGAAACACTGCTCCAGATAGTGCATAAATTTCTTAGAAGGCGACCTTCAAGAGAGGAAATTTAATTAAGGATAATGACATTATACTAACTAAAGAAACAGTGATGAGAGAATTACAACAAAGACAGACATGCATAAACTGATGAATCAACACACAAACAATAATATTTTAGGAAGCAGTATTATAGACGGTTGTAGATTAAGAGGGAAAAGAGAGCCAGATGCATTAAACAAATATTTCATTGCGTTGAATTCTTACAATCCTGTTTGTACACAGTGTTATATTCCTTGTTACTTTAGTTGGAAGCATTAGTTCCTACTTCTCTAGAAGATGAAAGCTATATTGAAATGGGTATAAACATTAAAAATATGTTTCCCGGGTGGAGGTAAAGATGCACACATTCTGAAATGTTACTGTTTGAAAATAATCAAAAACAAAAACAGATTTAAATGAATTTGAAAATACAAATACGAAATATAAATTAAAGTGCCCTGGTTCCACATTTAACATAGCTATATAACAACCATATACAATACCAGTATATGTCTAGCAAATCTTCAACACCTAGAATGTATTCAACACTACTTGTTTAACTATAAAGATAAAAACTACATAAAACTGAGGAAAGTGTTTAGAGAACGTTATTTATTCGGGTGGAACAGAATTCTACTGCTCCGATTCCAATAACTTTAAACTATCAAGGGAAATTAATCAGAATTATATTAGTCAAGTTAAAACTAGTTACTGTTGGCAAACTGTATAGTTTGTAATGCAATCAATCAAGATACAAAATGCTGGTAGAGTTAAAAGGTGTTGAACACCTGACGCCAATCTTGTGCATATTCAATAAGTGATATTATTGTAGGGAATCAGACTGTTAAAAACACAGTTTCAGTGAAAACTGTCGCAGTCACACAAAACAACACTTACAAAAAGAGAATATTGTTTACGTACATGCATTCACACTCTTATATGTATATGTATATATAAATATATATTTATCACATGCACGCACTCACAAAGAGGTTAACACTTCTCACACATCCTACTACCACTTCCGGCCAGTAACGACATACAGAGACAGAATAGATGGCGCATACAAGCTAAAAGGTGTTCTCTATTCTCCAAGGTTTTTGACTTCTAATGAGGAAAGAATTAAGGTCGTATTTGAATAAAGAACAGCTAACACAGAGCAGCTTTGTTACCTTCTTTTATCTGAAATCATACCACACCTTTCACATTATCATACCCTTCCCTTCGAATTACATACCTTCATATATATATATATATATACACACATACACATATATATATATATATATATATATATATATATATATATATATATATATATATATATGGTGGAAAGTGTGTAATCGTTGACTGTATGCGCATGTTTTCTCATTTTTCTTATCATTTTTTTCCGCCCCTTCTTCTTCTCACTCTTTAACATTCTATTTTATATTCTATCTCTAACTCTGATAAAGGACTTGTGTCCAAAACGTTAAGACACTTTTCCTGTTATTTCAAGCATCAAATTAACATATTTCGTTTGCTTTGTTATATCTGTTTACTTTCTACATATATATTTCTATCCTGATTAATCAACATGTTATCGTAAGTGTCTATATATATATATATATATATATATATATTGATATATATATATATGTGTGTGTGCGTGTGCGTGTGTGTGTGTGTGTGTGTGTGTGTGTGTGTGTGTGTGTGTGTGTGTGTGTGTGTGTGTGTGTGTGTGTGTGTGTGTGTGTGTGTGTGTGTGTGTGTGTGTGTGTGTGTGTACATGGTTTCTATATATACGAACATGGGTATTTGAGTGAGTTTAGTGTCGATCTAGTAGTTTCCGTTTGGCAACAAACCTGAACCACATTCAGTCTTTCTATAAAAATTGA
>OZ024747.1:64966735-64974235 GCA_964016885.1 Eledone cirrhosa
ATTAAGATTTTCATAACACTGGTGCTCGTTTAAATGCTTTGGAATTGCAAAGATAATAGAACATTGTACTAAATACTAGATACGGTGCAAGATTTCTATTATCGACTTTTGTCAGAAATTTTCTATATAATAGTGTAGTAATGTTATTTTAACTTTTGCGAACACTCTCAGTTGCTCACAAGCAGTAATGTACATATATGAATATATACAAACACATACATATGCACGTGCTTTTATTCATTCCTCCCAGGTATTTCGTTGTTTTTTTGCGTATGTTTAATTGATACACGCACACACACACACACACACACACACAGATATATATGCATATATATATGTATGTATGTATGTATGTGTGTGTGTGAATGTGTGAGGATGCAGGAGTTAAATTGTTATGTATATATATATATATATATATTTCTGTTGAGCTCTGCTGACGATTGAAATCCAACCGTGGCCATCTCCACTGAAAGTTTTCATGAAATAGTATTTTAAGACTATACAGAGCATTTGATGTTATTCCAAATTGAAGGATAAGTGTTTTAAACTTTATTTTATCATGAGTTAAAGGTCTATTGATTTTTCCCTGGATTTCACTAAATTCTGTGGATGAATTTGTATCCTGATTCTCTTTTGAGATGAGTTTGAATTATTTTTCCTAAATCTTACGTGAACTACTTTTCCCATCTTGACGTTATAGTCGCATACGTTATATGTTATAGAATAACATGACGTTATATGTTATAGAATACTATTAGCTTCTCGCTACAACAATCTCTATACCTCTCATTTATAAATATATATATATATATCCACGTCATTGCATAACAACACCTACGATTGTATGAGCGTCTGATAAAGTCATATACATAACCATGTAACAGAAATATATATCATGCAATAAAGCAACTATGGTGAAGTCTTATCTACATTTAATTCGAAACATATATACATATATCGTTCTTTATTCAACAATATCTACTCATTATTTTTTACATTCTAATTGGTTAATTGTTCATTCTGTCACATAACTTCAGTCCAAGAATATAGCGTTGCAAGTAACCTTGGAATACTCAACCGCTTGAGTAGAAATTTAGTTGGCTGAACACCTGAATGCTTATTTTTCGGGATTGACCGAGAATCCCCTCATAAATGCTAACATATATTTTTAATTGTATATTTCATTTCATTTTATTATATCTGCGAAGTTATACAAGAGGCCTGATATATCAACTTAGATATATATCAACCTAGATATATACAAAGCTTTAGTTTCTTCCGTTTGCATGCATATTTTACCACAACACCTAAAAAGAAAAAATGCACTTCAGCAAACCGTTATATTAGACTGCCAGCTGTGTCATTTACTTTACTTATATAATATATAATCAATCACGCGATCCCTCGCTAAGCAAAATTTCCCCTAAAAATATTTTAATGAGTTCTCATAATACTTTCTTTTATGTCATAAGTGTATCGTATCTACTTTGGCAACTTTCCATTTACTAATGATATCGTAGCTATGCATATCAGATCATCTTCTCATCAAAGGAAATAGAAATCAGGATCTTTTTTTCTGCTTTTCAACAGCTAAAGACAAGCTTTGTATGCAGTCAGCTCTTTATGTTCATGAATTAGCTATATCCTAAAGATCAGAATCTTTAAAATATTTTAAACATTTTTCACTGGTCGTGAAAAGAAATCATCATCATCCTCATCATCATCATATTATTATTATTATTTTTATTATTACCATTATTGTTATTATTATTATTGTTATTATTATTATTATCATTATTATTATTATCATCATTATTATCATCATTATTGGGTGAATTGGCAGTATAGGTAGAGGGTTGGACGCCATGCTTTCTAGCATAGTTACGTCCCTTTACAGTCTGAGTTCAAATCCCGCCGAGGTTAACATTGCCTTTCATCCTTACAGGGTCGATAAAATAAAGTACCAGTAATATACTAGGTAAATGCTGGCCTTGTGCCTAAAGTAGAAACAATTATTATCATCATTATTATCATCAGCAACATTACTTCTACTACTACTACTACTACTAATAATAATAATAATAATAATAATAATTGCTTCTACTTTAGGCACAAGGCCAGCAATTACCCAGTACATTACTGGTGCTTTATTTTATCGACCCCGTAAGGATGAAAGGCAAAGTTAACCTCGGCAGGATTTGAACTCAGACTGTAAAGGGACGTAACTATGTTAGAAAGCATGGCGTCCAACCATGCTTTCTAGCATAGTTACGTCCCTTTATAATAATAATAATAATAATAATAATAATAATAATAATAATAATAATAATAATCATAATCATAATAATAATGCTGAAAAGCTTTTATATTGTTGGAGCCTCGTTATCATTTCATCTGCATATTTCTCTTCAAAATATCTTTCATCTAAAATATGTAATAATGTTAACTTACTTCTGGAACCATTGCATGCAATATAACAATGTATTATCGTCGCCATTTTATATTGGCCATTTTTAAAAAAAAGTTATTATATTTTCTATTGTTTTGTTGTTTTTATTTATAAGCAAATCAGGGTTTTGGCATACGATGTAGAATTTATATCGGACTTAGTTGTTTACATGTCGATATAGATATTTTATATGTAGATATTTTATTTGACTTACATAACCAGAATCAGTTATTATTCATTTTTATTAATCACAGGGATTCAATGAATGACATCAGTCTGGTCATAGGAACTGCTAGAGATAGCACCCCAAATGCCATCAACCATACATGCCGTCATAAGTCAGTATAAAAGGGAATGTTATGTTAAATAATAAAACAGTGTTAGTGATAGTGTACGTGTATATATATAAAAGTAATCTGAGTTTTTCGAATATTAAAAATAACATTCGATACGTTTGCAATTATGCAAACAGCCGCTTTAAAGCCATGTCAGTAGAATGACCTCGTCATTCTTGCTCTTGTGTTGGCATGTAAACAGAACTGCAAACAGTTTCTGGGTAATTACCCTTCTTCAGTGTAGGATACTGCCTACCTGCCAACTGTCAGAGCTAGTGAAAATATAACTGTTTGTTTGTTTTATATATATTTATGAAAGGTGCGTGTGTTTTTATTGACAGCATAATCCTCCCAAATTATAACAATATATATATATATATATATATATATATATATATATATATATATATATATATATATATATATATATATATATATATATAGGTAAGTTATTCCGGGTTGAATCGGAGGTAACCACAGTAAGTAAGGTACTCAATACATAGCAGAGTATAAAAGTTTTAATATAGATGAGATTCTACAGGACTAGAACTGTTTCATTCTTGAGAAATCATCAGGAATCTCTGATGATTTCTCAAGAAATTCTCAAGATTCCTGATGATTTCCTTGGAATGAAACAGTTCTTGTCCTGTAGAAGCCATTTCTATATTAAATAACTATACTCTGCTATGTATTGAGTATCTTACTTACTGTGGTTGCCCCGATTGAACTTGCGATACATTTTTATATATATATATATATATATATATATATATATATATATATATATATATATATATATATATATAAGTATGTATACGTACCTACATATGTGTATACAGACGTACAGTAGTATGTATATACATACATGCATGTATATATATGTACGTATGGGTTTACCGAACATTTATTATAATGCTCGGCTTGTTTGTAAACAAATTTCATTTTTTCCATTTATATATATATATATATATATATCTATATATATATATATATATATATATTCATAGGTCTGATCGACCGCGATAACATTGTCTAAGCATAGTAACATTAAGTCGTTGAATATATCATTACATGCGAAACTACAAGGAGAAACCAGATATTTGAACCAACGAAGGTGTCTCTATCTTCTTACAAGACGTGCTAGAAATATCAGGCAATTATTTCTCAAATTACACGTTACCGTTGTAATAATGGACACCTGATTGGGTAATCAATCAATTGATTTCGAGTATGGTACTTCGATTATGGTACTTTGTGAAGATACATTACTGAATGATCTATACGTAAAAGTTCTAAGTAGAGCCATGAGGTGTAAGTCACTGCTGTAAACAGCGCCAATACTACTGTAGAAAGGAAGCGTCGAATATCCCTTCCCAGAAAATAAAGATCTTATACAAGTGTAAATATGAGAGATATATATTTAGCCTAATGATTTGTATTACTTACAGTTACTAAGAGCCTGCTCTATGCATGCTTAAGCATTCGAAATGTATCATATTAAAACTATTCATGTCATTCAATGTGAATTGAATTGGAAGATTTATGGCGCTTTGAGTTTCTCGCATAGAATAAAATATGAAATAAGATGGTGGAACGTAATTGATTCTAGGTTCACGTAATTGTTTCTAGGATCATGAAATATTTTCATGGAAATATATTGTTTAATATAAAAACAAATACTAATATTCAAGTTACTGTTTCTCCTAGGAGACAAAACAACCTCGGTAGCCTCTAATTAGCAAGGGGAAGCGACAGTGATTGCAAGAACGTTAGTTCTTTTATTATTTATTTCATTTACCTAAAACCTACTCTTCCATATTGAATCATATAAAACTGCTAGTTCAGCATAGTAAAAGATATGCTATTATCCTTATACAAACGATAAAGAGAGAGCAAATATTTTATGATAAATACCTGGCACATTTAATTCGACTGAAATCTGTCATCCCTTTATGCATCGCAATATATAATCGAACAATGTATATCGGTGATGTTATTAAACATCAATTTATTTTAAACTTATTATTTTCTTGTTTATTCTTTCTCTACAGTATACCACTTCAATCTAAAATGCATTATTCACAGATTTTCGCTTCTCTTTTGATGATTAAATTCATAAATGACATTTTCGGCGTGACAGATTTTCACTTTGTAATCGCATCAGATGATGACTCAGGCATCCAACATATTATTTTAGAAAGCTCTCAGGAACCAAACGCCATTTCCATTTACCTCTACGGTTATCTCAACATTGAAGTAATTGTTGCTTTATTACATTATATCACTCACTGCTTTCTGGACTAAAGTTTTATGTTGTTGGCATATGAAAAAAAAATTAGATAACATACTTTTGCTGATGTCATTCCATATGTAGTATTTATATGAGTTGGAAGACTAGAGAGGCTCATCACTTGTAACATAGTTCTACACCTGAGGTTCTCAAAGTGGGCGCCCCGGGGGGCGTTGAGAAGGTCCAGGAGGTGCTGGTGACTAAGGGGGTGATGGGGAAGCGGTAGAGATTATATAATAATATATTCAATATCGAATGATATATATTATACATAAATATAGTAAAATAAAAAATATATAATATATATTTATACATTGTATATATATATTATAATCCCGCCGAGGTTAACTTTGCCTTTCATCCTTACGGGGTCGATAAAATAAAGTACCAGTAATGCACTGGGTGATTGCTGGCCTTGTGCCTAAAGTAGAAACAATTATTTATTATATATAAATTGACGATTTTATCTATTATATATTATTTACATTTAACGTGTAGGCAGGTCTCTCTGGAAATATGGGTGGGGACGCTGAGTGTATTACGTGGTCGTGAGGGGGCGGTGGCCCAAAAAGTTTGAGAACCTCTGTTATACCTGTTCAGCATTTCATTTCTAACGCATATATATCGTATACTTTCATGTATAAGGTGCATTTTCTAGGAAACTATTACGTGAAAAACCAGCATACAACTTATATACTGGATCTACAAAACCATGTTCAGAATATGCGGTACAGTGTAAATTCTGTATGTAAAATAGAGGCTTGATGTAACTAGAGGTGCGACCTATACACAAATATATATAATTCGTTAGTTTTACTGGAAAGGTTACTACGTGAAAAGCCAGCATGCAACTTATATATTGGACTTACAAAACCCAATCAGAATATGCGATATAGTGTAAATTCTGTATGTAAAATAAAGGCTTGCTGTAATTAGAGATGCGACCTATACACAAGTATATATAATTCATTAGTTTTAGTAGAGTTCTATCATAAATACAGTTCCGGTCCTATTCATGACTTGCATTGTACAATCAACATTTTCGATAATGTTTTTCTTCTATTCATATCTATATTGTACAATTTATAGTTTCAGGCATCGCATCTCTGTTTGTTTGATGCCATTGGTGTTCAATATCAAGTATATAACCTTTATTGGTAATATTTAAAATGTAATATCTAGTAGTAATTAGTAAATAATGAATGAAGCTGTGTAAATATTTATGAAAGTTAATAGTATAATATGAACTTTGCTAATATTTATAGCGTAATAGTATAACTGTGATTCTAATAAAACTGCTATTCAGGTAGAATTATTGTGAAATATGTTGGGTTTCTACACAGAGGAAGTAGGAACGAAAGACATAGACATCCATATTTTCCCATAAAATTGATCATAGATTTGATTTAAATAAATATCATAGCGCTACAAAAATTGACTCCATTAATTTAATGAATCTTCTTCTGCACAGATATATTTTAATCTGTTTTAAACAAAGTTCAATCAATTTGTTTTTGCAATACAGTAGGTGTTCAGATGAAAAATAAAATTTTTTACTCAGTTATATCATTTCTAATATATTTTAATCTGTTTTAAACAAGGTTCAATCAATTTGTTTTTGCAATACAGTAGGTGTTCAGATGAAAAATAAAATTTGTTACTGTTATATCATTTCTAATGTAATCTTCAACATGAATATATTGCGACCATATTTATATTGTTATCCTCATTATTTTCATTAACGACAGCGGTGTCGTTGATTGAAATAATTGTTTCTACTTTTGGCACAAGGTCAGCAATTATCCAAGCGTATTACTGGTACTTTATTTTATCGACCCCGTAAGGATGAAAGGCAAAGTTAACCTCGGCGGGATTTGAACTCAGATTATAAAAGGCCGTAACTCTATGCTGCAAAGCATGGCGTCCGACCCTCTACCTCCAAATGACCCTCTACCTCCAAATGACGGCCATGACGATCCTCATCACCACCGCCATGATCATTATCACCACCACCATTATCTTAATTACAACCACCAAATACGTAGTCATCAACATCATCACTATCATCATTATTCACACCATCTTTATCAGAACGCGCAGGGCTGTACGGTGGGGTTAGGGGGGGGGCTGCATGACATGGTATGATTCCCTAACTGCTTGACATATGGCGTTTCTACGGCTTTTATCAAACCTGTCGGAGCCTGTCCCCTCTCCACGTCTGAAAACAGCAGATCTATCCCAGAGAAGGATAGAGAGTGAGAGAATGGAAATAAGAAAGAGATGTAGAGGAAGAATCGACCCCAGATACTTGACTGATACATTTTTTATCGACCTCGAATGGATGAAAGGCAAAGTTGTCCTCGCTGGGATTTGAACTCAGAGAGTTGAACGTACAGAGTCGAAACGAATTCCGTAAACCATTCTAT
>OZ024747.1:64989235-65004235 GCA_964016885.1 Eledone cirrhosa
TTTTAATATTTATTTTGTATTTTTTGTTTGTATCCTCGTTATTTATTCTTTCTGCTCGGTGTTTCTATTTCAATTTCTGATATATTAAGTTCAAATCCCGCCGAGGATGACTTTGCCTTTCATCCTTACGGGGTCGATAAAATAAAGTACCAGTAATGCACTGGGTAATTGCTGGCCTTGTGCCTAAAGTAGAAACAATTATTATTATTATTAATAGGCCTACTCTGAGTGATGTGCCTGTAAATTGAAGGTGGAAAACTGGGATAGGGCATTTGCCCTGGTGGTCAGGGTCGCCTTGGCTTTTTTTAATGGGCTTTCTCCACGATGGCCCTCGGAAGTCTCTCACCCACCCCCCACCCACCCATTGGGGAATTTTTCATTGTTCTATTTTTGTTACATCCTCTGTTTTTTGTTTTTTTTTGCACGCAGAAATGCCCATTTGTACCGTCCTGTATTGTCCTGTACTGTCCTTAATGTCTACTTTATGTAAACTCATGTGGTTAATAAAGAAAGCATTATTATTATTATTATTATTATTATTATTATTATTATAGAGGTAGAGGGCCGGACGCCATGCTTTGCAGCATAGTTACATCCCTTTACGATCTGAGTTCAAATCCCGCCGAGGTTGACTTTGCCTTTCATCCTTACGGGGTCGATAAAATAAGTACCAGTAATGAACTGGGTATTTGCTGGCCTTGTGCCTAAAGTAGAAACAATTATTATTATTATTATTCTTTGAGTCTCAGTCATTGATGTTGGTTAACTTGAAAGTTTGTTGAAATGAATATCAAGCCACTGCCTGCAGCCTCAGATATTCAGGACGTATCGGAGGGTTCTTGCTGTTCCCAACAAGCATGCCTTTTGAAGTGTTCCAAAAAGCGGGGCGGGGTCAATTTTCTTTAACCATCCCTGGAAACTCTTTGTGATAGTACCTAGTGCGCCTATGACAATCGGGACCACTTTGACATCATGGCAGTTCCAAATCCTGTTTACCTCCCACTTTAAGTCCTGGTATCGGTTAATTTTCTCCCTCTCCTTCTCTTGCACTCTCGTGTCGAATGGGCAGGCCACATCCACAATCAGGCACGATCTTTTTTCTTTGTCCACAACCACCAGGTCAGGTCTATTGTGTTCCAGTTTCTTGTCCGTCTGTATCCTAAAATCCCACAGCACCTTCACCTGATCGTTTTCTATCACTGACTCTGGCTTATGCTCACACTACTTCTCAGAATGTGGTAAATTGTTTACTTTGCATAGATGCCAGTGGATCACCCTGCCTATCACATCAAATCTCCAGCCTTTATAGTGAGTCTGGGCTAGGTGTTTACACTCGGATACAATGTGACCCACAGTCTCCTCTCTCTCTCCACAGATCCTACACAGTTGGCTAGCCTCCTCCTTGTAAATATGGTGTTTCACCCACTTCGTTCTGAGTGCCTGCTTTTGGGCAGCCATTAGCATTCCTTCTGAAGCCTTTTTAAGGTCTCCTCTTTTTAACCAGTTCCATGTCTGTGGATCTCTAAACTCAGTTTTCTTAAAGAAGGTACTATGAAGGGATTTTTCATGAAGGTTGCTCTTCCTCCTTGTTGTTATTTCCTCCTTGGACATCCCCTGGTCTATTGTCCTCTCCTTCAGTACAATTCTGAGCATTGGCTCCCTACTGTCAGTCACGTATTTGTGCAGGTTTTTTTTCTCCATCTGAACACAGTCCTCTATGGTGATAAGACCTCTTCCACCTTCAGATCTCTTTAGGTAGAGTCTAACGACATCACTCCTCTTGTGGAACATGTTGTAGATAGTCAATAGCTTCCTAGTCTTCCTATCCATTCCTTTTTCTTCAGCAACATTACATTTCAGAATTCCCGCACTGTACCTAATAATAGACACAGCTCGGGAATTCACTGCACTTATGGCATTCCTACTATTTAGATGTGATTTTAATACGTTCCTTACTCTCCTTATGTACTCACATCTTATCGATTCCTTCATTTTTTTGTTCTTGATGTCATCAGCCTCCAGAACACCTAAATACTTGTATACATCTTCAGTGTCAATTTCCTTTATCATCTCACCTGTTGGTACCTGGATTCCGTTGCTTCTGCTCAATTTACCCCTCTTCATCACAAGGACTCCACACTTACTAATACCAAATTGCATACATATATCATTGCTGAAAATACGGACAGTGTCAACAAGTACATCCAACTCCTTCTCACTCTTCCCAAAGAGTTTAAGATCATCCATGAAGAGGAGGTGGTTAATGGTAAGCTCTCCTTTTCCCAACTTGTATCCTGCTCTCACTTTTCGCAGTATAATGGTCAGGGGTATCAGGGCAAGGACAAACAACAGAGGGGACAAACTATCTCCCTGGAAGATATCTCTCTTGATCTTCACGCCTCCCAAGGATTCTCCACCCGATGTTAACTCTGTTTCCCAGGACTTCATACTTTTGCTCAACAACTGTCTGATGTTATCTGCCACCTTGAAGATCTCTAGGCCTTTGGTTATCCAAGAATGAAGAACCATGTCGAATGCCTTTTTGTAATCTATCCATCCCATGGCAAGACCAGTGTGTCTCCTCTTGCAATTCCTCATTACCATCTTATCAATAAATAACTGGTCTTTTGTACCACGGGACTTCTTTCGGCATCCTTTCTGTTCGTACGGTAACAAGTTGTTTATGTGGAGGTGATGGTAGATTTCCTCAGACACAATGCTTGTTAACAGTTTCCACATTACGGACAGACATCTGATAGTTCTATAATTGGTAACATCATTACCCTTGATTCGGTCTTTCATTACCAGACTGTGGTACCTTTTGTCAACCACTATGGTACCTCACCCGACATCAAGCAGTCATTGAAGATGGTTGTCAGTTTCGGGGGGAGGGATGTTATATTTTTGTTCCAATACCCCTATTATTATTATTATTATTATTATTATTATTGTTATTTTCTTTCATTATTGTTTCTACGGGGTCGATAAAATAAAGTACCAGTAATGTACTGGGTAATTTCTGGCCTTGTGCCAATAGTAGAAACAATTATTGTTTCTGAAATATATGCCGAGTGTCTTCCTGACACCTAGGGTAAATAAATTCATAGTGTTCATTGGTAAGCAGTTAATCAGCATATTGATTATAATAATAAAAAATAAAAAAACAGTATACATATATACACATGTATTTACGTCCGATATTAATTTGTAAATAGGGCGGTGGATTGGCAGTATCGGTAGAGGGTCAGACACCATGCTTTCCAGCATAGTTACGTCCCTTTACGATCTGAGTTCAAATCCCGCCGAGGTTGACTTTGCCTTTCATCCTTACGGGGTCGATAAAATAAAGTACCAGTAATGCATTGGGTAATTGCTGGCCTTGTGCCTAAAGTAGAAACAATTAATTTGTGACAAATTTTTAGTGTAAAATTTAAAGATAGAGATTTTTTTCACTAACCAATTAATTATTTGTTAAATATTATGTGGTTAAGTAGCGAATATTATCCGATATATCTGTATAATTATCGCATTAAAAGTAAGATGTTTACGTTATTAAGTTAAAAAATAAATATATGAGATTCCATGAGAGTATATAGATGCATAGATTAAGAGAGAACTAATTTCGTATAAATGTACATATATATATATGGGGAGGGTATGTATGTATGTATGTATGTATGTATGTATGTATGTATGTATGTAGGTATGTTTTTTGCATGTACATATGTATGTGTGTGTTTGTATATATGTGTGTGTTTGTATGTATGTATGTCGGTACGTATGTATGTATGTAGATACGTATGTATGTATGTATGTATATATATTTCTATGCATGTACGTTTGTATGTATGAATATTAGAATGTATTTATGTATGTATGTACATATGTATGTACGTATGTATGTACGTATGTATGTACGTGTGTATGTACGTATGTATGTACGTATGTATGTATGCATATTTGTACGTATGTATGTACGTATGTATGTACGTATGTATGTATATTTGTATGTATGGATGTGTGTGAGTGTATGCCAGTATGGATGTTATTGCATATAGGAGATTTGTATGTTTTGAGTTACACGTGCATATATATATATGTGTGTGTGTGTGTGTCTGTTTGTATGTCTCTGTGCGCGCGCGCGCACGTGTGTGTTTGTGTGTGTGTGTGTGTGCGTGTGTGTGCGTGTGTGTGTGTGTGTGTGTGTGTGTGTGTGTGTGTGTGTGTGTGTGTGTGTGTGTGTGTGTGTGTGTGTGTGTGTGTGTGTGTGTGTGTGTGTGTGTGTGTGTGTGTGTGTGTGTGTGTGTGTGTGTGTGTGTGTGTGCGTGTGTGTGCGTGTGTGTGTGTGTGTGTGTGTGTTTCCATATCTATACGTGTGTATATGCAGTTATTACATACTAAATTTCAGTAATGGTTTACATATATTTACAGTTCTGTGAATGAACTGTACTGGAATTTCTTAATTAACTCTGATGTTTCTGGTTCTATGAAACCCAGCTTTTTATACTATGTTAGTGCTATATCCCAAAGATCACAGGTATAAATCTAAAGATGTACTGAGATTGAAAAATCTGCAGGTTCCTCATTAGTTCGGCAACAATATCATCATTGCAATTCTGTTAGCAACAATGTATGTATGTAGGTATGGAAGTATGTTTGTATGTGCTGGGCCCATGGTACCATGTGACGACAAATGCAGAGAGATCTCCAGATATAAAGCAATGCCTGTGCCGTGAAGCTTTTATATATATACATTTGTATATACATATATATACATAATTTATATATATAAACCTCTATATAAAAGCGTATATATATATATATATATATATATGTGTGTGTGTGTGTGTGCGTGTGTGTGTGGAGCTTTTATTATTTTATATTTTATTCCCAATGTATATTTGTATATATATATTCACACACATACACATATATATATATTCACACACACACATACATACATACATACATACATACATACATACATACATACATACATACATACATACATACATACATACATACATACATACATACATACATACATACATACATCTGAAAAAGTAAATAGTAAATCTATAAATAAACCTGTATATCTAGCAATTTCTCTCTTTCTCTCTCCATATATATATATATATATATATATACATAGATACATACATATATGTGTCGATGTGTATATATATATACATACATATCTATATATGTATGTTTATACATATATATAAGTGTGTGTGTGTGTGTGTGTGTGTGTGTGTGTGTGTGTGTGTGTGTGTGTGTGTGTGTGTGTGTGTGTGTGTGTGTGTGTGTGTGTGTGTGTGTGTGTGTGCATATACATACATTCATGACTCTATGCATTGCATGTAATTCTATTAGCAAGATAGTTCTCATTCAGATTTTTTTTCGGTTGAAAATGTCACGTTGCCATGGGCAAGAGATACCCGTATCATCTTATCATCGAATATTTGCGTTTTCCTTATTTTCCTTCTTTGCCCCTTTCATCTATTTACGTCTTTTCCAGGAATCTTCTGGAAATGTTTATCTTTCATTTCTATAAACCAGTTCTATTTCAAATTCTGACACGGAATTGCTTGGAAGAGCAACATATTTTACGAAGTCTTAAAATAAACCTGGAGCAACGGTAAGTGATACATATATATATATATATATATATATATATATATATATATATATATATATATATATATATATATATATATATATATGTGTGTGGGGGGGGTGTATGTATGTGTGTGCGTGTGTGTAGGTGTGTGTGTGTTTGTGTAAATATACATACACATATATATTTACACACACACACACATCTATATATATATACATATATATACAAGTTAATATAAATTAATATATTTGATAAACACTAATACCAACATTACACGGCTCAGAAATACTTCTTTCTTTGAGCTATTTCATTGTAAAGGACTGTTAGAGTTTAGAACTCGCTATTCATAGTATCACGGCTCCTTCTGTCGAGCTAATTTTTAGCGCCATAAAAAGGGCTGTTATTTCTAGCAGCACGAGTATGAGGCGGCTAGTCACTGGAAAAACCATGTGCGTTATTCAGTCTTCTTAAATATTTTGAAGTGAAACATACCAATGTTTCAGGGTACTTGCTGAAGAGATCTGAATTTGGTATTTTTTCACTTTTTCATTTATCGAAACATATTTGGATTTTGAAGTTTAAACTTATCTACGGAGCAGGTTTGGATTTTGAAATTTAAATGTGTCCAAGTACCACGGCCATTTGCCAATATGATTTGTTTTTATTGATTTATTATTTTAAATCGAGACAGGCAAACTATATTATTATAATTAGTATTTTTCAATCTAGCTAACTCAGTCATTTACAATGCAAACACGTATATGTTGGTATAAGTGTTTATCAAATATATTAATTTATACTAACTTGTATTACACGGCTCATAAATACTTCTTTCTTTGAGCTATTTCATTGTAAAGGACTGCTTGAGTTTAGAAC
Organism: Eledone cirrhosa; assembly: GCA_964016885.1. Lineage (NCBI taxonomy): Eukaryota > Metazoa > Mollusca > Cephalopoda > Octopoda > Eledonidae > Eledone > Eledone cirrhosa. Next base: position 64,995,735 of record OZ024747.1, read on the forward strand.
TCGTTATTCATAGTACATATACATATATATATATATATTATGTATATATATAATATATATATATATATATATATATATATATATATATATATATATATATATATATATATATATATATATATATATATATATATATGGAGAGAGAAAGAGAGAAATTGCTAGATATACAGGTTTATTTATAGATTTACTATTTACCTTTTCAGATGTTTATATACGTATGTATGTGTAGGAGTATGTTTGTACAAATGCATGTAATATATACATACATATAAACAAAGATATATACAAACATATATAAACAAACATATATAAGTATGTGTGTACATATATATATATATATATATATATATATATATATATACACATATGTGTGCGTGTAGACACAAACCAATTCACACACACACATACACACCCATATATATATGATGTGAGAAAACCCACAGACCCTCCATCTCAACTCTACTTATGAAAAGCAGAAGAACTGCGAAACCGGTAAAGAAACCAAATAAATATATATATATTTTTTTAAATAAGACTCCAGTTGCATTTTCGATTTCATCTTTTTTTCTTTATACTTTCACTCGTGTAGGATACCTCGGTTATTTTTCATTTTGTAAAAAAAACCTCACTTTCTAATATATATATATATTATTCAAAATATTAACAAATGAAGATATTCACATAATCAAAATATATGCTTTATTATATATATTTCGAAGGTACTGTGTTGTTTTTTCAGTACCTCCTCGTCAGATGAAATATATGATTTGATATATGACATACCTCTTCGGTCTTGATATTTCAATTCCAGTATTGGCAGTGAATTATTTCATCAAATCTCAACGTTTATATACCACAAATAATAATATGATAAACATAAAGAAGAAAAGGACGTGGAGCGCATTAGAGAGGGTGTAAAGAGGAGGAAGGCAAGAAAAAAGAAAGAAAGAAAAAAAGAAAAAAGAAGAATAAATAACTAAATACATACATAAATATTTAAATGAATAAAAATAAATAAAAGGATGGATGAATAGAGGAAGAAGAAAGGAGAAATAACGACAAAAGAGAGGGAACATAAAATATATGTTAGGATATATAGAAAAAACCGTTGTTTTCAAATATTAGATCAATTGAGGCAACCAATCAATTACCATAAACCATTGAATATCTCTTGTATTTGATTATGGTTAAGCTAATTATACTTATATATTATATCAAAATTAGTCAATATACATTACTTTTAATAGCCGTTTATATTATTTTATTTAACTCATTATAAGATAATATTTTTGTATTTAAGTAATATATTCCTTAAGTATTTTAATTATTAAACATGCATTTAAAATATATATTAAAATACATGCATATATCACCATCAATATATATAATATATTAAGATCATTTTTTAGCCGAATTATTTTATTTGAATAGGATATTTACTTTATAAAATCATTTCTATTCTTTAATTATCATATAATTACAGGATTAAATTGCAGTTATATTTACTCTCAAAAGTTTTATTCCGTTAATTTATATTTACTTCTGTAATTACATATTATTATAGTTTCCTTTTAAAGATATTCTTATATTATTAAACTACATAATTCATGTCAAATATAATTTAGTAAGCTATTCAAACAGAATAAAAATATTTACGAAGAATGTAAACAAAAGGAAGAAAACTCATTCACCATATGTGAACATTTAACTATTCTGAAATCTAGTGATAATTCTAAACCATAAATCAACAATTGTCAAGTTAAATGTTGAACTGTCCTAATCAAAACATAGGATACAAAGACTCTTAATGAAATTATTCTGATAAAACATCAATAAATTATTACCCCAGTAAGGCAAAAAATTAAATATATATTTTTTTAAATTATTATTAATTGTCAATATTTTTTCGAAACTTGTACAATGCCTGGAATATGTTTACCGAATTTATGTTGGCAGCTGCTAAATAATTCATTTTTCTTGTTAATTAAATTGTCATAATTTGTAATTATCAACAGAGTCTCAAGGTTGCAAAGATTTCAATTTAGCTAAATGGAAGCGTTCCGGTAGGAATTGGCATTCTTTAACCGAGTCCAAGAGATGGAGTATTTAATATTCTTGTCCTTCAAAGACCATATTAATTGTGAGAGTGAGGTTGAAAATTGTTTTATCTGGATTAGAAAAAGAATTTTTATGACTGTACCAACGAACCTTAAATTTAGATGAAGTGGCACCAATGTAGTTGTATATATTATTATTTGTCTTAATGGTACATCTATATACTAGATTCTTGTCAAGGCAGTTATGTTGTAAGGGACATTCTGACTTCTTTCTACAGTTACATTTCTTCTCGATGTTATTTCCATACTCTAAACTATTCATATTATTATTATTATTTAAAGGTGTTCTACTATTATTTATATTTAAACTATTATTGTTATTCCCATAAACTAGTGTATTATTATTATTGTTGTTATTATCGCTATTTATATGCTGGTTCAAATTAAGATTTTTACTATTTATTTTTGCTATATTTTGAACAATATTCATAGTTGTTGAATAAGAGAGTTTAACTGTGTCTATTGAAGATAGAGTAATATTTATGTGATCTAAGGAAGCATTTATCCAAGGCTTTGAGAAATCAATGAACCATATTAATCTTTGGTTATATATATATAGGAAAGGGAAGTTAAAAATATGTTTTGAGTTATTAAGAAGGTTCTATTACCAATAACTTTACCGGTTTCACGTTTGAATGATTTTCAAAAGTGTATTGAAGTGTTCAAACCACTACCCTCTTACACACACTCACACTCACACACACACACACACACACACACACATACACACACACACACACACACACACACACACACACACACACACACACACACACACACACACACACACACATGTACAATTCTTGTTCATCTTTGCTGATTGAATGATTTTTATTTATTTTATTTTATTTGTTGCTTGTTGTCAAGTCACACTTGATATTCCGACGTTGCAGGAAACAAAAGTAAACTATTTATACAGAAGGATACACACACAGAGACACATAAATAATCTTTCTATACACTTAAAAATAATTGTGGAGGGCAGGGTTGGATTGCCACAAACAATTCTATAGACAAGCTTGATTACTTAACACAATAAAATAGACATGAATTAATTTAAAAATTGTCACTAGCCACGTTTACTCACTAAACCATAGCAATCCAAATCTATACCTAACCCCGTGATCTTCCACAACTAATCCAGCTGTACTTAAAACCGATAGCATAAGAACGGAAAGAAAATTCCCGAAATATCAGCTGCTAAACACATCACAAATCCTATATCATAGAGATGTAACATTTTTGTGAGGTAGGCCGACTTTTCAAGGGAACACCTCAGCGAAAAATTTCAAAACAGTTCTGCATCGCGCGAGAGAATCTCGAAAAGGCGGGGGGGGACACTATCACGTGATACAGTGGTCAAGAATTGGGGTTAAATCTCTTGAAAAGTCGGCCTACCTCACAAAAATGTTACATCTCTATGATATATGATATTTGCATAGTAGCCACGAAACTGTACAGTCGGGAATTTGAAGAAAAAATGGATATTTATTTATGTCTAATATTTCTTCTTACTTTATAATATACTAGCAGTAAAGCCCGGCGTTGCTCGGGGTCGCTCAGTATCTGTGTTAAAGTTACAATGTTAAGTTTCTTTTTTGGCTTAAAAACTGTAGTGTCTACTGTGCAGACCTGCATGTGGTGTTTTTGATTAATATTCCCTCAACCAACAATATGCCTTATGAAGTTAAGAAAACATAACGATAACCCGAATGTTATAACAAAAGAGGATGCTGGGGATAAAAACTGCACTGGTTATTTATTAACAAAGATCGAAAATGTAAACACTGCAACGCAGAGAAAAACATTAGCGTAACCAAATTATCAGTTATGTCTGTCTGCACGCCTATATCACCTCTCTGCACGACTGTCTGTCTGCACGCGTATATCACCTCTCTGCACGACTGTCTGTCTGCACGCGTATATCACCTCTCTGCACGACTGTCTGTCTGCACGACTGTCTGTCTGCACGACTGTCTGTCTGCACGACTGTCTGTCTGCACGACTGTCTGTCTGCACGCCTAACGAAATTTACAGATACATATATTTTAAATAAACTTATATAATTTTTGCTTTTTTTTACGAAATATTTGCTTGTTTTACGTAGTCTTTAAATAGACTTGTTTTCAAGTAAAAATATTGTTTTAAAAGGCTTTTAAATGGAAATGAAGCAAAGCGGAAGCTTAGTGTTCGAACTGATGAATTTTGCAGGTCAAAATTTTGCTGGCTCGACAACTGTTCGTGTATTGTGTTAATGTCATTTTAAACGCTGAGAAAGCCAGCGTTTTTTTTTTATTTTTGCACGCAGAAAATGTAAACAGAACGTAAGACGCTCAATGTAAACAGAACAAAGGGAAATAACTCGTCACTTACGCTCAAAAATCGATACATTAGATTCGATTTCGTCACATAGGGTGGGTCAATTTGAAATATTTTTTTCCGATGTCTTCGCTAGGGCTCAATGTACAAGTATAGCAATTTCGGTGCAATTCCGTCAGAGATTCTAAGAGGAGATGTGTGCCAAAAATCGATAGACAGACAGACAACCACAGCTTTATATATATAGAACAAAGGGAAATAACTCGTCACTTACGCTCAAAAATCGATACATTAGATTCGATTTCGTCACATAGGGTGGGTCAATTTGAAATATATTTTTTCCGATGTCTTCGCTAGGGCTCAATGTACAAGTATAGCAATTTCGGTGCAATTCCGTCAGAGATTCTAAGAGGAGATGTGTGCCAAAAATCGATAGACAGACAGACAACCACAGCTTTATATATATAGATTACATAGCTCTGATATGGAGTCAATTTAATTATTCCTATTATCTTGTCTCTCATAATCATAGAGCAACATTGGCACCATTGGTTAAGGTCGACAACACACAATCTCACATACTTTTGAAAAATGTATGTGTATATATGCATGTATATGTATGTATACACATATATTGGTGTACCTCTCATTATTGTATATATACATATATATATATATATGTGTGTGTGTGTGTGTGTATACATATATATATATATATATATATATATATATATATATATATATATAAATATATGCATATGCATATATATATATATACATATATATGCATGTCATTTTCTTTGTTATTTCTGTTTACCTTTTGTATATATATATATATATATTTATTACATGTTATCCATGTGCAACCTGCAGTATTCTTCTCCCCATTTTTTCACATATATTTACCTAAACTGCGATTCTGTTTTTTTCTCTCTCTCTCTCTTACTGCTCCCTCGTTCTCTCTGTTTCTCTTACTTTCTTTCGTCCCCTCTGTCATGTCAGTTAACTCTTCCTCACACTTCCACTCACTCACTGTTTCTCCTCTTCTCACTTCACCCCGTTCGCGACGAAAACATTTTCTCTCCTTCTCACATTTGAATTCGTTCCCGAAAGGTCTTTTTTCTAAGCGCTCATATATTCACCTAGCTTATGCTAACAGAATAACTATGAAGCTTGTTCCCTTCCTTCTACGGTTAGCTCTCCTCTTTGTTGTTATCTTGTCTCACTCGCTTTACGCGTTTTAATTGTCCTAATAACTTAATTTAGTTATTATTGCACCGACGTGAGGTATATGATTTTTAATGCAATGAAATATCTATGATCGTCGGCAAATCACTGATGAGGGACTTATTTTATTACATGTTATCCATGTGCAACCTGCAGTATTCTTCTCCCCATTTTTTCATATATATATATATATATATATATATATATATCAGATGCTTTCTCTCTAAACGTTTTTCGGTTCCTTCCTTTTCTTACAATCGTCTAACTTTCTATTTCTTCTTTTATCTATCATTCTCTCTATTGACAGAGGACTGACATCCACAACGGTAAAGCTACCTACTCTCTCAATCGTTAAAGTTGTACTGTACATTTAACTGTGTCGTTTTCTTGTGTAGTTTATTCCTATACATAACGCATACATACGTATATATATATATATATATATATATATATATATATATATATATTTGACTATAAGTTTAACAAGGTTCAATGACTAAATTATATCTATCAACATAGTCAAGGTATGTCAAGCATCAACTTATTTTATCTGATGAGGACATACTGTTGAAATAGGTCAGTATCTCTGAAATATGTATAATAAAATATATTTGATCACATGAATGTCTATATTTATTAATATTTTGAAGTAATATATATATATATATATATATATATATATATATATATATATATATATATATATGTAGTAGGTGAGTTTTAATGTAGTACAATAAAGCAATGCAGATATCGGATAAGAAGCACTCTACAGTTTGTAGGACTGGAGTATACATAATATATAAGAACAAAAGATGGTTAAAAGAGTTCCATGTATTTTATTATGCACATTTCAAAAACAAATATCATCATGCAATAATATTTGTGTTTTCATCAGATAAAACAGGAAGATATGATATGAAGGTTAAAAAACACTATCCACAAGTGTTTTTTAACCTTCATATCATGTCTTCCTGTTTTATCTGATGAAAACACAAATATTATTGCATGATGATATTTGTTTTTGAAATGCGCGTAATAAAATACATGGAACTCTTTTAACCATCTTTTGTTCTTATATATATATATATATATATATATATATATATATATATATATATATATATATATATATATATATATAACGAAGGAAATGTGGTAAGGAGCCAGGTGGACCATAACGCACCAAAGTACTCAATACTTAGGGTAGTAGAGTGGGTAATAGGAACCAGTAAGACCCCGACAGCTGAGCTCAAGCCGTTTCGACGGCTAATTCTGGACTGTGTGTGTGTGTGTGTGCGTAGTCCAGAATTAGCCGTCGAAACGGCTTGAGCTCAGCCGTCGGGGTCTTACTGGTTCCTATATATATATATATATATATATATATATATATATATATATATATATATATATATGTTTGTCTGTGTGTGTGAGTTGCTTCTATGCAGTTGTACATGTTTCAATTCCCGCAGATGGTGTCGTCTCATCATTTTCTATTAAATTTACCTTACATATATATTTTATCATATATATATATATATATATATAAGTGTGTGTGTGTGTGTGTGTGAGTGTGTGTGTGTGTGTGTGTGTGTGTGTGTGTGTGTATGTGTGTGTGTGTGTGTGTGTGTGTGTGTGTGTGTGTGTGTGTGTGTAAACAGATTAATGTTTAAGCAAAGAATCGAGCCCTCTTCGGATTTTAGTCATCGTATTTATTAGTACAATCATTATTAATATATATATATACTATTATATGTGGTTTTCATTGACTTTAGGAATGCCTTTGATTCTGCGGACTGTCACTGCCTGATGAAGATCTTACAGGCTTATGGAATCCAAAAGAAGTTATTGTACCTGATATCACTGCTCTACACTAACACTAAAGCTCAAGTCAATACATCTGACTGGATGGCAAAGTTCTTTGAGATACTGGCTGGAGTGCTTCAGGGAGATACATTGGCTCCCTACCTTTTTATCATCGCAGTGGACTATTGTATGCGCCTTGCGCTGGAGAAACATCGGGAGTCTGGCTTTACTGTAGCACTGGCTCAGAACAGGAAAGTTAAGGCTAAAAGGATATCAGATGCTGAATTTGCCGATGGCATAATTCCGGTGACAAACACAGTGAAGAAGGCAGGGGAGTTTATACAGGGGGTGGAGACTGTGTCGATGTGTGTGGGGCTGAGAATGAATAAGATTAAGACGAAGTATCTGGTAGAGTACATTAAGAAGCCAGAGAAGATTATGAATGTAGGCGGGGAGCCGCTAGAATTGGTTGACGACTTCCTGTATCTGGGAGCAAAAATTGATACGACAGAGGATGGTGTGGTTGGGAGGAAGAGCAAAGCCTGGGTAGTACGCCACAGTTTGAGATCGGTGTGGAAATCGGACCTTCGTAAAGGCCTGAAGATCCATTTCTTCGTTGCTACAGTAGAGTCTGTGCTACTGTACGGGTCTGAGACTTCGATACTGTCCAGGAAACTCATTCGGATGGTGGATGAGTGCTATACAAGAATGCTGAGGATGGCTCAGAACATTAATCAGTATACACCGAGGATGAAGAACTGAGAGGTGTACAGGAGCCTCCCAAAAGTCAGCTCAAAACTAACACAGAGGAGATTGAGGTTAGCTGGACATGCTCACCGACATTCAGAGTTTACACTGCACTCAGTGCTCCTGTCGGAGTCCCTACACGGACAAATTAGAAGAGGGAGACCTAGGTTGATATATATTGATGCCCTAAGGACAGACATTGGTCTCTGGGAGACGCAGGACATGGCGGCGATGATGAAGGACAGAGACCGCTAAGGAGAACTCATCCATGGATCTCGGGAATTTTAC
>OZ024747.1:65009235-65019235 GCA_964016885.1 Eledone cirrhosa
GGTACAAATGGGCATTTCTGCGTGTAAAAAACAAAAATAGAGGATGTAACAAAAAAATAACAATGAAATATTCCCCAATAGGGGGGAGACTTCGGAGGGACATTTGTGGAGAAAGCCCAGTAAAAGGCCACAGTGACCCTGACCACCAAGGCAAGTGCCCTCTCCCAGTTTTCCACCTTTAATTTACAGATATATACTCAGAGTAGGCCCATTCACTCGGGCCATTCTTGCTTCTCTCACCCATCTTTCAACAAAATGCTGGGAAGAGTGCACTTCCCTCTCTACTCTGATTTTCCTTTTCAAATGAAATTTGAAAAAGTCAATCAGGGCATCACCGAAGAGGTAAGTGCTCGTCTTCAGCCCTTTCAAACGTGTCCACCATACTATCTCTTTCGCCATGGCCACCAGACAGATAAAAACTGCCTGCCCTTCCCGGCTAAAGGAAGAGGGCGGGGCAATCCTCACGATGGACTCAGATGATAGCCGGATCCGTCCTACACGCAACAACAGGTGTTCAACATAAACCCACAAGTCAGCAATTTTCGGACACTGGACGAGTGCGTGCAGGACGGTTTCGTCGCCCTGCGCGCATCTCGGACATGCCCGGCTGACGGCACCTCCATGCCTGTAGAGTTTATCCCGAACTGGCAAGGCTCCTCGGTAGCACTGCCAGGCCAGAGATTTGTGGAAGTTGTCCATTGGCCCTGGCCCGAAAGTTCTTCCGAAGAGATTGGCTAGTTGATTTTCGTCGACGCCTAGAGTTTCCCCAAGTACGTCGTCGCTCTTCCCCTCCACTAATCCTCTATAGAACGCCGAGGTGGAGTTTCCACCAATCACATTGCCCGATTGATCGAGGGCTGTGAGCGCCTGAAGACATTCCAGTCTCCAGGCGCTCCCTCTCGGTCTTCGCTTGACCCAGGACTGCAGCTCCGTCAAGGAAACGAGCTGGGGAAATACGTGTCTAGCAAACGGCGACCACACCTGATCACCGTCGAGGAAGAGGCGGAGATATCGTAGCCTGAGCGCGTGCCTGCGCATCATCAGCCACGGCATGCCCAGCCCTCCACGTAGCGGGTGTTGACAACAGATTGACCGCCTGACCATCGGAGCGCGTCCCTTCCACAAAAAGCGAAAGAGCAAACGCTCCAGCGCAGTCAGGCGGGGCTTAGGACAAGGTACGACGGTCAGGCGGTAGCAGATGACACACGCGATGTACGCGTTAGCCACCTCCGCTCGACCTTTCAGGGATAACATCGTTACCTAGCGGCAGTCCTGAGGGCGGCTGGATTTGGGCCCGTCTTCAGAGGCTGGATCGCTGCCATGCACAGCGACATCTGCTCTGTGGTGAGAGTGAACGGTCATCTTTCGGAACCGTTCAAAATCATGCGCTCGGTCCGCTCTCGTCCCTCTTGTACGTATTGACTCTCGAGCCATTACTGCACAAACTTGAGACGTTGAGGGGGGACCCCCCGCGCGAACTAGGATGCGGAAGATCCGTGTCAGCATATGCGGACGATGTCACCGTAGTGGTGTCGAACGCCAAACACATCGAGGCGATCGGCACGACACTAACAGAATACGAAGCGGTGACAGGAGCAATGATCAACCAGGAAAAGTCAGTGGGCCTGCAGCTCGGCACCTGGAGAGGCAGGTCCATGCCGTCCAACAGCGTCGTCGGACGTTGGACGGACGGACCGGTTATATTGCTAGGGGTCTAGTTCGGTCCGGACCTCCAGACGGACAAAAACTGGGACGAGGTGACGAGCAGGGTGGCTTCTCTCACCCAGAAATGGGCCGAGAGGAAGCTATCCCTGAAAGGTCGAGCGGAGGTGGCTAACGCATATATCGCGTGTGTCATCTGCTACCGCCTGACCGTCGTACCTTGTCCTAAGCCCCGCCTGACTTCGCTGGAGCGTTTGCTCTTTCGCTTTTTGTGGAAGGGACGCGCTCCGATGGTCAGGCGGTCCATCTGTTGTCAACACCCGCTACGTGGAGGGCTGGGCATGCCGTGGCTGATGATGCGCAGGCACGCGCTCAGGCTACGATATCTCCGCCTCTTCCTCGACGGTGATCAGGTGTGGTCGCCGTTTGCTAGACACGTATTTCCCCAGCTCGTTTCCTTGACGGAGCTGCAGTCCTGGGTCAAGCGAAGACCGAGAGGGAGCGCCTGGAGACTGGAATGTCTTCAGGCTCTCACAGCCCTCGACCAATCGGGCAATGTGATCGGTGGAAACTCCACCTCGGCGTTCTATAGAGGATTAGTGGAGGGGAAGAGCGACGACGTACTTGGGGAAACTCTAGGCGTCGACGAAAATCAACTAGCCAATCTCTTCGGAAGAACTTTCGGGCCAGGGCCAATGGACAACTTCCACAAATCTCTGGCCTGGCAGTGCTACCGAGGAGCCTTGCCAGTTCGGGATAAACTCTACAGGCATGGAGGTGCCGTCAGCCGGGCATGTCCGAGATGCGCGCAGGGCGACGAAACCGTCCTGCACGCACTCGTCCAGTGTCCGAAAATTGCTGACTTGTGGGTTTATGTCGAACACCTGCTGTCGCGTGTAGGACGGATCCGGCTATCATCTGAGTCCATCGTGAGGATTGCCCTACCCTCCTCCTTTAGCCGGGAAGGGCAGGCAGTTTTTATCTGTCTGGTGGCCATGGTGAAAGAGATAGTATGGTGTTCACGTTTGAAAGGGCTGAAGACGAGCACTTACCTCTTCGGTGATGCCCTGATTGACTTTTTCAAATTTCATTTGAAAAGGAAAATCAGGGTAGAGAGGGAAGTGCTCTCTTCCCAGCATTTTGTTGAAAGATGGGTGAGAGAAGCAAGAATGGTCCGAGTGAATGGGCCTACTCTGAGTATATATCTGTAAATTAAAGGTGGAAAACTGGGAGAGGGCACTTGCCTTGGTGGTCAGGGTCACTGTGGCCTTTTACTGGGCTTTTTCCACAAATATCCCTCCGAAGTCTCCGCCTATTGGGGAATTTTTCATTGTTATTTTTTTGTTACATCCTCTGTTTTTGTTTTTTACACGCAGAAATGCCCATTTGTACCGTCCTGCATTGTCCTGCACTGTCCTTAATGTCTACTTTATGTAAACCCTTGTGGTTAATAAAGAAATCATTATTATTATTTTTATTATTATTATAGTAGTATTGATAATAACTGCACAATGATGATGATGATGATGATGATGATAATAATAATAATGTTGTTCTACAGAATATCTAAATGATGTGAAAGACAGAATTTAAGAAGTTTAATAAGAATCTCAATTGTGGATGAAAAGATACTCTTAACTAACATTTTACTAAAGATTCTAAATTAATATTATCCGTAATAATAACATTGAAGGCAAATACAAAAATGTATTGTGTAAAACTTGAACAGAAAAAGAAACGAAACGAAACAACACTTAATCAAACTTGATTGGTAAAAATATAATGAAAGCAGAAAACGAAAATGCAAGAGAAAATCTATAAAATAAAGAATGGGTTAAAATAATAGTATTTCGTTCAATTTGCATATAAAGGGAGAAAGAACTTCATTTTCATTTGGAGTGTCTTTCAAGGAGGACAAAAAGCGAACTTGTAATGATTCCATGAATATGAAGATGAAAAATGGTTAACCATGCGGAGAAACTCTTTCAATATTAATTAGTTTTCAATTATTCTAAGTTAGAATTATTTTGTTATTTTGCGTCAAGTTACTTTGTCTTAAACTCTCAAAGTAAAATGAAGAACGTGGTTATGAAAGATTCGAGATTAATTAAAAAAATATATACGGAGAAATTGTGTGTGCGTGTGTTATTTTTTTCTGAAATTCTGTTTAATTTATGTCTTTTATTACATTCTATATTTACGTCTTGGCGTTGTAAATTCTTTATAGCTACATTATGTACAGTTTAGAGTGACATGTTGCGATACATTCTATGGAAGAAGCTAAATTCAAAACGAAATGTATTACATTAAATTACATTTTCAATCTGAAACTCAAATGTATAAAGTAATCTATTTCACTCTTTCTTCTTTCTCTTTCTCTCACTCACGCCCACTCAACCCCCCCCCCCTCACTCTCTCTCACTAGCTCTTTCTGTCTGTTTCTCTCTTTGTCTCACTCTCTCTGTCTCTCTCTATCTCTGTCTCTCTCTTACTCTCAATATACGTGTATATATATTGTAGGTTATTCAGTAAGTTTGTTGATTACTGGAACATATATATATATGTTCACAAATATGAACATATATATATTATGTATAAGATAATTGTTTCTACTTTTTGGCACAAGGCCAACAATTACCCAGTGCATTACTGGTACTTTATTTTATCGACCCCATAAGGATGAAAGGCAAAGTCAACCTCAGCGAGATTTGGACTCAGATCGTAAAGGGACGTAACTACGCTGGAAAGCATGTCCGACCCTTTACCGATACTGCCAATTCACCGAAGATAATGAGGTTTCACTTTAAACTGTTTTTATTGTATAGCAAACGTTACATATGTTTCACAGATGATTGGCTTGAGATCTTTATCGATGTGATAGACCTGATTCCAGTATCATTCTGCTCAACAGATGTGAGGACTCAAATCATGATGATGAAGGAAAAGGAGCGATAGAGAGGAAGTGAGAAAGAGATGTAGAGGACGAATCGACTCCAGTACTGAACTGGTACATTTTTTATAGACCTCAGATTGATGAAAAGCAAATTTGACCTCGTCAAGATTTGAATTCAATGTGCAGAGAATCGGAACGAATAATACAAAGCATTCTATTCGACACTGAAACGATTCTGGCAATTTTCCGCCTTATGGGATGGTCTATAATTGATGAAACCACAACGATACTCAAGACGTAGATTTTTATTTGAATAATTCTCAACAATATTCTACATAAGTCGTAACAAGCTTGTTTATATGAGAATATACCTAAACAATATTCTACACCAGGCATGTCAAACTGAGGGTCTTCCAAGGGCCACATGGGTCACATATGTGTTGTCTGAGGACCACATGGGTCATATATGTGTTGTCTGAGGGCCACACATAACTAATTACGCACATTACAACTAATTCTTTTTATTTTATATTACGAAGATAAAACATCCTCGCGCTGTAAAAACCTTTGTTCGGGCCGCAGGTGTGCTAATAAAGGGCCGCATATTTAACATGCCTTTTCTATACCGTAACATGCTAGTTTTTGTGGGAATATGCCTAAACAATACTCTACATGTGGTAGGGATGTGGTCAGACGGCCAAGAACGACGCAGGTTTCCACAGCAACAGACTCTATAATTGACAAATAAAAACTACTGCAACAATGACAACAAAAGGTAGATTTAGAGAAGATTAAAACTCTTAGAAAGAAGCAAAGATTACCATCAGACACAAAGATAAAACAGTTGATGGATGGTACAGTTAATATTGATAGGAAATGATAATCAAATACTAGGTTCGTTTATTGATTATAACACTGTATGTTTATATTACAGAATTAACCACAATTATATGCTACACGAGTTATAACATGTTCATATATATTTAAATAAGTTTTATGCAAAATACTACAATAACTGATATTCAAAATTGATTCTATCATAAGATAAGAACCATTTCAAAGAAATAGGACGATATGATATATGACAAATGATAAATAAGATATCTTATCGGTAGAATGAAGGATAGCAGATGATAGTTTCTAAGCAGAATTGTAATGATATTGTGATTAATGACAAGAGATAATTAATCCAACATCGATCGGAATTATTAAAGTAAAAGTTAGATTATGACCATAATTATATAGTGAAATAAAACCAAGTCACATTTAAAGAGACGAATTGGCGGCTATATTAACTGAGAGTGTTACACTAATAATAACAGGGCGTCTACACAATATAACAAAATGCAAGTAAATCTATTCTACATGCCATCAACATAAATGAAAGTTAAGGGTCAGTCAGTCCCGGTCAACAGGATGGAGGAGGCATATTCCCGGAGGATGTTAAGAGAGACGCGCTGGAACAGCCACACTCCATCTTGTGCGGCTCTCACATGCGGGTCGCCACCTCTGCTTCGATAGAAATGTGTAGGGGTGTGGTCAGGGGCCAAGGACGCCGAAGGTCTCCACTACAACAGGCTCTGTCATTGACAAATATATTTGAATTCGATAGGAGAATACACAGGTAAAAACCGGGAGGAGAGTTAAACCAGAAACCACACTAAAAATCCAATATATATTAGAAAGAAAAAAATTACTTTTACTAAAATGGTGTTTTACCATCAAATTTTTAAACCTTCGTGTGAAACTTTGCCTGAACAACGAAACGTTGCTGATTAACTGTTTAACGGAATATGTGGTATTCAGAGCAGAATTATAGGAGAGTAATTGAATAAGTATGAAATACACAAGCACAATATTCATGGCTTAGTGGTTAGAGCGTAGAGTTTACAATCGTGAGGTTGTGATTTCGATTCTCGGACCGAGCTTTGCGCTGTGTTCTTGAGCAAGATACTTAAATTTCATGTTGCTCCAGTTTACTTAGCGGTAGAAATGAGTTGCCACATCACTGGTGCCAAGCTGTATCGGCCAGTGCCTTTCGCTTGGACAACATCGGTGCCGTGGAGAGGAGAGACTAGTGTACATGAGCAACTACTGGTCTGCCAGAAACCACTTTGTCCGGACTTATGCCACAGAGAGGAACATTCTAGATGCAAATCCCATGTTTATTCCTGACAGAAGAAGGTCTTTATCTTACTATATATATATATATATATATATATATATATATATATAACGAAGGAATTGTGGTAAGGAACCAGATGGACCATAACCCACCAAAGTACTCACTACTTAGTGTAGTAGAGTGGGTAATAGGAACAAGTATGACCCCGACAGCAGAGCTCAAGCCGTTTCGACGGCTATTTCTGGACTAAGTAAGAATTTTTAGCCTGGTAAATAAATACCCAAACTTATCACGAGGTACTTCCTTATATGGGAAGATAGTAATTGTCAAGAGGATTGGTTAAAATTTTAACCAATCCTCTTGACAATTACTATCTTCCCATATAAGGAAGTACCCCTTGATAAGTTTGGGTATTTATTTACCAGGCTAAAAATTCTTACTTAGTCCAGAAATAGCCGTCGAAACGGCTTGAGCTTTGCCGTCGGGGTCATACTTGTTCCTATATATATATATATATAGAGAGAGAGAGAGAGAGAGAGTCAGTCTGCGGTGCTGAGACCGAGGACAACACTAATCATGTGAGTACTCGATAGATTGGAAGATATAGAATGGATATAGAGATATGTAAAAACCCGAGCGCAGTCGGGATTTTACACAAAACACACACACACACATGTATATATATATATAAGGTGGGATGAATAAGTGTATGTGTTGGATTTTTGTGTATATTTGTATGTGTGAATGAATGTGGGAATGTGATGGGAAAGTGTGTGTCCTAGTGGCTGTGTGTGATGCGTAAGTGTTGAATATGGACGTGTGTGTGGAGCATGTGAGTGTGTGATGTGTTAAGTATACGTGTGAGTGAATAATTTAAGAGAGCCATTATAAATAATGTTACATATTGGTGTGTAAGTAGTGTGTGTATGTATTTATGTATGTATGTACGTACGTACGTACATATGCGTGTGTCTGTGTATGTATGTATGAATATGTTTTTGTTTGTATGTATGTATGCATTTATGTGTGTATGTATGTATACATGTATGTATGTATTTATGCATGTATCTATATGGATATATGTGTGTATGTATGTATATATGTATGTATATATATTATGTATGTATTCATTTATGTATTTATGTTTATATTTACGTATGTATATATTTATGTATGCATATATGCATATATATATATATATATATATATATATATTATGTATGTATTTATGTATGTATCTATTTATGCATGTACGTATATATGCATGGTATTTTTGTGTATATATGTGATGTGTTTCTGTGTGTATCCATGTGTGTGAGTGGAAAATTTAGGAGAGCAGTTATAGGTAATATTTGACATTCACACCTGAAAGAAAAATTGCTTTGTAAAATTAAATTTTTATATTTTCTTATCTGCTTCAAGAGAATCATATAATATATGATATTACTGAAAAGGAAGAAAGAAGTTAGACGCCAGTTTATTTATATATATATATTTATATATATACATATATATATATATATATATATATATATATATATACACATATATATTTGTAGATATACATATATATATACACACATATATATATTTATATATATATATATATATACATATATATATACACATATGTATACATATATATATACATATATATACATATATATATATATATATATATATATATATATATATATATATATATATATATATATATATATATATATATTTATACTTGTGTGTGTTTTTGTATATGTGAATGGGGAATGAGTGTGTTCGTTGCATATGTTTTATTTTTATACGTGACTTTTATGCTACTACATAGTACATAGCACAGACAGAAAAAAATATTGCTTGAAGACAGGCAAAATTTAAAAAAATGAAAAATGGCGGTTATCCCTCAAAGTTGCAGACAACTTGAAATTCGTCAATTAAATTACCAGAATCGGAATTCATCAAAAGTGAAGCAAAAAATATCAATAAAACAAACAAAACTGAGATAAATGAGAAGAAATTCGAGAATAAAAAAAATTATATTTCATTCAAATTAATTTTTTTCCCTTCAAATCATTTTTTATAGAAATTATTTTTGGACGTCAAATATTATTTCAACTTTTAAGACATTTTATGTTATAAGACTTTCTCGTCATCACCACCAACATCGTCATAAACATTACCGTCAACATCGTCATCATCATTATCTTCATTATCATCATCGTCTTATTTAATGATTATATATATATATATATAGGAACATGTATGACCCCGACGGCAGAGCTCTAGCCCTTTCGACGGCTATTTCTGGAGTCCAGAAATAGCGTCGAAACGGCTTGAGCTCTGCCGTCGGGGTCATACAATTTCCTATTACCCACTCTACTATCCTAAGTATTGACTACTCTGGTGCATTATGGTCCATCTGATTCCTTACCACAACTCCTTCGTTATATATATATATATATATATATATATATATATATATATATATATATATATATATATATATATATATATATATAAGTTTTCCCGGGTTCAATCGGGGGTAACCACAGTAAGTAAGGTACTCAATACAGTGCAGAGTATAAATGTTTAATATAGCAAAGCTTCTACAGGACTAGAACTGTTTCATTCGTGAGAAATCATATAGTGTAGGTGAAACATAATAAATATCTTATACATGTAAATGAAACTTCCTCGTTTTTTCTAATATATATATATATATATATATATATATATATATGTGTGTCTAATGGTAGCTAAGATGCTTCCATAGGCGGTATGCTGGTTGGGCACTCTATGCTCTTACGGGGCAGAGTATTATAGAATGGAAAACGAAAAATCAGTGATGTATCGGAACTCAATTTATTGTGTGTTACAATTGTTTCCCCGGCGAACAGCTCGAGGTGCGATCTGTGTGTGGATCGATCTGACTATAGACTCGCAATCAATTATATTTTAAGAGAAAAAAAAAACATTAAGTAATGGCTAATATTACCCGTCAATTAAGAACAATTCAAGACTTAGTTCTCATTTATTCTGGCTTTCTCAGTTCTATATTACGTCACCATAGCATACATGTACTTGATCCACCATTTAGTTCTAATGTTACCTGAGAAAGCCAGAATAAATGAGAACTAAATCTTGAATTGTTATCAATTGACGGGTAATATTAGCCATTACTTAATGGGTTTTTTTCTCTTAAAATATAATTGATTTTCTTTAGTTTTAAACATTCTAGCAAACGTTTTTCTTTTCAAATGTATCCCTCGTTTACTAATCTGTAGACGTGTGTAAATATTTTTGCTATGAGATTTCATAAGACT
>OZ024747.1:65029235-65036735 GCA_964016885.1 Eledone cirrhosa
ATGACGTCCACTTCTTTCTCTTTCACCTCCCCTCTCTTATTCCACCACCACCACCATCACTGTCACAACCTCTCGACACCTTCCACCGCCACCTTCACCACCGCCACCATCACTATCACAACCTCTCGACACCTTCCACCGCCACCTTCACCACCGCCACCATCACTATCACAACCTCTCGACACCTTCCACCGCCACCTTCACCACCGCCACCATCACTATCACAACCTCTCCTCAACTTCCACCACCACCACCACCGCCACCATCACTATCACAATCTCTCCTCACCTTCCACCACCACCACCACTACCACCACCACCACCACCACTACCACCACCACCACTACCGCCACCATCATCACTATCACAACTATGCCTCCTCCATTTCCCTCTCACCTTTCCTCACCTTCCACCACCACCAACACCACCACCATCACTTTCACAACCACCTCGACAACTTTACCTCTCACTTTTCCTCTCAGTTTCCCCCTTTCTTTCATTCACCATTTTGTTCTCTTTATCACACATTTATATTTAGTGATATAAACGCCTACACACATCCACGTACACACACACACACACACACGCGCGCGCACACACACACACATTCACGTACACACACACACACACACACACACACACACACACACACGCACACACACACATTCACACATCCACGTACACACACACACACACACACACACACGCACACACACACACACATTAACACATCCACATACATATTCACACGTACATATATCTATTCACACAACCATATACATACACATATATTCACACATACACGCACACATTCACATATCCATATACATACACATATGTATATCCACACATACACATCCACAGAAATATTCACATAGATACACACATCCACATGCGCATACATTCACACAACCACATACATACACATATAGATTCACACAAACACACACACACACACAGATATTCACACTTATACACACATCTGCATACACACACATTCACACAACCACATACATACACATATACATTCACACCTACACATACACACAGATATTCACACTTAACCACACATTCACACAACCACATACAAAAATGCATTGACACATACACACAGATATTCACACATACACATACATATTCACACATACACATACATATTCCCACATACACATACATTCACATGGTGGCTGCCAACTCGTTTTCGAGTACGGCCACTACTTTATATCCATGTAGGAGAACTCCTACCGATGCGCTGAACGAGTGTGACTTTTTAGTCCAGCCTGCGACTTGAAAACTCTGGTACAAAGACTACACTTGTGACAATTATTGACACATAGTGCTGGGCCCATGGTACCATGTGACGACAAGTGCAGAGAGATCTCCAGATATAAAGCAATGCTTGTGCCGTGAAGCTTTTATAGTGAGCAAAGGCACTGCACAAAGCCAGTCCCACTCTCTTAACCAAGATGATATTTACCAAAAAGAAGAACAAGTCAACATCATTGGATACCATCAGGGTTGCAGGTGTTATATCGGAGTTTTCCTTCTCCTAGAATTCTGCCTTGACAAAGGCTAAGGGGTCATCTCTCCCGGTGATTTTGGATGGCCATTGACTCTTAAGAGCTCCTTTGCCCTTTGACAGGTTTTGTTTTTAGTCCTGCAGGATGTCCAAAGTCACCCTCCTCACCAAGAAACATTGGTGGGGTTGCCAGTTTAGTCGCAATGGGGTGGGATGGGGGGATGGGGGGATGGATGACAGGATGGATAGCTGGTTGGATGGATGGATGGGGGGATGGGGGGATGGATGACAGGATGGATAGCTGGTTGGATGGATGGATGGGGGGATGGATGGATGGATCACTGGATGGATAGCTGGTTGGATGGGTGGATGGGGGTGGGGGATGGGGGGAGGGGTGACAGGATGGATAGCTGGTTGAATGGATTGATGGATGGATGGATGGATCACTGGATGGATAGCTGGCTGGATGGATGGATGAGGGGATGGGTGGATGGATGACAGGATGGATAGCTGGTTGGATGGATGGATGACAGGATGGGTGACAGGATGGGTGACAGGATGGGTGACAGGATGGGTGACAGGGTGGATAGCTGACTGGCTGGATGGATGGGTGACAGGGTGGATAGCTGGCTGGTTGGATGGATGGGTGACAGGGTGGATAGCTGGCTGGTTGGATGGATGGGTGACAGGGTGGATAGCTGGCTGGTTGGATGGATGGATGGATAACAGGATGGGTGACAGGATGGGTGACAGGATGGGTGACAGGGTGGATAGCTGGCTGGCTGGATGACAGGACAGCTAGCTGACTGGCTAGATGGATGGATGGACAAATAGATAGAGAGATAGAAAGGGAGATGATAGCTAGAAATTGAAAGAGTGAGAAGGCTATTTACCATGATATATATTAACTACTGCGTAGAGTTACTTCTCCTGCACCAGAGAAAACAAAATAATAATAAAAATCGCAATAAAAATATATATTAATAAAGATACGACATTGTTTTAGTAATATCTTATGACGTTCTACAAGTCATACAACTCTGACTACCACAGTCTACAACGTTGTCTCAATAATATCATATTTATGGTGATATTTCCTGACTACCGCAGACTAACTATAATCTACTTTTTGACACAAGGCCAGCAATTAATCCAGTACATTACTGGTACTTTATTTTATCGACCCCGTAAGGATGAAAGGCAAAGTTAACCTCGGCGGGAATTGAACTCAGGCTGTAAAGGGGCGTAACTCTGTGCTGCAAAGCATGGCGTCCGACCCTCTACTGATACTGCCATATTGTCTTAGTGGTATCTTACGATGTTCTACATCAGTGGTTCCTAACCTTTTTTAGCTCATGGCCCACTTTGAACCCAGAATTTTTCTGTGGCCCCTGAAATTATTATAGTGTAAAAAAAACTACTCCCATTTTACATAGAATTTGTAAAATTTATAAAATTTATGTGGCCCGCCTGGAATTTGCCATGGCCCAGTTTAGCCATGTGGCCAGAGGTTGGAAAGTCTTGTTCTACATGACACGCAACTGTCACATTTACTATGACTATCACAAATTAAGTATATCACTACCTCAGTATTATCTTACTTATGATGTTCTACATGACATCCTTCTCTAACTACCACAGACTAACTACAACTTTCTCTCAATAGTACACTATGATGTTCTACAGGAACATCAAAATGTATTACATATATTATGTAGAACATCATAGAGGATCGGACGTCATGCTTTTACGCATAGAGTTACGGCCCTTTCTATTCTGAGTTCAAATGCCGCCGAGGTCAACTTTGCCTTTCATCCTTACGGGGTCGATAAAATAAAGTACCAGTAATGTACTGGGTAATTGCTGGCCTTGTGCGAAAAGTAGAAACAATTATGATGTTCTACAATGTTTAAGTACAGCATTCGCTGATACTAAAACACGTCAGTGACTTCCTTAGTGACCTTAGCTTGTAACTACGGCCGTCATCCACTTCACAATCGCGTATGACTTAGTGGCATATATTGTGTTTTATAAGCAGCGAATTGGTAGAGTCGTTAGAACGTCGGATAGAATGCTTTATGGCATTCATTCCAGCTCTCTGCTCTCCGAGTTCAAATCCCGTTGAGGTCAACTTTTCCTTTTATCCTTTCGAGGTCGATAAAAAAAGTACCAATCTAGTACTGAGGTACCAATCTAGTACTGATTCTTCTTCTAATATCTCTTTCTCATTTCCTCTCTCTCTCACTGTCTATCTTTCTCTGGAAGAAATCTGCTGTACTCAGGCCTGGAAAGGGATGGGCTCCGCCGGGCGTAAAATGCCCAAGAAACGCCATATGTCAATACGGCGCCCCTACGACTCTATCAGGAGTTACTGGACCATACATACATATACATACTGTGCTTTAGCTTAGTGTTTTTCAGTGCAGATTCGAGCCAACACAGACATCTTTTCAGCCCTCCCCCTTGATCCAGTAGAACATCCAACGCCGAAAGAATGAAAAGCAAACAAGACTGCCGCATTTTTTAAACTCAATATGACAATAAGTAACTTGATATATACTGTGTTTTCTTGTAGAACTTAATTTAAACAAAATAGTTTAGTAAATATTATATATTTTACATAGATTGTATTTTTATAACTACGGTTTATTTTTCAAGTATTAATTATCTATTTTTTACTTAAACTGACTACTTATTTTATCTTACAAAAACCTCTTTCCTCCTCTCATTTCATATAGAATTCTTTTCTAAAATTGGACTAAATATTATCTATGGTGAAGCATTAAAACATGATACGTTCTATTCCGTAGAATTCTAATTTAGTTCTGTGACAGTTATTGCTGTGTGTTTAAACCAATGTCTTCATATATTGCAACAAGAAACATAGTTGGCCAATGAATTTGACAGAATTATTGTCTCGTTATCTTAGTATATTCTAAGGTTATCTTTCAAATAAAGCTATTTAGCTGTCTTCTATGATAGTCGACTGTTTCAAAACACTAGATAAATGTATATTTACTCTTCATCAACTTAACATTTTTAAAATTGATTATTTATTGATATTTTCTTTCTTGCTGAGAGGTTCTATCTTAATTTTATTGTTGACGTTTTTCTCTTTTACCTTTTCAAATTTTAATTACAAAGTTTTGCTAAAATTACTTTTTTCAAACTCTAACCCTTACCCTTGTAAATATATACATTAATATTCTCAATATTCACGAAGCTGGCAAATTGGCAGAAACAGACGATCAGCTTAAAATGCAATGCAGTATATAGATTTAGAAACTTTTGTTTTATATATTATTTCAAATCTTGCCGAGATCCAGTTTGCCTTTCATCCATGGACTAAACAACGTCAACAGCTATAACTACGGCCAACTCTCGAGGTGACGTGTACATCGTCTGCCGATGTCTGAGAAATATCAACCAAGTATAATTTAGTTTACAACTCATTGACTTACCCCACACACCCCACCTCCCACACACACAAATGACACCTTGTACAATGTGGTCTTAGATGAACTTTGTCTGAAAATAAAAATAAAAAATAAAAAAATCAAAGTTAAAATGCCTTAAATTCTAAGTCTCCTTGTCATGGTTGACCTGGGATTAAACAACAACACAATAACTACATTCATGTCTCAAGGTGTGTTCAACGTTGTGAGTTGGTTTATATTTTGAGGACTAGCATCAAAATATAAACCAACTCACAATCGATTGAATCAAAATGGTGACACATTTTACAATATTGTCCTAGAGGAACTATGCCTGAACATAAAAGTTGGAATGGTAAATTTTGAAATGCTTTTGATCGAAGATCTACTCGATCAAAACTAACCTGCAGCTAAATATCAACAGATACAGCTAAATCTTCTAAATATAAACACGTAGATTTGATCTTTGGTACTTGTCATTTCTTTTTCTCTAACTTCCTTAACATTACTACTGCTACTACAACTACAGCTGTCACTCCCAATCTACTATGACCTGGTAGTTTTAATAAGATATCTCTAAGTGTTTTAGGTGTCCATGTAGTCGTGAACAGACACATTCGTGACTGGTGACCCAGATGAACACACAAGATGTGACATTTGAAAGGCAAAAGGGTAGCAGAAACAGCAACGGGCTAATGTTTTCTTTATTGATTCCATAAGGATGAACACAAAAGTAGAACTGAATAGGATTTGATATAACCTAATACCCTAAAAAATATCAGCGAAATTTGAGCGAAAAGGTGGTATTTTCGAATATTTAAGCGGCTGCCACGCCGTTCCTGAACAAAAAATCAAAAATATAAAGCCTCTTTAAGACGTGAAATAATCAGATCTAGCGTAGTGTAAAATTTGAACAAAGTGGCTTGATAATGTGGGAGCTAGAGCCGAAAAAGTAGAAATTTGAGTATAAAAGTGGTATTTTTTAATATTTAAGCGGCTGCCACGCCGTCCATGAACAGCAAATGCAAAATATAAAGCCATTACAGGGTGTGCAATGATAAATTCTATTTTGCTTTAAAATTTGAACGAAATCAGTGACAAAATGTGGGGGCTAGAGCCAAAAATCTTATTTTTCCATACCTAAAAAAAGGTGACCCCTCTATCGATTTTTATCTGCAGAATGACCCCAGAATTTAAAAAAAACGATACGCTGATATATATAAAACACTCCCCGATGACTAATCTATGAGCCTGTAAAGTTTCATGAAAATCGGTCGTAAGATGTAGGCCCCTATAGGTAATACACAGACACACACACACACACAACACACACACATACTTAATTTTATATATATACAGATATCTGTGTTCGGAAAATTGTTTCCTTGTGCTATTTTGATTATAAGGGACTATTGTGAGCTTTTAACTCTATATTTATTTTTGATGTATATATATATATATATATACATCGGACTTGGAAGGATACACATGACGTTGAGCGCTTGAACATAATTACATTAGTATTTATTGATTGCACTGTTGTAGATGCAACTCCAGTTAGTCTACATTTTATAACACAAATATAATCGTGTATTGGTGTGTGTGTGTGTGTGTGTGTCTATGTGTGTGTTCAAAAGTAGTATGAATCTATAAAGAAATATGCTAGTTTTTGGTGAAATTTCGAGTAGAATATATTAGCTTTTTAGAAATAATGTGGTTGCTTTCATATATTTTTTATTAACTCTACTAACAATATATCTATCTATCTGTGTGTGTGTGTGTGTGTGTGTGTGTGTCTGTGTGTAAATAATTTTCATGAAAGGTGCTGCCATAATATAGCTGTCTTCTGCACACATCTATACGTGATTGGTATTTTGTTTCATTTGATTTAATTGAAAATAATGCTCTCTCTTTCTCTCACAATCTCTCTGCCTCTTTCCTTGTCTATATCTACCCATCCATCTATCTATCTATCTATCTATCTATCTCACACTTGCGGAAGGAGGCCCGTGAGGTGGAATGGCTAATACAATGAGTATGGCTAGCTGTTTTCCTTGATAGCACTTTCGTCATCTTATTCACCCAATAGCGCAGTTTAGAAACACCAACCAGCTAAAGGTACACACTTCTTTTTCCTTTTTCTTTTTAATTTCGTTTCAGTTTTTTTTTTTTGTTTTGTTTTTTCTAATTCAGATATAAACTTAGTAAATATATAGTTACAGCCCCGGCGGACAGAATGGAGAAGGCGTTTCCCCGGAGGACGGCAAGGGAGACGCGCTGGAAAAGCCACTCCAACTCGCGAGTCTCACACCTGCGGCTGGCCAGCTCAGCGCCTATGGTGGTGAGTAAGGAGGTAGCCCTGGGGCCGAGGACACCAGACGTCTCCACTGCTAGGGGTACGACCGCAACTTGTCGGAGAGCGACCGGTATTTGAGGAGTTTGGCCTCCTCAGCCCGACGTGCAGCAGAACCAGGGTCAGTCGCAGACGGCACCAGGTTGCGGTTGCAGAAAGTGTCGGTGCAAGTGGCATCCCAGACGAGGGGTTTGC